>JAMYHL010000032.1:0-441079 GCA_025531455.1 Apiotrichum sp. Y4204
TCGCTGTCACAGACAATGGAAAAGTCCAACCCCGCCGGAGTTTGCGTTTTTGCCGAAGTGTGGCAGAAAAGGTGAGGTGGGAATGAAAGATAATTCTTGTAATACGAAAGGGAGCGCGGCATTAGGTCGATGTCAATTGGGATATTTAGTTCCTTCTGGGCTCCTAGCGCCAAGTCCAAGCCATGCTGAATGCACATGGAAAACCGTAGATCTGTAGTACTGCAGTGTGGGCCGCCGACCGATCGCGGACACCAAGAGGAACACCGAGCTTTGACAGGCCGTCCGGCGCACGGCGCGTTACGCGTTTCTCGTCGTTCTGGCAGTGCACTGCGTGCACTGCGCGGTCTCGTCATCGCCGTCATTCCTACCCTCGATCTCAACCACCATTGATGATGATGATTTCCACGGAAACGGGTCTGCCTTTTTGTAGTCCAGCCATGCTACAGCATCAAAGTTTTCGCGATTTTCTCACGCTCCATCGTTTAGTGTGGGCCGATGCCAATCTGGTTAGAGAGATGAGATATGAAACTACTGCCCGGTGGCTCACTTTGGATACCTCTGAACACCGTCGGCAAACAATCCCGCCGGCAGAGAGTGACAAGAGAGGAACAAGAGCAGCAAAAGAGTAACGCCCCCCGCTGTCTACACGCGCGTCCATTATCAGAAGAGTCGTGCGCGTCATTCCAACCCAGTTCCCACCCTCTTTTCTTGTGTTGCATTCGATTCAAGTCCATCTCTTCTTCCATCTCTCCACAGTCTCTCTCTCGATCCCTTTCCTCCTCATCATCTCCACTCACAACCTCCTTTGCCCACCACCTTACGTTCCTTCCACTCCCTCTCCAAAACAGCAACAGCACACAAACCCAGAACCACTAACACTTGGCCGCCAGCCCGGCTTATTTGTTAACCCCTCTGTCCCCTCCCAGCGGAACCCCCTCTTTCCCCGGCATGGCCCCCGTGCCCCACTCGTCGATGCAGCCTGGCCCGCACCCGTACTCGCACGCAACCGCCCACTCGCGCCTCCCCAGCCAAGGGTATCCGCCCAGTATCAAGAACCGCATGAGCAAGCGTGGCGCAAACGGCAACGCACTCGCCGACGCCGTCGTCCCGCACCACTCACACGGACCCGGCGGTATGATGCATCTCAAAGACCCCATGGGGAACGGAGTGGCGAACGGGGGCGGGTCGGCGGGAACGGGCCCCGGTGGCTTCTCCCAGCGCGTCAGGCCGCGTTCCAGCGGCACTCTCGAGGACATTGCTCGCCGGGTACGAGCACAGTCTGACCGGTACGCAGCTGCATGGAGTGGAACTAGCTGACATCAGGTTTCAGCAGGCATTGATTCCCGCGGCGGAGAGCATCAAGGTGTTTGCCGAATCGTCTCCTGTCCTCTTTGTGCGTGCTGATTTGTGTCGACTCTTTGAGCACCGCTGATGCCAGACGTTCGTTGCTATCTTTGTCGCCCTTAGCCTCATTCCCACTATTATCTTCATGTGCGTCCAGAAATGACGAACCAGCGCCCCAGGCGCAGGGCGGACCATCACTGACCCCAGCGGCTTTGTCACTGCCGTCTCGGTATTCTCGACCGGCGTGTCGGCCATTCTTCTCTCCTTCTCCGTTGCGGGCACCATCATGGTCGGTCGTGAGTACTTTGGGGTATTGCTGGCTCTTGCGGGGCTCTGGATGTGTGACTCCAATCCTAATCCATACTTTTCCGTCTCCAGAATCCACACTCACATCAGTCACGTTCCTCCTTCCAGTCCTCGCCGTGACAGGCACAATCTCAGTGCTTTGCGTGTCCTTCCTGTTGTGTGTCTTCCTCGCGCACCGGCTGTATCTGCACCTCACCCAGGCGACCGAGCACCACGCCGGCATGCCCGCGCTCCTCGCCGGCATCAGCACGTGGTGGGACGAGACGCGCGCGCGCGTCGGCCTCGGCTCGTACCGCTACGGTGTGACCGCGTTTGAGGACTACAAGGCGTACGGCTCGCCAGGCACGCAGCCCCCCGCGCCTCTTGACGCGCCACAGCAGCCCGATCTCAAGCCCCCGCGCATCGTGTATGAGGCGCCCAACACCCTCGACTACACCGTCATGCACCCCCAGCCTACGCCGAGCTTCCCCGGCCGCGCCGTGTCCAACTCTGTCAAGGAAGAACCTGTCACGCCGGAGCGCAAGCCGGTCATTGAGGAGAAGCCCGAGACGGACTTTGTGGAAAAGCCGGAGCACTACGAGGGCGAGTGGACGTCGGAGAGCGAGGCCGAGGGCAAGAAGGTGTAGTTGGTTGACTGCTTGGTGGTTCTGTCTTCACACTTGGTGCCTAACGTCCTGTGGCTTCGCCTCGTTCTCCCCTTTCTTTGATGTCCTCTCCCACCCCCATGCTCCCCCGCTGCTCCACTCTCTCGCGCCCATGAGATGATGTGATATGACTATACATTCGAATACCCTTACACACTGTATCCGTGTTGTAGATGATGCGATGAAATGAAGGAAGATGTGATTTTGTGTTGACTTGGATTGCCTCCACTGTTGGAAGTGGGAGGATGCACTAGACTTTGGTGGGTCCGCCACTGTTGGAAGTGGCGGCCTAGAGTTACAATATACGAACAGATTTTACTGGCGTGCTCTGTTGGAAGAAGCACGCCTCTAACGTTGGTGCCGCCCGCTGTTGGAAGCGGGTGGACCATGGGACATAAAAACTTTTGGGGGTGGGGAGGGGGGAGTGGAGTGGAATAGACGCGACTGGTGCTTACCACGCAGTAACGTCCGCCTCGGCCTCGCCGAAGACGCTCTCCTTCTTGACGGCAAAGCCGTCCTGCTCGTCCTTGTTCCACTCGGCAAGGGAGATGACGCGCTCGCCATAGTACTGGGGCACCTTGCGGCGAAGCCATCCGTCGATCCAGCCGTTAATGGCCTGGAACTCGAGGAGGAAGCCGTCGTGGCCGTCGGGCGAGGGGATGATGACGAGCTCGGCGTCGGGGATGTGGGCGGCGAGTTCGCGCTGTTCGGACGGCTGGAAGAGGCCGTCGGACTCGATGCCGATCACGAGGGCCGGCGGGAGCAGCGTCAGCGCGTGGTGCAGTGCCGCCTCGGCCGCCTCGTCGCTGTCGTTGGGCTCCACCCCGGGCAGGGAGGCCGACAGGCCGCCGGGGAAGTTGGACGGGTGGGACAGGTCGTGGGTGTCGAGCTTGCGCGTGATATGAATGTAGCAGTTGGCATCGAAACGGCCGGTGAACTTGTCGCCCTGGTAGCGCAGGTAGCTCTGGGCGTTGAACACCTTGGGACCACGCGTGCCGCCAGTGCTGAGCTTGCCGTTTCCAGAGGGAACGCCAATGTTGATGTTCGTACCGCTGGACACGGAGTGGCCGTTCGGAACGGGGCTGCTGGGGGCGCTGTGGCCGTTGGCCTCAAGGGAGGGGACGATCGGGGACGTGGGTGACGGGGGCGATGGGGGGCGGCTGCAATTCCGCGAGTGCGCCGGGCGGTGGCCGTCGTTGTGCTGGTGCCATGCCGTGGAGCGCGTGAGCTCAAAGGATGAAGGGATGGACGGGTCCGTCGTTTCACATCCGCCCATGACGCGCACGCCGCCGACGGGCACTTTGGCACCCTTACGCCCGGTGCCCGTCTTGCGGCCGAACCGCGACTCGAAGCTGTCGCGCGAGCGGTATGTGAGAAGCGCCGCCATGCGGGCGGCAGCGAGACCACGGGACGGCTGGTTGAGCAGGTCAACACTGCCGTCATCCATCTCATAATAGTAGCCGTCGCGGTAGTCGGGGTCCGAGTAGATCGACTGGCGCTGAGCCTCGCCCCACGAAATGCACCATGCCGAGTGCCTTGCGGAAGTAGCAAGAGCGACGACGGCCTTGACAAATCCTGGCGGGCAAACCAGCGGGTACTCGAGGGTGGTCATGCCGCCCATCGAGCCACCAATCACTGCCGCGACGGAATTTACGCCGAGCTGGCGGAGCACGAGGTAGTGGAGGCTGTGCTGTCAGCAAGTTTGCTCATCTGTGCGTTTGGAATTTGAGTGAAAAAGGGAGCAACATGGCCACCAAAAAGATGGCGTTCTCTGGTCGGACTTTCCGGCCGCCACCAGGAGTCCGAATACCAGATACCATCGATGATACCATGAATGAAAATGACAGAGAGTGTGGTGGGGGACACGATGTTGGGCGAGATGCAATTGCCGAGGCAGTCATCGCACGAGCCTCCTCCAGCATGCACACATATCCGCAGACCGAGACTGAGTCCACGGGCATTGTATTGCTGCCGCGGAATTGATTGATCTCAGTCCGCCAATTTCCGATCGTTTTCCAGGTGGCGGTGACCATTCCGCACCACACGGACAAGCGTGATCAGAATCTCACTACTCACCGGACATCGTCCTTTACGCTACTCCCTGGCATCTCGGGGCCATATGGCCGTCCGGTTGCAGGGTTTGTTGTTACGCTCGATACTGTTCCGTAGGGTGATCCAATGACATTTCCGCAGAAGATGAAGAACCGTGTAGGGTCAAAGGCACGGTTAGGTCCAAGCAATGGCCCCCACCTGGGAAATGGTTAGCACCTGGGGGAGGATGTAGATGTTGTGCAGGGTAACAGGGCTCAGGGCAAGCCGCACCCAAAAAAGAGCAATCCAAAAAAGTGAGCACGCCATCGCGTTTCCTGGTACCCAGCCAGGGAACAGCCGCGCAGCCGGCGCCTCCACACCCCGTCAGGCATCGGATATCCCCTACACACATCAACTGTGCAAAGGAGAAGGGCAACCACTAGCCGATGCGATGGCCTTTCTGGCCCACCCCCCGTACTGATGCATGCAGCAACAAGTGCACAGCATGTATCGCCACTCCGCGTGCGCTCATCCACGACCTGCACACAGGAAGCACTCACCAGTCCTCGACATCTGCGCTGCCCGTGAGAGCGTGGTTGATGACGATGACATTGTCACCGGCGGCATTGAGCCTTCCCCATGTCTTGTACGCGACGGGCACGTCGTGCAGTTCGACGCCGCTCTCAAAAGTAAAAGAGGGGAGGGTGACAATCTCCTGCTCGATGAGGGCGGCGAACGGGTTATTCGAGTCTCCTGCTGTTGCTGTTGGCATTGAGGTGTGAATGGGGATGGTGGTGGTGGTGGTATGTGATGAAAGAGGAAGAGTGGGATTGAACGACTCATGAAGTAATATTATAGAGTCGGTCACGAGCGCGGAGCAGGTAGCGGTGCGTACAGAGTTCGTAATCTCACACCCGGACATTTGCGGGGCATCATCATCAGGGTAAAACGTGATTATTAAAAACCCTACTAGAAAATGCTATCCGCTACTCCACAGACTGATTATATTTTTTAATGTAAGTGTTATCGGTCTGTTGTGACTCGAATTACCCGGTGAGATTGAGGGGGCTTACGACATTGTATCTGTGTGTTGTTGGCAATAAGCTTGCAGCTAGCCAGCCAGCCAGGAGAGAAGCCAGGCTTTAGCCAGGGCCAGTAGATCGGGATCGCCGAGCGTGCCGAGCAGAATCCCTGCCCTGCAGAACATCCCTTTCGGTCTCGGCCTCCGCGGGGTGCGCGGGGCACAAATGCGCGGGGCACAACATCCATCCCATCAATGCCGCAAGCATATTGATCCAGATATGGGAGAACCGAGAAGCCAAACCGCTGCCGAGTAATGGACCAGGAATGCATGCATCGCGATCGGGCAGGTAGCGCCCAGCGCGCAGCGCGTCGCTGCAATTGGCAGTGTGGTGTTTGTGTTTGGCTGCTGGAGATTGGTTGCAGCACCGATGAATACATGACATGGTGGAGACAAGCTTCACCCAAGCGCTCATCCTTGTCTTTCATCTCCATGTCGATCTTACATCACACCATTCTCGTTGCTTATCACACAAGCGCGACGCGTCCCCTTTTGGTCCGAGCGGTGATCGGGGCGTGGGATGGCACTCGTGGTCTTGAAGCTTGAGGATTGAGGCTCCGCGCCGACAAGCGACGATCAGATCGGCACGGCGACCGACGACGCCTAAACAAGGCTTACAGGCTCACTTGCAGATGGCGCTCGTGCATGCGACATGGACAGAAGATCTCGCCCTCAAGCTGTGGAGTTGTGGAAGCTGGCCGGGCTAGTCAAGGATGGCAGAAGATTTCAGCGCTCGTCCTCCGTCACAGTCGACGCTCCAACTTCGGATGTTCAGACACGCGACTTACAAGAACTCACAAAATACGTGCACTCACAGGTTGCAGCAATTGCAGAATCACTTCTCCCACTGTGACGTGCATCTCTTCGAGCAAGTCGAGCGCGTCCCGTGCGACGAAATACAAACCCGAATTCTTCGGATCTCAGCTCCCAGCAACCCAGACCCAATCTCGAGGCACCCCTCGAGACATAGGCGTACCGCACGATTCCTGTCCAGAAGAATGCGTCGAGCAGTTGTCCATGGGTGTTGGCAGGCATCATCCTGCGAATGCAGCATCTGCTTGGAAGCTTGGATCTCCGCACTTAATCGACGCTCCTCCCAAAGGTTTGATGTGATAGTAGATGTCAGCTTCGGTTTGTTCTTCCCCTCTTCCCCTCGACATGCTCGACACTTGATCTGAGCGAAGCTGCTGTTCAACGGTATTGCGGGCGGCTCTCTTCTAGTGTCTTCAAGGTTGGAGGTGAGCTTTCCGCTGTGACTATGCACGCCTTTCCTTGACCCTGGGTGAGTGTCTGGTTGAGGGTGGTGGAGTGTCCACTGCGTGCTGCGCACAGTCCCCTTCATCCCCATCATGCGTGCTGCAAACGCCACCGAAGCAAAGACGGTTACAAGACTCAAGACAAGCTATTCGAGCTAGCACGAGCTCACGCGACACGTATCACACTTGCCGCCGGGAACGCCATCCAGCAAGCCCATCCCACATGCACACCTCAGCTCGTCGTCGCGTCCCAGTGTGTCTTCCTCGAGATCCGCTTTGTTTTCATGTTCATCGGTTGCCCCTGTTGTGTGTACGTTCTGTTCGCTTCGTTCTCTATTTTCCTTCTTCTCTTTCTCTTCTCCTCGAAACGACACCTCCGTTCACGTTGCATTCCACTTCGGTTGCTGAGGCGTCTGCGAGTGCGCCGCAACTTGTGCGCCCGTTTGTCAAGTCCGTTCCTCGCTTCCCTTCGCTTCATCCGCTTGCCCGACCTGTACTCATCGCTGGCGCGCTGGGGATTCGAAAGTAGTGACCGGCAGGCTACAATATACCATTTTTGTCACCCATTCTTTTGGTTCTGATCAGTACTCGGGATTACTGTGGTTGAGTCATTCTGATGTGCGAGTGCTGATCAGTGTTTACACCAACAAACTTCTTCCTCCGTCTCCATTTCCTTCTCTCTTCACTCTCTTTTCTTTCCCTCTCTCGCACATCGATATCCTCCACCATACACCCTCACTTGCACGTTCAGGTCTCTTTCTTTCCACTGTCTGCCTCTTCTAATCTCTCACTCTTCTCTACTCTTCTCGTCTCTCCCAAAAATACTCGCGATATCGACAGTCACCTCCTGCGGCACCACTACCAGAGCTTTCATCAGCAACGCTCACAGCGCAGAGCCCCGCTAATAACACTCAAGCGATGGTGACCGCAAGCAACGCCGAGCGCGTCTTCACTGATCCCTCATGCTGGCCTGTCCTACGGCGCATTATTGTGCACAGCATTGACGATAATCGCACCCTCGTCCTTGTGAGTACTGGTGTGGACAAGGAGACTAACCCTAGATCTGCCGCAATGTCCGCTCACTCGTTTTGACGGACCCGGACATCCGCGACTTCCTCTTCAACACTGTCTATGGCCTTCCCTTTCGCCCTCGGTCTCTTGATGGCGTTCCTGACCGCGCCCCGCATGATACAGAGATGTACCTTCGCGAGCAGGCATTGCTGAGACTATTACCCTCTGTGGTTCGCTGTGTTCACTCGGACGCTGCAGTCGCAGTGCGTGACGGCTACATGCTCACCATGCAGGGCCCGCGAACGGCCAACGGCAAGTCCATTGCCACTGGTTGGTCTGTGTGGTATCTCCCCCAGTGGTACGATGTGCGCAAGACCTACGATACCAACCGCGATCCCAAAAAGAGCGCCCGAGCCGACCCATTGGCGGTCAGGGAGGTACCCATGTCTCAGCGTCCGGCTGGCGCTATCAACAACCAAAATCTCTGGAGATGGGAATATGACTTCAAGGCTTTCATCCCCGCCATTGCAATGCAGCCCGAGGATAATCTAGTCGCTGTGGCAGCTTTGCCGTGGGTGAACGGGCTATTTTCAACCTGCTGATGGCAGTGAAACAATGCGCTACTCGCTCTCAGCAGATAAAAAGCCCACCTACCTTGGACGACGCTACCGCGTGTACTTCTTTCAGATGCGCCCTCTGGGACTTGCAAGCTGTGATGAAGGGCTCTCGGACAAAACGCCAATCCCTCATCCGCAAGCGGTACGGCCGTACATCGACTTCATCGAGCCTCTGTCTAACGTGCAAGCCGCCAAGCACCACTTTCGCCTCAAGGCCGGACCGAACGGGCACCTCGCCATGCTTCTCTTATCTAAGGATGGAGAAGAGCGTAGCGGCCCTCTGTCCGTGTGGAACTGGCGCCGTGGGGAGTGTGTCGGTGTGGGTATTGTCTCTGTGTGTCCATGACTGATGCTTTTAGTATTTTCCGCCTCGAGAGGGCAAGTCAAACATTCTCGATTTCGATTTCTACACCACTCGCAGCGTGGTAATCCTCGAAGCGTACGTCCCGCCAGCTACCGTTTCTCCTTCTGGATCGAGCGCGACGACAAATGCCCCGTTGAAGACCCGTCTCTCAGCTCTTCGCTTCGGTAGCGCCTTTCCGGCCAACAACAACGTTCATTACGCCGAGGCCAAGGGGTCTTCTGTAAAGGTAGCGGACAACACCTGGCTGATGAGTGAACTGCGACAGGAAAAGGTGTCGCACATCGTGTCTGTTGAAATGCCGCCGTCTCTTGACCGCACCTTACGGGTTCCACTTGAGAAGCCGGTTTCCGCGATCTACGGTCGCTTGTCGATGTACCCGCCCATGAGTGACGACTACACTCTTGGGTCGATATCATACACCCTGTGGAGCAAACCAGCTCGTGGGGCGCAATCCACAACTCCAGTTGTGCGTGGTGCCATTCCTGCAGCGATACTAGCTTCTCAAATCTCGCGGACCACGAAGATGGGCGCCATCAGGTCCGCCATTGCGACATGGCTAAAGCAGGCCGACCTTCCCACAGTACCATATCCGTTCGAACTCATCCAAAGCAAGTTCAGTGACGCGCTGTCGCTTCTTGCCACCAAGGACACCGAAGAAGATAATTGGATATGGGAGGAGCACTATTTCGCCAACGACTTTTACCTCAGCTATGGAGTTGAGTTGTTCGAGGCGCTTGTGATTGCCGCCGACGAGATGGCCAGCATCGCTAAACGCGGGACTGGAGCCACACCGACATCGATCGGAGAGTTGTTGGACGACTGTGGTGGCCTAGAACGCCACTCAGAGATCTTCGCCCAGAGTCTTCCAGCTCTTGTGGGTCCCATGTCGGAGGCAACCATGAAACCGTTCTCTGAGTGGTGCGAGTACGCCGACTTTTTCGTCACTCCTCCGTCGCCGCAAGCGGATGTGTATGCTGCGCGACTGGTGTACCTCGACTACGATAACGAAGGCTTAAGTGGCAAGAAGATGCGCAAGGACGGGCTCCCTGCGGAGCTGACCGACAAACGGTGCTGGCTTGTTGTCCGCAACTACAACCTCTCGATGATCGGCTTTCCGCGTGCACACACAATGGACGCTGCCCAGCGTCTGTGGTGCCCCGGTTCATTGGACGACTGGGAGGATTGTCCACTCGAGGCCCTTGACGAGCTCCCGGAGATAAAACGACCAGCGCGGTACGTCAAGTGTGGAGCAGGCAGTAGCGGCACGCGTAGCCAGAACCTTCATGCTCCGTGGCTGGGAACGCAAGTTTTGGGTTGCGCGTTCTGGAAAGAGCACGATCTTCCAGTTTCGGCAGGCTGTGGCGCCGCAACGTCTAACGCTGCGTACACTGAGCTCCGCGTGGGCGTGGTGAGCAACCGCGACGCCATTGCTGGTGTCTTCTTTGACGGCCAAAGTATGGTGATTGCCCAGGTGCGTACTGAGAGAGGAGCCATCGCTGATCGAAGGCCGACAAGAACCTCATCATTTCATTCTAAAGGGCTTACTGGAGAAACCGACAACAGCACATAACGAAAGCGAAAATGAACTAATGGGCCTTCGACGCGTTCATACCAATGTGACTACGACGAACGGAATGTGCAGCGATACAGCACATGATGCCGCTTTACGAAGCGTTTGAAGCGATGATAATTGCGAGGCGACTCATGAGACGCAACACCCCGACACGACCCCGTCCGGATTAAACGGCGTTCCCGCCAACCACGCAAAATGACCCATTGCCCCCTGTTGTACATTTAGATGGCAATGTGCAATGCATACAGTAACTTGTGTCGTGCGGGTGGTTCAGGTGTTGGGTATGACACTCCGTGTACCCCAGCCTGGTTTTTCGGCTGCAATGTCAAATCACGGTTAATATCGAGAAGTGCCACACGACCCATCGTCACTCTGCACGCCATCGCGCAACCCCCCATAACTTCTCCATCAGTTCATATATGCTCGCAGTAACTTGTAAAAAAATTACTGAGCGTCTCAGCTATTTTTTGATACTTTACTCTTACCAAAATGTACATTTCTTCTGACAGAGAGAATAATATCTTTTAAGGACAACTCTCAGAAAGAAAGATTTCAGATGATTCCAATCCTGGTGGACCTGTTTTCGAAGCGATAAAATCTTGGACAAAGCTCTGGTACAGTACAGTCCTTCCCCTTGGCTCAACTCTTTCATCTTCAATAGCTATAGCAACACAAAAAGAGCGATCCCGACAACACTGATAATCTGATGTCAGCATCACAACCTGTTTAATACGCACTACTCGGCCTGCCACTTCTCCAGTATTACGCAAGCTATTTGCGCCTGAGCTGGGACTCGCTGCCACGATAGTGTTGTTTGAAGGTGCCGCTGTGGAGGTTTGGAACCCGCTCGCCGCCGCCGTGGACGTGGAGGAAACGACCGGCGTAACGCTCAACGTCGGGGTGTTGGTGGGGAGCTCGGTGCTTGTGAACGGCGCTCTGTTCTCGTACCTGATGATGCGTCCGCTGGGGCTGTATATCATTAGCCAAGGGTGCGTGTAGAAACATACTTCTTCACAGTAAGGAATGCTATACTGGTGAGGTTGAAGTAAGCGTTGTCGGACACGCCCGTAATGGTGATGGTGGTCTGGTTGGTATTGAGCGGGTTGAGCGCGAGCATCAGGAACGGCACGGCGTTGGAGCTCCCAAACGACCGCAGGGTGGTGTTGAAGAAACCCGAGGTATTCTCGTCTGCGGGGAGGAACGGGAGCGGGATCGAGCTCGTCCACTTGGCTCGCGGCTCGAGGGCCTGTGGGTACACGTCTCCTGCTGCTGTGTTCCCGCTGACGAGCAGCATGCCTGTCTCCCTTGGAGGTATGATTACGAGCTCTGTGCCCTTGAGCAGCTTCAAGGAGTGGAACTGGGCCACGGTGTGATCCACTTGCGAAGGTCAGTATACGATTGACCTTCCCGTCTTTGGTGAATACGGGTGCAGGGCACTGGAACCAACTGTTAACTACTCACCGCCCTCTCCCGGTTCCGGATAATGTGCTGTTGTCTCGATGTCTCCCATGATCTTGATGTGCTTATTAGAGACCACAGTGCCGTTTGTGACCAGTTCGTAGTCATCGCCAAAAGCACCGTTGGCTCCAGTGCTGGACGTCAGTCGACCACCAGCGCTCCCGGTCCGAAAGCCCTACATACTCTGGAGGAGCGGGGATGATGATGTCCATATTGACATTTCTGATATTCTGCACATTGTACAGCATCACATCATGGTATCCGTACGGCAGGTCGTCGGCAAGGATCCAATCTGAGAAATCCTCGTCCCAGTCTGCGTCAACGACAAGGGGCACGCGCGCGACCCTCTCGTGTCCGGCAGTAATGACCTCGGCGACACCGTATTCGGCGGTGGTGTACGACCCATTTGCATCCTTAGTGTCGAAAGTTGAAAACGCGCCAGTAAGCCCAAAACTCCGCCCAGTAAACTGGAAGCGCACATTCCAGCCCCCGTCTGCGGGCGGCTGCGTGCACTCGACAATGATTCCGTTGGGGACCCAGTCTCCGCGCAGAGTCAGCTCGTCAGAGAACCGATTCCATGCCTCTGTTGCCGTGCTCAGCTCGTACGCCTCGGCTGGCCTAAATCCGATAGCTAGAGCCCAGAAGAGTGCGAAGACCGCGACCAGTCGATGGCTTGGGAGTAGACGACTCATATTGCGTGTGTCGTCGATTCACGAGGAACTTTGGCTGTAAATAAGGATGGCAATGAGACGGTACGTGATTGCGAGCGAGTGAGTTGAGGTTCTGAGATCAAGTGATCCATTAGACAAACCAGTGCAGTTCATAAGTACGGAAGGCCTTTTGCTCCACCCTCTGAAGATTCATGTCATGACGCGAACGACCAACACGCCGTTCGGCTCGGTGAGTTTACAGTTTTCGTCCCCATCGTGCCTGGGCCGATGGCGTCTCGGATCGTTCCTGGTCCCATCGATCGGAACAACTTGTACTCTTGTCCGAAACACTCGACAGGAGACGCGCATGCTAGCCGTTGTCCGGGAAAGTTTGGATCTGGCTGCCGTCAACAACCCGTCTGATGGGGATGCGCGTTCAACTGCCTATGCTTAGACTAGGGCTGCAAAAGCGGGAGCAGGGCTCACATACATATATATACGGTACAGCCTCCGCGTAAGGACGGTCTCGGACACTTGTGATGGTGCTCACACGACTTGTCCCATGTTGTCCTTCCCGCAGGTGCAATGTTGAAACTGACCCTGGGGCATGCCGTGCTTTAATGTATACGCTTTAATGTATACGGAGGCGCCACCTGGCTTGAAGAACATGGAGCCGTCTTTTTTTCCTGCAGAAATTCTGCACACGTGAAGTAGAGGTACATGGTGGTGGTGTGTATGACAATCAGCTCTGGCTCTGGCGGTTCTGTCGCCTGGCCTTCCACGACGGATTGTACATGGGAGGAAGCAGCTCGTCCTCGACGAGCTCGTCTGGCGGCACGACCTCCAGCTCTCCCGCGTCCTCGTCGTGTCTGACGCCTCGGGTGCGGAGTGGTGCGCGTTCGCGAGCTGGAGTACTTGAAGTTGAGGGCCCAGACGGCGCCTCTGATGATCGTGCGGCTGGAGGAGTGGATGCGGGGTTCTTTGTGAACATGGTGGGGGTTTTCCCTTCGGTCGGATCCGGGAGAATGTCGCTTTCGACCGGAGAGTTGTCGTGGTAAGGGTTTAGTATGGGCGCATCGCTGCTGCCTGCGCGCATGGCTTGGAAGTTGTCATCGTCGATCGTACCGTTTCTGCCGTGTCAGAAGTGTAGTCGGCAAGGATACTCACAGTGCTCGCGGTGAATGCTGGCGCCTCCTTCGTCTCATGATGAAGAACACAATGAATGCAAGCAGGGCAGCTCCCACAACACCGCCGACCTGATATTAGCTACACGGCGCACGTTTATCAAACGGGTCGGCTCAACGTACCACTCCGCCAGCAATGGCTCCAGCGCTCGAGGTCTTGTTGGACACCGGACTCCCGGGGGTGGAAGTGAGATCAGTGTCGCTGGGTCCATTTGGACGCGAAGTGGTGCCTGTCGCCGGAGGGGAGGACGTTGTTGCCGGGTCGTCGCCTATCAGAAGGATCTCTCCTCCTTGAGGACTGTTCATCAGTAATGCTGTGAAGTGAAGCGAAGCAGACAGCAGAACTCACTTCTCTGCACTAAGGGCGGTCATGCTTACGATTTGGAAGTAATTGTCGTCCGAAACCCCCGAAAGCGTAATGGTTGTGTCGTTGTCATAGAGCGGGTTGAGGGCCAGTACGAGTGCAAAACCCCCCGAGAGAAAGGATTTGCTCGGCGTGCGATACGTTGAAGTGAACACTCCCGAAGTGCTGTGGTTTGCAGGAAGCCACGGAAGAGGGGCCGAGCTCGTCCACTTGCCTTCCGCCGTAAAGCCGATGGGATAGGTCGATCTGTTCGCCCACGACGCCATGACCATGAAGAGGCCAGTGTCCTTCGGAAGGGTGACGACCAGCTCAGTGTCTTTAAGGAGTTTCAACGTAGCCGTGTTGTTAAGAGATTGGCCGTCTAGAAATGAGTTAGCGGGCACTCTGCAAATGGCGGATAAATTGTCGACTTACAAGGTTCCGGGTTTGGGGGAAGTACTGTGGTCTGTAGTTCTCCTCTTACTGTGTAATACGGCGACGTGGTGTTCCATTTGCCGTCCGGTCTATCAATGGGGAGAATCTCAATGGCATTGACATTACCGTCACTTGGGGTGCTACCACGTCAGTAACGCACACGCAAAGCGAAATGAGAGTTATTGTACTTACTTTGGCGGGGCTGGGATAATATTTGCCATGGCGACCTTGACGACTGACGAGACGTTATAAATAACCACGTCGTGATACCCATACGGAACGGGCTCGGCGAAGGTGAGCACACCGGGCGTGGAACTAATCGCGAGAGTCACCGTTAGGGGATTTTCGACTCCCACTGTCGCAACAGTGGCCTGACCCCCGTCGTTGGCCAGTTCACCCTCAAACTGGAAGCCAGCCCCGAGATACTGGAACCGCAGATCGCACGGCTGTTGCGTACAGTTCGCGATGCGCCCCTCCTCATCATACGACCACTCGCCGTCATACGTCAGGTCCCTCTGGAACGTCAACTCCGTCACGCTCAACTCGTAGGCGCTGGCGGTCGGACCAAGCGTCACAAAGGCGATGAACAGCGACATCATCGTGACTAGTGCCGAGCGGGTGTCGAAGGCGCTCATCGCGCGCAGACTTGCCTGTTGGCGAAGCTAAATGGTAATGTGTTGAAAGTGGTGATGTCAAGAGCAACGAAGGGAGGAGAGAGCTTCAAGGTATGGGTAAGTTTCAAAACGGCGTTAGCATGTAAGTTGGGGTGCAGCAAGCGTGATGGATGCTCGACAGAACTATGGAAGAAGCAGGGGCTGTATAAGTGTCCGAAATATCCAGGGAGTGAAGTGGTATGATAAGATGACAGCATGGATCCATCTTGTTCCTGTGACACGAAAAGTTTCCACAATCTGGTGAGTCCTGAAACTGGACGTGGGTGCTGGAACGGCGCCGCTCACCGCTTTCCTCAATCTGAACGGCAGCCAGGGGTGCGGGAACAGGGGGTCCACAACCGCATCCCGGCGTACCCCTGATAAACGGCGGTTCGGGACATGTATGGTGGGTCATAACGTTTGTCGCCGGTAAGCTCTTCAAGCTGGCGAGTGCGTCACGAGCAACTGCTGTTGCGGATGAATCCCTGGTGACCATTAACTTTCTATTCTTCGACGCTGCGACAGGCGACATATGGGATCCATGACGAAGACGAGTCTCATGAAAAAGTGGCGGATGATATCGCTGTTGCCCAGATACGTTGGCCAAGGGTTCAGGAGCGTCGACTAGATCCAAACGTTGCGAATCTCAACGTTGAAGGCCAGCAAAACACAGTGACCCATTTCACCCCCTTGCCATTCCCGCTATCCATCGGCATTCCGCAGCTCGGGGGGAACGTACGCGAGCCCCAGAAACGCCAGTATCTCGCGCTCGGTACCAAAATGAATCTCCTCGTTCGTGCGCGACAGCAGCCCCGCGCGAAACTTGTACCCCCTATCGTCAGCCAACTCATATTTACTTCACAACACGCACTGGTCCTCGGCGACGCGGCGCAGGTCGCGCTCAAACATCATGCTGCCGCTCCAGCTGAGTACCGCCGCGGCATAGCGTTCGCGCGGGGCAAGGATGATGTCTACCCGGCGATGGAGGCGCGGCGGGGAGCGTTTTCCAGTCTTCTTGTTCCCCTCAGCTGGTGGGAGACGGAGGATGACAAACGCCTTGTCGAGGTTATCAAAGTTTGCGCCGCTTGAGTGCAGCGGGGTGTTTGGATCGCGTACCGTCTTTTCTTCTTATCAGCGTTACTATTTTGGCAATTATCTCACGCAGAACATGGGTCACGATGCCGAGTCGCCCGAGACGGCGGCACAGCGCGCCAAGCAGCTGGGGATCGTCGCCCGCCTGGGAGAGGATCACGTCCACGTCGGAAACCTCGGGCTTGCCACGGCGGTATCTGATATCAGAGAGATCGTCACTCGCAAACTTACCCCCCGGCGATGGTCCACACGCAGTCAGGGTGCAGTGCCTCTGCATTCTGCGCAACGACTGCAGCGATTTCCTCCGCCTCGGCGCGCGGGATCCTGCTATCAGAAAATCTTCCGCATCCACACTCACGGAGCAGCGAGCTCGTCCTTGAGATCGAGCCACGCACACACCACCTCGGAGCGGCCCATCGTGCCCTCCATTCTGCGCCGGAACGCGTGCCGTTCCGCGCGGTGCTCGCTTTCGGCCTCGCGTTCCAGTTCCCGTTTTCCTTTCCGTTTCCTTTTCCTGTCCCCCGTCTCGCTGTGCTCTGTATCCTCCTCCTTGCCGTCTCCGTCGCAGTAGTACGTCTTCACGTCGTCGAGCGTGCGGCACCCACGCTCCCACAGCTCGGCAGCGGTCGCGGGCCCGATGCCGTGGATGCTCGAAAACTCCACCAGGGCGCGGTAGTGCTCTGACGCGAGGATCGCGTCCGACTCGGCAATCGAGCCAGTGTCGAGGTACTCGTCAATCTGGCGTCAGACGTGTGCGCGGACAAGAGGAGAGGCAGTGCGAGAAACTCATACTCACCCGCTTTGCAACCTTTTCGCCGACGTCGACGAGCTTGCGCGCCTCGGCGCCAGAACGCAGGCGGCGGGGCACGGCTGTTGTCAGTTCATCCCAGCGGGCAGTGGTATTCCGCACATTTAAGAATCTACCGTCAGAAAACGAACCATAAAAGCCACACCTCAGACTCACGCTCATACTCCTCCGATAGCTGAGGACATTACTATTCTTCTGGGCGCCCTCCTCAAACTCGCGCAGCGCATATATCGGCCGGATGGCATCGACAATGTCCTGGTTTACGCATTTGAGCGGACACGGGCGCTCGACCGCCATGCGGGGGATTGAGCGCAGCGGGATGTCTTCGGGATAGGGGGCAATGTCGGGTTTGGATGTCGTCGGTGGCGCTGGCGCTGATGACGCTGGCGACGGTGGCGACTTGGCGGCCTCGACGCTGTTGCTGTGCTTGAACACGCGGTATTTCTCGCGATCGGGCAGCGCGAGGGATACGACCTCGCGCTCGTGCGATTTTGCCAGCGCATATGTATCCGCCACGAAGGCGTCCGAGAGGAGATTCGGCATTGCAGTCTGACGTCAGTTCCTTCTCCGCTAGGCTTACGCTCACGGCGCCAGCTCCGAGGATGCGCTCGAGGCGCGGCCGCCCGCGCAGGGCAGTGATCACTATCCGGGCTGCGCGGGCGTCGCCTACGCGCTCACCGCCGAGCTCCGTGATGCGCTCGTCCGTCTCTGGTGGGAGGTGTGCGGGGACGAGGAAGAATGTCAGCTCGGCAAAGAGTGGGGGCAGGCGCGGGAAGAGGGGCGAGATCGGGGACGGGACGGGGGAGGGGGAGGAACTCGAATCGGAGCTCGCGGACGGAGCGCGCGAGGACATTGTGGATGATGGGGGTATGGATGCATGGGAACTCTGGATATGATGAGGTTGGACATAAGTATGGACATGTCATGACATGACATGGCTGAACGGCCGACATAGACCGCATGGCCGCATGCTCTCGGCGATTGTGCTCTCGTGCTCGTTCAATGCAAGGTTGATGACGTCGGGGACCGAGGAATGAGACATGGGTCTCGGCGTCAATGAGGCATTGCTTCGGCGTGGGGGGTTCGACCAGTGCTATTTTCAGAGGAGAAGAGGCTCCTGAGGGAGGACGGGCACCTGCACTGCCGGCGGGCCGAGCTCCGGGATGCCGAGGATGGCGCTTAGTTCGGCGAGGTCGTCGAGCTCAGTGAGGAGGTTGGGCGAGTTTGACGTGTTGGCCGGCGATGCGTGAGCAATGGGGTCGACGGTGTCGCTCGGTGGCCAGCGGTACGCCCCACTGCGAGTTAGCAACTGAATACAGTCTGAACCCACCTCCGGACCGGCTGCTCGTGCCACTCGTGCCCCCCGTTCGCAGTCATTCGTCCTGTGGCCTGCGCCCACGACAGCGTCGGGTGCCAGGCAAGGTATGCCGTCCACGGCGGGCGCGTGCCGACGTGGATGAGGGGCACGGGCGGGCGCTGGTCGACCGCCCGCCAGAACTCTGCGGGGAGCGCGAATGGCATCACCTGGCGTGAGCTAGCAACAAATCGCCCTAACTCACCTCGGAGGTCCACACCGTGTCGTACAGGATTGACTCGGAAAAGATGCGCCCCAGGAACAACACCTCGCCGGCCTTCGTCGCGTTCTCCAGAGCGGTATACTTTTCGGGCGAGCCCGCGTGCTTGAGCGCAAACGTCGGGCGCGCGCGATGCTCGTGCATTGGGGAGATAACACTCATGTGCACCTCCGTAGCACCGCGGTGCAGCGCGCGCGCGATGGCCCACACCGCCCCACGGAGATTCGTCGTGCAGCTGATCCATTGGTCGCTCGTGCTGCACATTACGTGTGCGGCAACGGTCGAGGCGAGGAACGAGCCCGCGTACCCCTCCCACGAGGGGCGGGTTGGATAGGCTGTCGGGGAGATGCCATCGTACGCGCGCGCCGAGAAGCCAGAGGTTGCCGCCATTCCCGTCCATTTCAGCTGTGAGCGAGAGTACACCGAATGTACGCGGAAGCAGCCGCCGTCCTTGGAGAACTGGTTGAGGGAAGCAAAGGTGAGCTCTGGCACTGGTGGTGGGATGACTGGGAAGAGTGGGGGAAGGTACAGCGGCGCGGGTGGGGCCGGCGCTGGCTTGGAGGGCAGCTGACCGAGAGGGATTGAGTTGGGGAGCGATGCGGGACTGTTGCCGCCATTGCTGATGCCGCCATTGCCATTGCTGCTCCCGTTGCTGTTCCCGCCACTGGTGTAGCTATTATTGTGGCGGTGACCGTTACCGTTGCCATTCACATTCACGGTACCGCTACCATTATCGGTCCCCCGGCCATTACGGCGCAGCGGGGCCTGGCGATTCGGTAGGTGTCCCAGGCGCTGTTCATAATGTGTGCTCGGCCCGCCATTCGCATGACGACTCCTGGCATCCACACTGCGTGCGCCGCGAAGCGCCAGCAGCCCAAACGTGTCATCGTCATCAAACCCCGCTGTCTCCGCCTCGGTCACCTCCGCGTCGGGGTCCGCGACATACAGCTCGTTGTCGGGGTCGTACTCGGACCACGCGCGGCCGGCGAGGTACGAGACATCAAAATCGGACTCGGCCTCGGACACGGACGGCTCGGAGCTGGGTTCGGGTTCGGTGGCAGTGGGCTCTGGCTGGAAGCCGATTAACGCGAGGAAGGACGGGCTCGGCGGCCTCCCGGAAAGTACGTCTCGAGGCGGGTCGCTGGCTTGGTCGAAGTTGACAAGCACGGGTGCGGGCCGCGGACTACCAGCCAGCAGGTCCGCCATGTCCGAGCCTGAGCCTGAGTCCGAGTCCGCGTTCCTCATCACCACGTCACTGAGATACGCGTCGGGCACCACGGTAATGAGGTCCTCTACGGGGGAAACCGTCCGGCGAGGGGGTGGTGAAGACTTGGGGGCATGGCCGTTCGGGAGTGGGTTAGAGTGGTTGTTTGGGAGTGTGTTAGTGTGGCTGTTTGGGAGGGGGTTAGAGTCATCAGACGCCTCATTCCAATCATCCCAGTCATCACTTCCTGCTTGGGCTGCGCGTTCGGCTTCCGCTTCGCGCGCAGCGCGAACCCATTCCTCCCACCCCTCCTCCCACGGTGCGGGGACGATGGCGTCTGCAGGGACGGTGTAGGTGAAATTGGGAATGATGGTGGGTAGATCTGCGGGGTCGGGGCGGGTGGGAGCTAGAGTTGGGGACGGGGAGGAGGAAGGCGGGGATGCGGACGCGAAGGACGGCGAGGGGGAGCCGGAGGGAGAGGAGGGGGGGAATGGGGGGGAGGAGAGGGGGGAGAAAGAGGAGACTGAGGAGGGGTACGGGTTCGTTGTTGCCATTGGTGACGCTGAAGATGACGAGTACGACATTAGTGCAAGAAGCAAGAGTGAGAAAAGAGTAGAGAAGGAGTGTTTGGGTGTTGTTGTCAGTGATGATGATGGCGGTGAGGGAAGACGCGGTGCCATCACCAGTGGATGAGTATATGAGCGCGCACATTTCAGCCAGAAGCGCACACCGAGTCTCAAATCCAGCATTTACCCACGTCCCCCAGTGCGCAGAGTGCGTGGCCAGCGACGCGTCCGCGGGGCATGCGCGCATGCACGTACATGCAACATGCACGCTCGACTACCGCCCTGCACGCCTCGCGCCTCGCTTCCGGCTTCCGATCAGATTCCCACCCCATGTCCCCGCGGCCTCGCTGCCGTCCCTGAACGGAACAACGTGAAGTCCAAGTGCCAACTGCCAGCTCGGAGCTGAATGGTAGTGCTATGCATATTACGCAGCGACGGCCTCACGTGCCGCCGCGAGTGCGGCGCGGCGCTCGGCGTCGAGCTCGGCCCTGCGCTCCTCCTTCTCGGTCCTCGCGCGCGCGCGGCGGCGGTTGAGGTGCGTGCGCTCGAGGTGCGTCGTCATGCCCTTGGGGCGGTCGGCCCAGGCGGCAATTTCGCGCGGCGTGCGCTCGACCTCGCCGGCCGCAATAGCCGCCTCGTGGGCGGCGGCGGCGGCGGCACGCTTCTCCTCCTGAATCGCGGCGCCGATCGCGCGCTGTGTGCTCGTGCTCGCGCTCCGCAACACCTCCTCCCACCGCTCGGCGGCCTTGGGAGCCGACGACAGCTGCCACATCACGTGCTTCCGGTCAGGCGAGTATCGTGCCAGTCCAGTGTTCGGGTACGGCGCGTTCCACTTGCGCTCGATGAGCTCGAGGCCGGCGAGCGCCGGGATGATGCGCTTCTTGAGGAATCTGCGG
This sequence comes from Apiotrichum sp. Y4204, assembly GCA_025531455.1. Classification (NCBI taxonomy): domain Eukaryota; kingdom Fungi; phylum Basidiomycota; class Tremellomycetes; order Trichosporonales; family Trichosporonaceae; genus Apiotrichum; species Apiotrichum sp. Y4204. The sequence goes on from JAMYHL010000032.1 coordinate 21,091, forward strand.
TTAGGTCTGTCGGGGAGTAATCGCGGGAAGGAAAGTGGACAGTGAGGGAGGGAGCTTCAATGTGGAGATCCTTGATGGTTTCTCTTCGCTGCAGGAAGCCCGCAGCACAAGACACCTCATACCCATCCCTCCCCCTCGCCCTCACCCTACTCACGTCGCAGAGACAAACGGATGTCCGTCGGGCACATCCATCGGCAGGAGGGTGTTGCTCTTGCGCGCATTCTTCGCCGCGGCAGTGACCTTGAACGGGTTCGTGTTCGGCCCCTTGTCCTGCTGCTTCTTGCCCTCGAGCGGCTCGCCTTGGCTGCGGATACCCTCTGCGAGCAGCTCGCGGAACTGGTGCGGGCGCGTCTCGAGCACGCGGCGGACGAGCGCAAACGCCGCGATTGACGGGCCGGCGGTCGGGCGCAGCATTGACGGCTTGGCCTTGGCGGGCGCGAGGAGCGAGAGGCTTGGTCGCATGCTGGTGGTGGGATAAATGGTGGACTCGATGCTCAAAAGTGGAGTTGGTTGTCGATGGTCGGAAATCTCAAAAGACAGGGGCTCGGCTGATAACCCTCCTCCTCTCTGCCTGGAGGTCGGGATTTTCCGCGTGTGGCGGAGTGTGGCACCTCTGGGGGGGTCCCTGGCTGTCTTTTTCTGTCGCAGCCCCGCTTTTCACCACCAACCACCTACAAACCACTCGATTTCGACCTTTTGTCGTCGACATCGATATCGCGCTCACCACCGCCCTTCCCCCTCCCACTCGCCATGCATCTCCTCGGCCACTACCTCCCCGACCACAAGCCGGTGCGCATCGCCCTGCGCGCATTCTACGGTGTGTCGCACGAGCGCGCCGCGCGCCTCCTCGCGCGCCTCTCCATTCCCGAAAAGGCCCTCGTGTCCTCGCTCACCGAGCCCCAAGTCACAGCCTTGTCGGGATACCTCTCTGCCCCGCTCGCTGCGGGGAGCGCACCAAAGACCCCCGTCGCCAACCCCGACGGATCGCCCTCCTCTCCTTCCCACCGCGCCCGCGAGGACCCGCTCGACACGCTCAAGATCGAGACCGACCTCCGCCGCCAGCTCCAGGCCAACATCCAGCACCACCGTATCGTCGGAACCTACAAGGGCCGCAGGCACGCCATGGGTCTTCCGGTCCGCGGACAGAACACGCGGAACAACAGCATGACTGCGCGTAGGCTCAACTCCCTCAACCGCAGGCGGTACACGTGAGTAGAGGGAGATGCGAGGGCAAGATCAGGCGAGATGGAGGGGAAGATAGCGAGTAGCCGGTATTGCAGTGGCTCGCGAGGGCTGCCAGACTTTTGCGTTTCAGCCGAAGCGGAGCCGCTGCAAGAACTTGGGTTACTGCTCCTCGCCTCTCATATCTCGCGGCGCTCAACCGTTTCCACTTCACCGCTGACAGCAGCACCGCGCCGCCAGAGTTCACCGAGGCCGCCGTCCCGCAGCCGCCGTCGCAGATCCTCCGGATACTCGGCATGCAGTAGAGCGTGCGCGAGAGGGAGAATAGAGGGGAATTATGGGTAGCGCATTGCATGCATCTTTCACGATCACCACTGATCCCGGCGGCTGATGGGCGGGCTCGTACTGACGAGAATTGCGTACTGACTCGTGTCTGATAGCAACAGAACTCTGAAATTATAACATCCCACCTCACACCAGCTCAACTAATTCCGACGCCCAGGTGGCACAACAACAACCCCAGCTTGTGCTCTCGCAATATACATCAGCCTCTCTTCGAGAGTTTACGGATTTATCTCCTTTTCCTTGCTATAGCGGCCAGAAGCACGCCGCGGACGGCCCGACGGCGGCGGGAATAATACAGTACAAGTCTACCTGGACCCTGGGTTCGTTGCATTGCGTTGCGTGTGGCGTTTCTTTTGCCTACTTGGACGAGGTGCGGGACGCGATGAATACGCCGCCAATGACGACGCCGAGGAAGCCGATGGCTGCGGGCAGCGCGAGGTCCTTGGGAAGGACGCCGAAGAGGAGCTCTTCGGCGGCAGGCTTGGGTGCGGCAGCGACGGGCGCAGGCACGTGGGCGACAGGAGCCGGGACCGGAACAGGCTCGACGACAGGCGCGGGCTTCTCCTCCTCAATGTTCGCGAGCTTGGGCTCGGGCTTGACCTCCTTCTCCTCGGGCTCGGCGGTGCGCTCGCGCTCGCGTAGTGCCTCATCCCAGTTCTTGCCGCCCGAGAGGAAGAGCACGACGCGGTCGACCTTTTGTCCGCGGGCAATGCGGACAGCGTCGGCGACGTCGCCATCCGCAGTGATCTCAACAAGATCACCGTCGTCATCCGTGTACGACAGCGTGAACACCGACGGATCAGGAACGTACGCGGTCGGATCGCTCGGCGTGTCGAAGAAGGGGTCGGCGGACAGCTTGCCGTGCACAATGTCGTGGAGCGACTCAAAGTTGTCGTGGCGCGCCTGGAAACGGTGCGTGCGGCCAGACGGCGTCTTAAACTTGAACACATATGTGCCGTCCTCGACCGGCACTGGGGCAAGGCTCGATGCCGCGCCCTGGCCCATCTCCGATGCGCTCTCGTTAATCACCGAGGCCGAGTCGCCGGGCATTACCTCGGACATCGGCGAGGTGACGCTCGACAGCCCGCGAGCGTGCAGCGACTTGGAGGGGCTCTCAGACGGCTGGTCGCTGGTGGAGATACCCGAAACCGAGTCGTCCTCGGGCGCACCAGTGTTCAATGTGTCGAAGAACTTGCCCCACATCGGGCCCTCGGAACCGCGGTCCTCGCTCATCTGCTCTATCTGCTCCAATGTGGCGTAGGTGAGCTTGAGGACATCGACGATGCCGATCAGGCGGCCGTCATCCTCAACCACAGGCAGGTTGAGGTAGTGGCCGTTGTGCATCTTCTTGAGCGCGTCCTGAATGGTCATGGTGGGCGGAGCAGTGTCCGGGTGAGGTGTCATGACGCGGACGACGGAGCAGCGCGCAGAGTCGAGACCCGCGGCAATCACACGGAGGACAATGTCCTTCGAGGTGAAGATACCAGCAATCTTGGGCGGCTGGTCGCGGTTGCTGCCGGCGGATATCATGCTGCCGTGGTTGGCCTCGATGACGCAGACGGCGGTGGTACGGCGCTCCTTCATCAGGCGGGCGGCCTCACGAACCGAAGTGCGGGGAGAGACAGTCGGCGGGGGGAGGCTCGTGTCGAGAACCGACATGACATCCGGCTGCGACATGCGCTCACGAAGAGCGTCAACGTAGGCCATCATGGCCGCCGCCTGGGGGTTGGCTGAGAGTCCAGGGCCGAATTCGGACTGCACGCCGGCGAGGGCGGCAGAGAGCTGGGTAGTGGCATCCGCACTGCGCTCGACCTTGCCGAGGGCGTCGTGGAACACCTTGGTGATGTCCAGGAGACCAACCACATCGCCGTCCTCGTTACACACGGGGAGGTGGCGGAAGTGGCGCGAGACCATGAGCTGAAGTGCCTCCGTGGCGCTGGTGGTGTCACGAGTAACCATAGGGTTGCGGGTCATGATCTGGGACACTGGTGTGCTGCGAGGGTCAAGACCCTCGGCAGTGACACGGAAGGCGAGGTCCTTGGCAGTGAAGATACCGCTAAGGCCCTCCTCCTCGTCGACGACAAGTACACAGTCGGTGCGCTTGGCGGCACAAAGCTGCGACGCGTCGGCGACGCTCATCCCCTCGGGCACAGTCAGAGCCGGGCTGGGACGGAGGCCGGCGACAGTGCCCTTCTGGGTCTGGCGCTTGCGGCGTCCAAACTTGGACTCGGACTGCTGCTCCTGCTGGCCGCCGCGTCCGGGACGCTTGCGGGAGAGCTCATTCTCGATCTTCTTGCGCAGCGACTGGAGTTTGGATCCAAAACGACCGGTGGGAGAGCGTTTGAGGAGTGATTTCGAGTTGGCGGCCGCGATTTCGGCAATATCGTTTTTGGACACGGCAGAGTGGAAGCGTTTCAGTTCCGAGAGAGTGGGCGGGGGTTCGTCGGCAATGACATTAAGGTTTGAGGTTGATTTGTTTGTTGCGGCGAACCCGTCGGGAGTCGATTTGGATGCGGGAGGGGCAAAGGTGACAGACGAGTGTCGTTTGCCGTTGGCGCGCGAGTTGGAGGGGCGGGATGGGATCAGCGAGGACGTCGACGCGGCGAGCGGGGAGAGCGAGTAGGGCGGTGTGTCGAGGGGTTTTTGGGTTGTGCGTGGCGGGGTTGATAGCACATAGCCCGTTTGTTTACCGTCCGAGTCGTCCATTGAGAGCGGTGGTGAGGGGTTCGGAGGAGTGGTTGTGGGCGGAGCGGGGAACGAAGCGGGGAAAGTTTGAGCGCTGGACATGATGGGGGACGTTGGAGATGGCAGCAGATGGGCAGCGTTTGGCAGTGGCAGTGGCAGCAGCAGTCACCGCTATGGGGATGGCGTTCGAGTAACGCAGAGAAAAAAAAAAAAGGCAAAGAGAGTAGAGTTACCGTGTCTGGGATTGGGGGGTGGCTATTGCACAGACACACAAGAGAAGGGAGAAGTAGTACAACGGGTTGTTCGATGTCTGACGGGACAAGAGTCAGGAAGCGACAGGGGGTTTGGAAAGAGGAGGGGGAGAGGTGGAGAAGTGTGTTGCACAAGCCCCTTCTTATGGCGCTCTTTTTATTCCAGGACACACTGTACCGAGATCGATATGTTCCGCGCGGCTCTGGGCTGCATGCACTGAATGAATCGGACAGGAGGAGTGGAGAACAGAAAGGAGGGGTAGGAATGCACAATGCTCAGTGCTCTCGGCGGCGTTCGCGCCCGTCAACCTCCGACGCGGCGTGCCTGTGTCGAACAATAGAGGGCAGTACCAAGATGATGGTAGACAATAGAAAACGGGCTGTTTCTGGGTGCGTGACGACGCCCTTGGAATCGGGAGCAACGGAGCGAGCGCGGAACCGGAGCAAGAGGGATCGGCGTGCCCAGCTGCACACGAGACACGGGGGAGTGATGGTGGGGACGGGGCGAGTGGTGGTGGGGACGGATGGTGGGATAGTGTTTGGGTTTGGGGATGCGGGTGGGAGGGGGGATGGGAATGCCCACAAGAGCTGTATATGTCTTCTTCTCTAACCTCTCTTGTCCACATGCACGCATGCACTTGTATCCTTTTCCAGCAGCTCGCGCTGCTCTCGTCTCATCAAGCCAAGAAGGACAAACAACACACTGTTCCCGGCTGCCGTTGCCGTTGCCGCTGCCATGCTGCTCTGCTGCCTGCGTGCAATATTTTTCTCTCCTGGACTCACCTCATCTCGCCGATTCTGCCTTTTGCGCGTGTCGGCGCCGACGGGGCTGGCAAAGGAGCTCATCGAGGATGGAGATGGAGATGCGGGTGGTGGTGTTGGAGAGGGAGAGAAACGATGATGACCGTTTGGGACTGGAATTCGGGACATTTGTGTAGTGTAGTGTGCTGGGTGTGTTTGTTGTTTGGTTGGCTGCGAGTAAGGTTTTGATTTGATAGCGTGGTGGTGTGTTTTGATAGTGCGTGTGTGCTGGTGGTTGCAGTGTGGTGGCAGAGGCGGAGGAGCAGAGAAGCAAGCTCTGAAAAGTGACACGAGATATCAGATCAGCGGCGGCGACTAGCGACTATGAGAGCGACCACCAACTGCCGACTGCCGAGGGAACTACGACTAATTCAAGGTGAGCTTCTGCAAACACGCGTCCAGCATAAAATATGAACGCAGAAGCAGACTCTGACAGGAGGGCCAGCAGGGGACAGATAATAAATACATAATCGCGTTTTGGAATCCACATCAGCTGTCCACAGTCTTGAACTAATCGCAGCAATACGAGCAACACTTCGCAAGCTCGCAAAGTGATGTTGCCGTTATTCCACCACTTGCCCATGCGCTGTCCCTGCGAGCTGCCGAATCCAGCGCCGGGGGCGACGCGTCGGACGGACACGCGCACCTCAGGGACCCGAAGCGCCGAGAGGCGCACGACTGCTCTGAGGTTGGCTGGTCTCAAGCTCTGTAGCCCGAAGCCGGGCTGTTGAGGGGGCCAGAAAGGCGGCAGCCATCAAGGGCCGCGGCAAAAGGCAAGGAAGGGACAAGGGACCAGGGCATATTATCAATTCAGCTCCACATGAGGAGGAATGATGTGTGTTTTGACGCCTACGTGATGCACCCCCCAAGTCAACAACAACATTTTCAAGCGAATGAAGGCCACAAGACTATCCGATAATGTCTACTGCAAGGCCTACATAGTCCATCGATCTACTCGGTCTTGACGGCCTGTGGCCTCGTAGGCGCACGCGCACGCCACAGTCCGGCGAGCATCACCGCGTGGCAGAACGCGATCATGCCAGAGCTGCCTGCCGTGGCGGGATATGTGTCCCACGCGCGCTCGAGCAACGACATGACGCCAATCCTGAGAGGTCAATAATTGCCAGAAACCTCTGCAGTTCCACTCACAAAACGGGCCACTGTCCCCACGCACCGCCAAGGTAGAGCAGGAGCGGAAGTTGGTGGAAGTACCAGGCGTGGAACTGGTAGTGCAGGCTGCGCGCGAACGCCATGCCGATCAGGTTCGAGGTAAAAAGTACGAGCGGGATGTCTGGTAGGTCAGATTCGTCACGCTTTCCACCTACGCTCAGAAGGGAAGGCGTTCCGCGGAACCGGAGACTGGGCCATCGCCCGCGGAGAGCGCAGGCCGCGGGAGAGTACACCGAGCGTGCCACCCGGGAACGGGCTCCAGCGGTACCACCCAAACGCGATGAGCACAATCACGTGGCCGGCAAGGAGCGCTGTCGCAAACTTCTTGGAGAGAAAGTGCTCTTCGGAGACAAACTTCCAGTTGACCGTCCACCTGTAGAGGAACTGGCGGGAGAAGTTGAAGGCAGAGACGTAGTATGCCTTGGCCAGCTCGCGGGACTCGAAAAAGTTGACTCCGGGAAGACCAATCTGGACGAAAGCTATGATGATAAGACTGTCGACGACGCCGAGGAAGCCGCGTCCTTGGAAAAGGATGACGAGGAGGCCGGGAAGGAAAAGCAGAATGTTCATCTTGACGCCGAGCGCGAGCCTGATATAAGAGAGGCAATTGAGCGTTCACATACGAATAAATGAAAGAGCCGACCTTCCACCAGCCTCCCATGAAGGCGAGGACGGAGGTGTAGAAGATCAACATCGCGATGGGGTCATTGAACAGTCTGAGGAGATAGATTGAGTGTGAGCGCTTTGAGAGCACGAGTGGAATGAGGATCCACTGCGGAATGTGTCGCCGCCGGCCGGCGAGGTAGTAGATGCTGGCAATGAGAAGGAACGTGGTGAGCTCAATAAGGAGGAAGATCCACTGCGCAGGGCGTTCCCGGCCATGAGCTGGGAGCAGGTTGTGGAATACCGTGTAGATGTAGAGGTGAAGAGCGGGGTAGCTGGAGGTCAGTGACTGTAGGTTAAGAGAGTGTGAGAATACCTACACCAGGGGGCCCGTCTCGCCTTCGATCTTGGAGTAGTCCCTCTCGCCAGACAGAAACATGTCCACCTGCTGCATGTACGCGTCCCAGTCGATCTTGGTGTCTGCGTGTGAGAACAGAAGTCATGTGAGTGATGAGGAGAAAAGAACAACGCAGCCGTCGAATAATGAATGAAGAGAGCACCATCTCCAGAGGGAAGGCACCCAACTCCTCGTCTCAACCACCTGTCCCACTCAACTCACAAGGAACCTTCAGCACAATCGCCGCCCCAAGAAGCAGGTTCCCAAACGCAAGCAGACCCGCCACGAGGGGGAAGTATCGGCGGTCGGAGAGGAGCGCGCGCCCGACACCAAGCGGGTTGGAGATGATGTTGGCGGGCGTGAGATGTACCGATGCCCGCGGCGGGGCTTCAACCGCGACAGGGGCGTCCACCGGGGCGGCGGTCACGCCTGCCGTAGCTGATGTCCGACGTGGTCCCTTTCGCGCCATTAGAACGAGTGAGTAAGTTGAGGAGAGTTGTTAAGAAATGTCTGGCGAGAGATGCTCGCCGTACGTCGTCCTTTCCATCTTCCTCCCAGAAATGGACATCTCGGCTCTCTGTAGTGACCTGGTTGGCTCACCCAGTCCTCACCGCAGAAGGAGCCCCGCATACCAAATATGGCCCCCAAGAGCCGACTACGGCTCAAAGGCTGATGATCGTGCGCCACGTCACCCATAGTCACCCAACCCACTCTGGCCCACGGAACTACGGAGTTAGGTGGACATCTAATCTATCGATCTATCGAATCTGTTTTTTTTATTATGTATCAGAATTGTCAAATGTGCATACGCTGCACCATGCACCCACACGCGTACTACCTCTTTTTTCACTCTTTTTGTGATGAGTTCCGAGCGCGATGGACCGCATGCAGCCCAGGCTTATTATATTATATGACGTTCCTGGAACGGGACCATGTGGGGGGAGAGAGACTGAGCAGCGGGAGCAAAATGGCGGGGACTGCGGCATTGCTGGCGCGCTGGCGCCGGCTGCCCATCCCGTTTCGGTGCCATGCGGCCCAGCTGACACACATGAGGGCACGAGGGCACATGAGCAAGCAGAGCTCACCAGCAAGAGCAAGTACTGTAGTCGGTGACCTCCAGGCTGGCAATCCTCTGACTTTTTGAGCCCCTCCGCCTTCCAACGTGTCATCAAAGAGGGGTAGTCATCAAAGAAACACACCATCCAACAGCATCTCAAAGGCCAAATCTCTCTTCTGCCTTTGCTTTTGCTCATACTCTCCTACACCGCACCCCGAGCCCAAACATCGGCTGCGAGTCTCTGCCGACGGGACCACGACCGTCATTCCCTCCGCTCCCAGTCCGAGATCGAGGATCAAACTCATCCACCCTCCTTTACTTTGACGTTCGGCTTTCGTCCAACACTGGTGTTCGCGTCTTGAACGTCTTGACATCTCATCTTCCTCTCAAGACCCGACCTACACCTTTTCCCCTTCCCTTCGGCCCCCATGGCCGACCCCTCGCGCCGCGCATATCCGGCCGCGTACAAGCGGCGGGCCACTCCCCCAAGCTCGCGCCCCGACTCCCCCGGCGGGATGGCAAGCAGTCTCAGTGCGCGGGTCGCGACGCCGCCCCGCGAGCGCGGCCGCGACCCGTCCCCCGTGCCGCCGATTGACCCGCCGTCCGACGGCGGGGGATACGCGTACAGCACCACACTGCGGCGGTACTCGTCCCCTACGCGGACGCGCGGCATGTCCATCGGCCGCGGACAACGCTCGCCGAGCATCGAGCGCCGCTTTGGGGGCGCAGCGAACCCGTATGCGTACACGCCTGGCGCGCAGGTGTTCGAGGCTGAGCCGAGCACCATGGACAAGGTCATGGACTTTGTGCGCCGCGTTACGGGGCGGAATAACGAGTATGAGGAGGTCCGCCAGGAGCATCACAAGGACGAGCCGACGCCGAGTGCCATCTATGCGCACAAGACTGTGGAGGTGAGTCAGGGCTGGGAAGGAGGGGTCGAGGGAGGTTGTTGAACAGACGGAGCGGGAGCGACATACATGGCAATGATCTGTGTAATTCGCCCCCATTCCAACACCATTCGATTTCTAAGGGCCACCACAGGAGCACAATACTGACGTGCAGCAAACCATCGCGGACTTCCACACATCGCCCACTGCTGGTCTCGACCCGGCTGCCGTTCCCGCTCTGGTCGGGCAGTACGGCGGCAACGAGCTCGAAGTGCCGCCGGACGAGCCGCTCATGCTCAAGTTCGCCAAGCAGGTGTACGAAAACCCCCTCATCCTCCTTCTCCTCGGTTCGTCGGTCGTCTCCGCCCTCATGGGCAACTATGACGATGCCGGCTGTGTAGTCATTGCTGTGACGATCGTTTTGACTGGTGAGTAGGATGTAAAGCCGGAACATCCTTCTATGATGTTAACGCTGCAGTCGGTTTTGTCCAGGAACAACGCTCAGAAAAGTCTCTCGAGGCGCTTAACAAACTCGTTCCTCATTACTGTAATCTTGTCCGGTAAGTCTGGACTAAATCTGGTGACTTAGGACACTGTTGACGTATCAGTGGAGGCCAGGCCCTCTCGCCTTTGGCAAACCAGCTCGTGCCCGGTGACCTCGTAACCTTTTCCGTTGGCGACCGGATTCCCGCCGACATCCGTCTTATCTCGGCTGTCCAGCTTGAGATTGACGAGAGCGCACTCACTGGCGAGACCCGTCCGGCACGCAAAAACACGACCCAGTGTGAGCGCGGCGAAGGCGAGGATACCCACGGCGAGGGCGGCGGAAAGGCGCTCGGCGAGCGGCATTGCATGGCGTTCATGGGCACCCTTGTGCGGAATGGTGAGTTACATAGCGATTGCTCCTGCTTACCCCAGGTCACGGATCGGGTATTGTTGTTGGCACTGGACGGGAGACCGAGTTTGGCGTCGTCTTCTCGATGATGCAGGATGTGAGTCTTCAGGTGTCGAACTCTGCTAACCTCTTAGGTGGAGGAGAAGCGCACTCCGCTGCAGCTATCGATGGACGACCTCGCAAAGCAGCTTTCCATTGCCTCGTTCGGTGTCATTGGCGTTATTGTGCTCATCGGTGTCTGGCAGCGCCGCTCATGGCTGGAGATGTTCACCATCGGTGTGTCGCTCGCTGTGGCTGCCATCCCTGAGGGTCTCCCGATTGTCACGACCGTCACTCTTGCTCTTGGTGTTCTCCGCATGTCGAAGCGCAAGGCCATCGTCAAGAAGCTCCCGTCCGTTGAGGCTCTGGGTTCCGTCTCCGTCATATGCTCGGACAAGACTGGCACGCTCACCAAGAACGAGATGACTGTCACCCACGTGTACACCATCGATGACCTGGTCGACCTCACCCCGCACCTCTCGGCTGCTTCGTCCCTTGGCCCCCGGCATCCCGATACTGTCAGCTTTAAGCCCTCGGCCGCGCTGCAGAAGACCGCCCAGGTCGGTGCCATCTGCAACAACGCGTTCCGCAACGAGCAGGGCATTAATGTCGGAAACTCGACCGAGGTGGCACTCCTTAACGTGTTGCCGATCCTGCGCGTCGACGATGACCGCCAGAAGGGCTTTGAGCGCAAGCAGGAGGTTCCGTTCAACTCGGAGAACAAGACAATGTTCGTCAGCGGCTCGCTTCCCGGTGGCAGCGAGATGGTTTACATGAAGGGCGCGGTCGAGGAAGTGCTTGCCCGCTGCAAGTACTACTATGTCACCGACTCGTCGACGCCGAATCTGGACGACACGACGCGCAAGCTCATCATGGACACGGCGCTGCACGTCTCCAAGAAGGGTCTCCGCGTGCTTGCTATGGCGTATGGCTTCCCGCGCGGCACGCTGGGCGAGGACGAGAGCCTTGTCTTCACCGGTTTCCAGGCAATGATGGACCCACCGCGCCGCGGCGTCAACCACGCGATTACGGCACTGCACTCGGCTGGCGTTCAGGTCGTGATGATCACGGGTGACTCGGAGCCGACCGCGCTGGCGATAGCGCGCGAGCTGGGTATGAAGGTCACGCCGTCGAGCGAGTCTGGCGGTGCCCGCTCTCTCGGACACTCCAGCTGCATGCTTGGATCCCAGCTCGATCAGCTCTCGGAGCGCGAGCTCGTTGAGATTGTCCCCAGTGTTACCGTCTACGCTCGCACGACCCCGCGGCACAAGATGTCGATCGTCAAGGCTTGGCAGATGCGCGGCGCCGTCGTCGCCATGACTGGTGACGGCGTAAACGACGCGCCGGCGCTCAAGATGGCCGATATCGGTGTCTCCATGGGCCGCTCGGGCACGGATGTCGCCAAAGAAGCGGCGGATGTGATTCTCGTCGACGACGACTTTGGCTCGATCCTCCCCGCCGTCGAGGAGGGCCGCTCGATCTTCTACAACATTCAGAACTTTTTGTCTTTCCAGCTCTCCACTGCGGTCGCAGCCCTCTCGCTCATCACGCTCTCGACGATGCTCCGCCTCGCAAACCCGCTTAACGCAATGCAGATCCTCTTCATCAACATCCTCATGGACGGCCCACCCGCACAGGCCCTCGGCGTCGACCCCGCCCGCCGCGAGGTCATGAGCCTCCGCCCGCGCAAAAAGGAGAGCAGCGTGCTCGGCCGCCAGGTCATTATGCGTGTGCTCTTCTCCGCCGCGATGATTGTGTTTGGCACGCTCTTCGTCTACGCGCACGAGCTGAGTGACGGCTCCATGAGCCGCCGTGACCAGACCATGGTGAGTGCTGACTTCTCTTGCTGCTCAGCAGGATCACTTACTCCAGACCTTCACCGTCTTCGTCTTCCTCGACCTCGTGTCCGCGCTGCAGAACCGTGGCGTCACGACCCCGCTGTTCCGCAACCGGATGCTCTTCCTGACAGTCTCGATTTCGTTCCTGTGCCAGCTGGCGCTCATCTACGTGCCGCTGCTGCAGCACGTCTTCCAGACCGAGGCGCTCGGCGCGCGCGACCTGCTCACGCTGCTCGGCCTCGCAGCGACCAGCATGGGTTTCCACGAGGTACGCAGATGGTACGAGCGCAAGCTGGCAAAGGACGAGGTCATCGAGGAGCGCATGACCATGGCGTAAGTAGTTCTAGAAATGCATCTGTTCGTACGCTTGCGAGGGGGGAGTGGTGCACTGGGGCGCGCCGAGCGTGGGAACAGATGTAGAGAAGTAAAGAAAGAGATTTAAAAAACTGACAGACAGCGCCAGCAAGCCGCGCACGCCGCGCCTGCCCGCCACGATCCTCCACTCGACGCCCCGCCCCATCGCGCCTTAGGTAGGCCTTAGGCCCCGAAATAAGGACAGTAGTAGATAGAATAGAGTATCCTGCATAATGTATCCTCTGGGCCAGCCTAGATGTCCTTCTGGGTCGCTAGCCAGGTCTTGTAGCGCTCCATCGCCTCCTGGAACTCGGTCTTGTAGCGCTGCGGGTTAGTGATGTCCTAAGGGAAGAGGTACGAGGGGATCAGACGGGAGTTGGTCCGGCAGGGTAGTCCTTAGACCGTCTACTCCGCTCCGTATAGAAATTCTCTCCCCCCGGTTGACATTCGAGCTCCAGCTCACACGTCGACGCGGTCACGACTTCTATCCCCCCGGCTGTCCACCCCTTCTCGTCTCACTCACATCCTTCTCGGCCTGCGAGACACCCGCCCAGCGCTGGGCAGCGAGCTGCGCGACAACAACATTACGCTCCGTGACGGGGAGATCCTTCTTCTCGGCGTCGACCTGGCGCACGAGCTCTGGGCGGATCCCCTCGATAAACTTGAAAAACGGCGTCTGCGGCTTGCCCGGGTTTCCTGGGCGGCTCGCGAGCTCCTTCTTGGCGTGCAGCTTGCCTCCGGGGGGCACAACCTTCTTGCCGGTATGCTTGCGAATGTTCTCGCGCTGCTCGGGCGTCAGGCCCTCGTACCACTGGCGGTACGCAGGCTTGTACGCTGCCGTCTCCTGCCGCGCCTTCTCATGGTATGGGTCCGTCTCGAGGAGCGACATTTTCTGCCACGCGGCACTCGCTGACCGCGATACATCCGGCAGCGAGATATGCCCCTTTTCATTCCGCGGGAACGTGTCGCGGTGGGTGGCAAAGTACTCGCGGAGGAACTGGCCGAATGGGGATGTCGGCTTCTTCGGCGGGGAAGGGTACGCGCGGACTTCCTCGGCGAGCGCGCGCGCCGCCGCCTTGGCCTTGCGCGCCTCGTCCTGTGCCCTGCTGGCCTTTACGTGTTCCTTGGCGAGTTTCCCCGCCTCGCGCTCCGCCTCAGCCGCAGTGGTCTTTGCGAGCGCCGCGGCCTTCTTCGCTGCCGCCTCGGCCGTCTTGGCCGCGTTGGCTGCTGCGCGCTTCTCCGCCGCGGCGAGCTTGGCTGCCTCGGAGAGCTTGGAGGCGCGCTTCACCGTCGGCGGGTATTCTGCCGTCAGCATCCCAGGTTGGATTGGATTGGAATCAGCCGGCGCGGGGCGGCTGACGCTCGAGGTGCGGCACGCTACCGCGCACGCTAGATATCGCACGTACCGCGGGGGACGGGGGCCGAGGACGCGAGCGCGCGCGCGGACACGAGGGTGGGGCGCGGCAGCGCGTGCGATAAAGTGCGGAGCGAGAGCGCCATGGTGTGGATGGATGCGATGAGATGGGATGGGATACGAGGGGTGCGAGATGGATGGAAGAGAAGTTAGAGAGGTTACAGAGTTGTTGGGTTTGGTTCCAGGTTTGTGGCTGGCTGAGGAGCGAGTACATGTACAGACATAATGACGCAAGCTGTATGCAGGTTTTCCGGCCAGGCTGGCCAATCATGGCAGGCACGGGGGAAGGTTCCTAATGGTGTTCCTAATTGCATTTCCAAGTAGATTACAGCAGGAGAGAAGATTATATTACAGATTATTCTATTTGGCTCAGACGACGGCTCTCTATTCTTGGGATGTTCTTTTCTCGGTCGCGAGCTCGGTCGCCACCGCCGTCGTCGCCGTGCGCGCCGTGGTGGTCGGTGCCGAGCTGCCGCGCTGCCGGCGTCGATACCCGAGCCCCGCCCACACTGGCCAGACTGCTCACACCAAAAAAGTTTTGAAGGCTGCGGGGGGACCCGAACCGCTTTCAGAGGCTGTATTATCCATCCGCGCGTCCGCAAGGCAATGGTTGGCATACCTCCAGCCAGCAAGTTTCCCTAAACTCCGCTGTGCACCGCTGCGCTCAGAATCGAACGCAGGCCCCCATGGAAGAGGACTTGTGGTTACAAGTGGGAGGAACCTACTCGTCACTCAGTAAACCACACCGTCAACACACCTTCGGTTGAAATTACCACTTTGGGAAAGAGTGGGTCCGTGCGGAGGTGAGATATGTGGAATGTTTATCACGCCGGAGCTGTCTTTTCACGCTTCTCGCTGGTCTTTGTCGCGCGTTTGGACCACGGCCACTGGTGTTCCGGGCTGCGCCACTGCTCTCCTTTGTCTGTGTGTGTCAGTAACCGGAGGGAGACCGTCCTTGTTTCTGTTTGCGGCCCGTCACTCACAGGCAATAAGCACGAGCCCCGCACACGAGACACACAGAATCCCCGTGAAGAGGGTATACAGCCCGCCGTCGCCGATGCCGTCTTGGATCGGGATGGCGACCTGGGACATGACGCACGCGGCTGCCCCGCGACAGAACGAGTTGCAGCTTACCGCGCTCGCGCTGCGGCCCGGGTTCGAGTCGACGAGGTATGCGAGCGTGGACGAGTAGACAAACATGAGGCTGAAGCCCGCGAAGAAGAGCGCGATTACCGGACCTGCAATGTTGGCTTTAAAGTCGGTGGTCCACGCGTAGGTCAGGTATCCCGCGATTATGAGCGGCATCCCGGGGAGCGTGCTCTTCAGGCGCATCTGGGTATGAGTAAGTGAGGTCTGTGGTTGCTCGGTTGAACAAGCGGTGAGGTCCGCCGATCTCAGCTCCGCCGCGACTCACCTCCGGTACCACTACCCCGCCATTTTTCTCAGACAGCCGGCGCTGGATCCAATCACTCATACGCCCGCCAATAACGCTGCCGAGGATACTGCCCACCCCAAAGCCGAGGAGGACGACACCGATAATCAGCGGGTTGTAATTGTACGGCGCGCGCGCAAACGTCAGGGAGGCAGTATACGTCGTGGTGTACTGCGCGGCGAAGAGCAGCCCCGAGCTTATCAGCACGCCCGCGTTCGTCGGCGAGCGGAAGATCGAGATCATCGTCGGGATGGGGTTCACGTCCCGGAAGCTCGGGCTGATTTCGTGCGCTTCCCCAATCGCGAACGGCATCCAGGACGGGAGGCGGCGGCGAAGGCCAAGTAGCCGCCGCGGCCGCTCCTCCTCTTCCTCGCCCCGCTCCACATCCAAATCATGCACGCTCCCCGGCCGCGTCGCCGGCGTCATCGCGCCACTCGCGCTCGGCGTCCCGCGCCGCGTCTCTGCCGGCGTCGTCGCCGTGCTCGCCAGCCCCTTTGCGCGCTTCCGGGCCCGCTTCTTCTCCGCCGCCGCTTCGGCCTTGAGGCTCCGCTTCAACGCGTCCGATATCGCCTTTTGGTACACCCGCGAACGCTCGCGGCGCCACGTATCGGGGAAGAAGAAGAAGAGGAGCGTCATGAGCCCCGCGAACACTGCGAGAAAGTACATTGTCGAGCGCCAGCCGTACGCCTGTGAGATTAGATTTTGGTGGTAATTTCAAACTCACATTTCCTAGCGCGCCGCCGATAAGTGGGCCGAGGGTCGGGCCGAGCATCGGCATACCATAGTATATCCCCAGTTTGCGGCCGCGCTCCTCGACCTCGTACATGTCTGCAAGGGAGCCGGCGCCAACGGAGAGCACCGCACTCGAGCCCATCGCCTGCAGGCACCGCATGCCGATGAGCACGGACATGTTCGGGGCGCGGGACGCGACGGCTGTGCCGACGGTGTAGAGCTGGTGTGAGTGTGAGTCGGAGGTCGGGGGCTCATGGAAGACGACGTACAATGAAGGACGTGATGTAGATTGGCTGTTGTCAGTAAATGCCATTACGCCACACCAGAGTGTCACTTGACACCCCCGCCCACCCCCAGTTCTTGCACCCACCTTCCTTCCGATGATCTCGGCCGTCGACGCCCACACGACGGGCACGCACCCCTGGAAGAGAATGTACAGCGACAAACTAAGTCCAATCTCGGTATCGCTCCCGTGGAGATCAGCCTTGACCTCGTCCACGACGGGATTGTAGATCGACGGGGAGATCATGGGTCCAAGCTGGGAAGAAATCAGTCAGCCAACCTCGAGGTGAATTCCAAACTCGCTCACCACCGCGGCAGTCATGAGCGCCATGACGAGGTTCTTCTTCCTGTTGCTCCATTCGCGCGGGTCGTCGTCGACGGGCACATGCTCGATATCGAAGGCCGGCGGGGGCGGGGAGGGTGCGTGCGGTTCTTCATTGTCCTCTGGGAGATCAAAGTGCGCGTGCTGGGAGCGTTGCGAGACGTGGCTCCGGATAGACTTTAGCGGCTCGAGATCGCCCGAGTACGGCTGGTGAGAGGGCGCGCGCACGAGCGACGCGCCGCTGTCGGCGCGGTCTGTCGCGCTCATCGGGGGATTGGCGATCGGGATGGGGGTCGAAAAGGGTGGACCTGGCTGGATGGTTTGTCGGCCATCACACCGACGATAGATATAACAAGGAGAGTCAAGAGATGAGTAAGTGTAACCGTGAACACCCTCTCGAGTCAAAGCAGCAAACCAAAATAGCCGTAGCATCGTCTCGCCACCCCCGTCCATGGCTCGTAACTCGCCGAAGACGGGAGGACGACAGAGGGGGTTGTTCAAAAAAAGATGGCGCGTGTTTTTGAATGCCGAGCAACGGAGCGGTGATTAACTCGGCATTGCGGGTTGGGGACGGAGTAGGACCGACTCGGCCGAAAATCCCCGAAGTAAGCTTCGGGTGGTCGGGTCCGATTGCCATTCACTCATATCACTCACGATCCAGACGACAGACCCGATGAATTCGTACACATCGTGGACGCTCACTAAATATTACTTCTCACTATCCTAGCTATCTCATTATCGCTCGCGCGCCACATCATAGGGGGGTCAGACGCGCCCCCTGCGATGGTCCACAGTTAGGCCTGTAGAGCGAAGAGCGGCCCCCGGTTGCTTTCCTCTTCACACAGCGACGCTGATGAATCAAGTCATGTCGTCGACGCCAGTCAAAATATGGGAATCCTGGGCGGCCAAGCGTTTGCGCATGGCCTTTCTGGGGTGTCCATAGCTATTGCCTGGTTACATGATCAACCAACTGACAATGTGACACTCTCATGGGCGTGGCATCGATGAGAGACTCCAACTGGCCCTCCCCACTGATAAAGCTACTAAAGTCTACAAGCAACAGTCCTATGAGTTCTGGCGCACAACAGTCCCATACCCCGCCGCCGCCGCTGCGATGCGGCCCTCCCTGCTCGCCGCCCACGCGGGGTCATAGCTGGGGGGGATGAACTCCATAACGCCGTCCTCGACCACGACGCCCGCATCGCGTTCCTGCGTAAAGGGGGAGAAGGGAGTCTGGGGGGAGGGCGTGAGCGGCGATGCAGAGGTGGGTTGGAAAGGCTGTAGGGTCTGGAGCGGTTGGAGGGGGTAGATCTCATTCGGGCGGGCGGGGGAGCGCGGCGCGGCGGATAGCGGCGATCCCACGCCGCGCGCAAGCTCCGCCTCGAGCGGGGTCTTGAGGCCCTTTGTCTGCGCGAGGAGTGGCGGGAGCTGCGTTGGAGCAAGCGGGGAGAGGAGCGTGTCGCCTCCGCGGTTAGCGGCGAGAGCTGCGGTTCTGCACGCGTCAGTTGAGAGCGTGTACTGAACGTACACATGCGGAGGGAGCGTGGATTGCGGCTGAGCGTTGTGCGGGATATGGGGGCCGGCCTCGGCAGTCTTGTCTGCGCGCGGCGGGGCAGGCGGGAATGCTTTACCCGGGAGTGCTGGCGTCAGCCTTGGAAGAAAACACCACTTACCTGGGCCGTGGATGAACGGCGTGGGGGACGGCGGGTCGATGTCGAAGTCGGGATCGACAGGCTTTTCGGTGCGTCGAGGACGGTCACGCCGGCGACTAGAGTAAGCGCTGATTAGAAACAAACTCACCGGCGGAGGAAGAAGATCAGAGCACCGATGAGGAGCGTACCTACCACACCGCCGACCACGCCACCGGCCACCGCGCCGACGATGGCCTTCTTCCCTGGTACGGGAGCCGACGGGCTGGGCGTGGGATCGCCGGCGCGCGTACCCCCTGAGACACTGGTGCTTGCTGCATCGGTTGTAGTCGCGAGGGTGGCGGGAAAGGTATTGTTCCCCCATCCCTGTGGCATTCTATCGTCAGCCCTGCCGGGTATCTGCTCCACTCACTCAAGGGTGGCAAGGTAGAATGTGACGCTCTCGATCCCGAGGGTGCCATTTCCCGCATTCTCAAACCCAGCCGCATAATTCGTCCATGTGCGCTCGATGGCCCGCGAGTGGAGGACACACGGGGTCTCGTACGCCGACGTCGTGTTGAGCGTCACGGGGCTGCGGGGGGACACGCTCGCATCCGCCCCGCTCCACGACACGCGTGCGGCCGTGCCGTTGTACGAGCAGATACCGACAAACTCGATGTATGCGGTTTCGGGCGGAACGGCAAACGACATGGTTGCGCCTGGTGCGCCGAGTGCGTGCCGGAGGGACTTTGCCGTAGCTGACAGTCAGCGGAGGACACACACCGCACCCAAACCCGTCGCTTACTCACCTCCCCTTCCGAGCGTCGTCTCGGCCGTCCAGCTCCCGGACCGATTGAAAAACGGGTTCAGCGTGTCGTCCTCCAGAACCGCATTCATCGTGATTCTCGGTGCTGCGGCCGCGCTCTCCGCGTCGATATCCATATTACTCTGCACCTCAATCTCCGCGACGCTCACATTTCCCCGCTCCATGACAAACTCGAACGTGTTGTATCCCCACGACACGCCCTCGACTGTGTATTCGTCGATCACCCACGGTCCGCCGTTCACCTCTGCTTTCCAGTCGGCGATCAGCGACCCGCGCCCCGTTATCCCCGTGCCGACTATCGCGAGCTTCATCGCTGCTCCCGGCCGCGAGGTGCGCAGCGTCGCGCCCTCAAGATACATCCCTGGTGCCCAGGCGACCCCGGCCCCGAGATCCGTCACCCACCCATCGGCCGGGGACGCGTTTAGTCCCCATACCTCTGGCGTCCATTCGATTATTGGGTCGGCGGGTGAAAATGTGCGGTTGAAGGAACGGAGCTCGGCGCTGGTCAGCCCCGCGATGGCGAGAATGAGCGCTAGTGTGATCATGTTGGTGAGCCAAGCTGCTCGAATTAGTTTGATGGTAAACGATAGAGCGACCACAACTCTCCCAGTTTGCTGCATGTAGAAAGCTTCTCCCTGTCTGGACAAGAAGACAGCATGGCGAAGTGCAGGAGTAGAAAGCTGCTGCTCTCCCGAAGTGCGGAACGTTTCACATTGCATCATTCCGCCGGAAAGAAAAAGCATGAGTAGTGGAGGCCGAGGGCCGGAGACGGCCGGCTCTGCATCCGGTGCGGGTGACAGGCGAGGTCCAGTGGGTCTGATCGGCGATCAAGGAACCGGTCGGGAGCGTGAAGCTTATATAATGCTTAAACCCTCCAAGCCAAGCTGTATGTGACACTCGATTTTGCCGGGAAAGCACTACAAGAAGACAAGCTACAAACAATGAAGCCGTGGGGAAGGAAACTGACAAAATGTTTTACGGCCTTCAAACATGGGAAGCGTTCAGTTATCCTCGAGGAACTACTCAAAGACGAGCGGCTTCAAGCCCTCGTAATGCGCAATACGCGCCATGCGCGCGGCGAGCGCTTTCTGGGGTCAGCCAGCTCCCAAGGGTAAGTACTCACCGGACTCGGCGTCGGCCATGTCGTCTTTTCCTTTTGACGTGAGCGGCGACGCGGCGGCGACGGCGTGCGCGTGCGGACTTTTAGTGGCGGGGCGCGGCCCTCCATCCGAGCCAGGACGTCGGCGCCGCGCCACGACAAGCGGCGCTTCTTGGCTGGCGGGCGGCTCTGTGGTGAAGGTATTGGGGAAGGTGAGGCTGGAGAAGGCGACGGCGTGGGAGAGAACTCGATCGGAGAGCGCGTGCGGCTTCGCGGCGGGGTGCTCGGTGCTGAGGACGGGCGGTGGGGTGGGTGTCCTGCAGTCAGTTGTCTGTACCGTAGGTTGATCTCGATGCCCCACTACCTACTCGAAGTGGCAGGAAGAAGAGACGTGCTCTTTGAAGAGGCACTGGGCTCCTCCGCAGTGGACTTGACGAACGGCGTGACGCTGCCATCAAATGCCGGTGACGACATCTTGTTGTACGGGGAAGCACTTTGGGCGGGTGCATTGAATACTTCCCTCACAGAATCGTGGGAAGAATAATCTGAAGCCTCACTGAGAGGATCACCAAGAATATCGCCGAAAGGATCGCTGCGAGTGTGCTGAGAAATGCCGGGTATCTCGGTGGAATCCGCCGTATGATCATGAAGGCGTCCAAAATCATCGCTGGGAGTAGCTCCCCCGTGACCCTGCCCGGAACCGCCAGTCTGTCCACGATAAACCGGCGGGGCAGCTCTGTCATCCTCGAGAACCTTCCTCGCCCGCGGAACTCGGGGCACTCGGGGCACTCGGGGCACTCTATCCGGCCCGCGACCGTCGGCACGCTGTCCTGTCGGGAGCCACTTGTTTCCGAAAACCTGGGATGAGCTCAGCGACGCAAGAGCACACTAGCTCACCTGGGAGGTATTGCGGCCTGTGGGGGAGGAGAGGCGCCATGCAGCAAAGACATCGTGACGTGAGGAGGCGGAGGCGAGGCGACGGCGCTCGTTTGGTGGCGAGGGGGCTAGAGGGCGGGGTTGTGCGCGTTGGCGTGTTGGAGTGTGCTGGATGGGGTGCATGGTGAGAGCAAGAAAGGAAGGAAAGCTGAAGTGGGGAGTAGAGAATTCAGAAGATGAAGAGAAGAGCAGAGAAGAGTGAGGTCAAGAGGTCAAGAGGGAAGACACGGCGAATCGTAAGCGGTAAGAAAGATGAGGGAAGACAGCCTCAGCATCTGTCGCGTCACATCTAATATCAAAGTCACGAAGCTGCAATCTTTAGATCAGTGAGTACTCATTAGTAGAATTGAGCCAGTACTTCTTACAAAAAGTTGATGCTCGTCCGGCGCACCACGACTAAAGGAAACAAGATGCAGAGGATGAGTCTATCAATACAACACGACCTACACACGACAAAACAATGATCATGAATGTTACGCAGCATACTGCACATGTCAGCTAGATTCTTGTACGTTAGCAGACTTCGACTCACTCTAGTAAACGTGCGGCCAAAGAAGTCGGCCGTGTCACCCTTCTTTTCATCCGATTTTGCGCGGAACATGGCCTTGACAGCATCGCTCATGCCAGCCTGGGCCGCCAGGCGCTTCTTCTCCTGCTCCGCCAGGAGAGCCTGAACCGACGTGCCGACCGTGCTCGCTTTGATGGTTGGTGCGGTCGTCGGGGCCGGCGAGTCCGAGTTACGTGCGACGCGGTCCTTCTTTACCTCCGCAACCTTCTTCTCCTCCTTGTCCGCCTTCTTCTTCTTCACCTTCTCCTCGCCGTCACCCTTGTCTGCTTTGCGCTTCTTGTTTGCCTTGGCAGCGGCGCGGTCGGCAAGCAGCGTCTCAAGCAGCACGCTCTGGACATCCAAAGACGGACAAATAGGAAGGAGAGATCGCGGCGAGGTGGGGTCAAACGGCTTGGTGCAGTTTGGGCAGGCGACAAGCTCGGCCGGGCTCGATCCGCCTTCCTCCTTGCTGCCGACCCCGCGGGTGAGGTTCGGAATAATTGCGCGCACGGCGCTGTCGGAGAACACGCAGCCGCACGAGCGGATGGCAATAAAGGGAATAGCGCCAGTCATCTCCTTCAAGCTGAGCCAGCAGACGAATGGTGCGCGCGACGCCATCGTGCCCTCCTCGGAGCGCGAGGGGTTGGGCATGAGGTTGAGCGTAAGCAGGTCCTGGGGATTAGATAAGGCTATGCTCAAAACCTACCTTGACACCTTTGACATATTTGCAGATCTCTTCGCCATCGCCGTACGTCGACCGGTCAAGGAGGAACTCGAGGACCGCGTCCTTGTTGTACAGCTTGCCGAGTGGGTCGGCGACAACCGGCTTGGTCAACGCCTTCTTGCTGAGCGCGCAGAGGAAGAAGCGCTCGCGCTCGAGCTCCTTGTCCGTCTTCTCCTTCTTTCCCTTTGTCTTGACGAGGTCGCGCCTGTCGGGGATTGAGCCACCGTCGGCACCCATGTTGTTTTTGTGGATTGGAGTGGAGAGGAGTAGAGGAGAAGGGTGTCGAAATCGAAAACAAATGTTGGCATGTGTCAGCTGTTGGGTGGCAAACCCGGCAAAAAGTGCCACTCTGCGGGGTTTTTGCAACCGCCGACCACCCTCAGTTCAACCAGCCTTGGTGCGAGCAAGCCACCACACTGCCATTGTCCACTACTGCCTGCTGTTCTCGTCACTTCTCTCGCACCACGCGATTTTTTACCATCCCATCCATCTCTTGTGCGAGGTTGAGGATTAGAGTATATATACTTCTATCCACACTCGTCTTTTACTCTTCTTCTTTTCTTCCACTTCTGCTCAGCCCTCTGCAAGGCCAATGCGCCGTTGAGCAAAGGTCCCTCATCACCAGGTCCCTCCTTTTAATTCCTTAAAAGGAGCCTGGTGTCGAGGCTACACCTTCATTCCCTCAAACAACATCCAGCCGGTGAGTCGCGTCTTCCCATTGCCCCATCCACTCTCCATCCCATCCAACCCATCCTCCTCGTTTCTGTGATGAAACACTTTATTCAGTTCTGCTTCCGAGAGGTCGTGAGCGATAACCCAAATTTACCAAAAACTCTTTCTGAACTTTACATCCACATACATCTTTCTTCTCTTGTTGAAGAACGAGCGCTGACTGTGTAGCTTCTCCGTTAGCCCTTTGGGAATAACACAAGCTGTCCCGTTGGACTACGACGACGTAAGTGTCCTATCCTATCTCCTCCTTCCATAGCTCCCAACATGATTTAAATTTAGCTCAATCCATTCTCTTATCCCTCCTTCTCTCCCTCTGGTTCGGCGTACCTGCCTGTCTGCTGCCGTGGGGGCCGACTACTCTCAGTACCAGCTTCGGCTGTGGAAAGGAAGAAAGGCTCAGTCGGACGCGGGCGTGAAGGGCAGCTTGGCGGGCCTTGTTGACGGTCTGATGAACGCGTTCTGCTTTCTGACGATTTGATCGGGGTGTACTGTTGGCCAGTTGTGAGGCTGGGGCGAGTGTGCTTAAACTGCTACTATGATTCTTCTACGCTTTCACGTCAACTACAAACAATGAGAATGCAAGATGTTGACCTTGACAGATGTCGCAGCTACCGCCTAACGGGCCTCCGGCCACACTTTCCCAAGCGGCGCTGAATGCGATTCAGCAGGCGCAAATGCTGGCACGGCAGCAAGGTCAGATGCACCAGCAGCTGCCAGGGTCTCCGTTTTCCAATGCTGGCGGCTCACCCATGATGGCGCCACAGCCCCTTCCAGCGTCGGCCCCCTCAATGCTGGCTACCCCGTCACTGCCGCCACCAACACCAGGGTCTGGCATGTCATCGACCCCGACTCCGACTCCTCCCACAGTGTCGCCCATGATGCCAACAACGTCCCTCCAGCCTCCTGGGATGGGACAGATGGGGCCAATGGGACACTCCCCATCAATGGGTCATTCCCCATCAATGGGACCCATTCCATTGAGGCACCCTGGGTTTCCGGGCGTGGCAGGCAACCAGTCGCCCGTCCCATCACCGCCGCCGCAGCCAGTGCAAGCCCCGCAGCCGATGCTCCCCCCAGCTGTCATTACGCAGATGGCAGCGTTTTTTGTGAGCCACCAGCTACAGCCTCCCGCCTCCGCGAATGGTGGGCCGGCTCCTCCGCCCATGACGCTTCCGCACATGATCCATACTCTTAACAATCTGCCGCCGGACAAACTTCGCCACATGCACGCTACCTATGTAGCGCGTTCTCGTCAAATGCAGCAACAGCAGCAGCAGGTCATGCTGGCGAACAATGCTCAAGCCCAGACGCTCAACCCGTCTCTCCTACCCGGCACCCCAGGCTCTGGGACTCCCACTGCTGCACCACCTGCGCCGATGGTCCCCACGCTTCCTCCTGCGCTTCTGGCTCCCTCTGCGTCGCCGGTCCCGCCACACTCCGTGCTCCCTCCTGCCCCTCCCCGTGACTCCGCGGCGGGCTCAACGCCCGCTGCCCCTCCGGCTGCCAGCACGTCCGACAAGCCCAAAGCCGACAAGCCAAAGTCTGACAAGCCAAAGTCCGATAAACCCAAGGCCGACAAGCCCAAGTCTGAGAAGAAGGACAAGGCCAAGGGTGATAAGGCCAAGACCGACAAGGACAAGGGTGGCAAGACCGACAAGTCTGAGAAGGCCGACAAGGCCGACAAGGACAAAGACAAGGACAAGGACAAAGAGAAGGACAAGGGCAAGGACAAGGACAAGGACAAAGAGAAGGACAAGGGCAAGGACAAGGACAAGGACAAGACGAAGGGCGACAATGATGACAAGGACAAGCCCGCAGAGAAGCCCAAGAAGCCGCCCGTCAAGCGTAACCGTGCGAAGGAAAAGGCCCGGCGTCAGGAGCGCGAAGCCGCTGCTGCTGCCGCCGCAGCCGCGGCCGAAAAGGAGAAGACCAATGATGGCGAGAAGAAGGACAAGAACAAGGATAAGGATTCCGACAAGGGCAAGGAGAACAAGGACGGCAAGGAGAAGAAGGATGGCAAGGATAAGGAGTCGAGCGCTACCGTTTCTGCTGCCGCGCGCACGACGACTGTCGCCACCCAAGAACATTCAGCCGATGATGCCGCCGAGGCCGCACCCGAGTATCGCCGTCCAAGGAATCGTGGCGAAGAGGGTTTCCGCGGATCCATGCGTGGTGAAATAGCGCGCATGATGTACGCGGCCGGCGACGTGCCGGAACCCGACGTGGACACTGTCGACTTTCTTGAAGACATGGTGGTCGAGTTCCTGGGAGATCTCTGTCGGCCCGTTCAGCCAATTCGCGTCACTCCGCATGCGGCTCGACAGCCTGTCCCCCTCACTGCCGAGGTGCTACGCCATCGCCTGGCGTCACATTCGTACCTGCGCAAATACCTCTCCCGTTGGGACGACATGACGTACATGATGGTCGAGCTTCAGCAGAGCCGCCGTGTCGCCCAGCCGTCGCACAACGACCTGATTGCCTCGGTTGGAAAGCAGTTCCTTGGCCTGGACGAAGAAGAGGGCGGCGCGGGTACCAAGCGTCGTGCGCCGATCACAGCCGAGGACGACGCTGCCAACAAACGCCGCGCTCGCCCGCCTAAGGAGCCGCAAGAACGCAAGAAGCCTGGTCCGAAGAAGGGCTGGAAGAAGAATCTGGATCCCAATGCGCCAGTCAAGCGCCGTCCAGCCAGCCGTCCGCTCAACAAGAAGCCGGGTGCGCCCGGTGGCCGCGCGAGTGTCGCCCCATCCAGTCCCTCCAAGACGCCTGCCCCGTGACCAACGGTGTGGGTGCAATGAAACTGGAGGTGGTGTGCAATTGTACCAAGGGCCGTGACAAGACCACATTTAACCAGTGAGTCCATTCCCCCTCTACGCGAGCTCCCTGTGACGAAAACCTATCCCAATACCAACCCAAGCCGGGGGACAAGATCCCAGGCCAGCGCAACCTTCCCGCACTGCCGTCTTGGTGGGCGCGGACATGGAGGGGGTGCTGGCCGCTTCCGGACGATGCGGGTTCATTCATAGTTACCCTGAGGGAGCTCGCAACCAGCGCTGCGTTGTGCAATGCTGACGATAACAGACGCGATAATGAAGATGGTGATAAGTAAAGAAGAAGTTTGAAGTCTGTACTCCATCTGTGTTGTATGCACCATGTCACGATACGAAAGAAAGCAGCAGCAGTCCACGCCCAATGAATGTTCTAATGTCCTGCATAATCATAACTCCCATCTCAAGGGATGAGCTTCATCTTGGCATACTTGAGCCATCCGGCGACGGCCGCGAGCGCCAGCACGGCGAGGAGGAGCGGGAGCTGGACGATGGTGAGGATCCAGACTGTGCCCATGGCCGGGCCCTGGTGGTCAGCCGAGGGAACGAGAAGGGGGCAAACAAGACGGGGTACGAGTCGGAGACGAGAAAGCCACTCCAAATCCCTTGCCCACCGCACACAACGCACCTGCGCAATGACCTCGAGATACGGCGCGCGGTTAACCAGCCAGATAAGCCGCATCCCGCTCCCCATACTCGCGAGCGTGAGGCCGAGCCGGACCCAGAGCGAAGACGCGTGGCGCGTCGCTGCCGTCAGAAGCGCACACATAGAGACATACTGTAGAACATGATGATCCCGATCGCTGCCGTCAGTACACAACTAAAGATTCAGCTTACTGGGCGTGGACATGAGGTAATTCTTGAGATAGCGCGAGAACGGCGGATGGCGCGAGTACGACAGATTTGTGAGACTGACCGTCAGCACTACCCTTGCCCTCCTGTCTCCACTCACATGTCCAGCATGAGATAGAGAAAGCTGAACGGCACAGTCCACATGAGGGCATCGAAAAACTCGTCCCACCACGCCTCGACCGCGCGGTCGTCGGCGCTCACCCCCTCCTCCTCCTCCTCAATCCACTCAGAGTCCACCTCGGGCGCGAGTCTCTGCACCTTCATCCCACTCAGGCCACTCTGCGGATCGAGGACCTCGGCCCACTCGCCCGCACTCCGCCCCGCGACATGCCCATCGCCGGCGTCGTGGAAGCTCACGCCCGCGGCGCGCAGGTCGTCCTCGGTGAGGTTTACGAGCGGGGCGGGCGGCGCGCGCGCGGCGGTGCTGCTTGGTGCAGCGAGGGGGATCTCGGAGGGGCGCAGCGGAGTGTATTCCTCCCCAGAGGGCTTTTTCGGCTTGCGGTTCCGTGGCGGCATTGGGTTGCGTGTGGTGGGAGTTGTTGTGAAGGAGGGAATCTTTGTCGGTCAGAGGTATGACGCGCCGAGGTTTGCAGTCGCACAGTCGGGCACTCGGACGCGCACGCGACCCTCAGGGCACCGCATGGCTCCCACGCGAAGCTGGAACTGAACCATGGTACCATGGTACACTTTGAACCTTCCAAACCCCATCCCTCAATGTCAAGAGCATGCATTGCACGCAGTCTACATGTACAACAGTCTATATCTAGTCGTCGCTCTGCGCGTGTTGAGTAGTAGGGTGTCTCCGGTGGCAGTATCCCGTGCTCCAGCGTCGCCATCGTCTCCAACATGTCGAAGCCTCCATCTCTCACTTGAGCCTTACCCCGCCGCGCCAGGCACGCCACGGCCAGCGGGACGGTTCGGCGACAGCGTGTTCGGGGACGGGGGGCGGGCGCTGGCGGCTCCGCCGCTCGTGTTCCCAGGCAGCGAGCGCGTCCTCGACGTTGCTATCGCGCGGGGGCGCGGAGGCGATGGATGGCGGGACAGCAGTGGCGGGGAAGGAGAGGGGACGAGGGCGGCGGCGGCGGTCGCGGTCTGTGCCGGATTCGGGGGCGGTCGCAGGGGTCTCGCCGCTCGAGTCCGCCGCCATGCTCAGGTCCGTCTCGACGCGGCGCAGCGCCGGCAGCCCGCTGAGCGAGTTGGAGCGCGAGTGCGAAAACGTGTTGCGCCGCCCCGAGCTGGTGATGCTGTGGCTGCGGAGCGCAAAGCCAGGGGACGCGGCGCCGATGCCGAATGCAAAGCCTGTCGGCATGGCGGGGCGGTTGGCGAGGTCCGGGATGAGCGTACCGTAGCGCGGGCGGCGGCGGCGGAGCGAGGTTGGGGACGGGGGGCTGTCGACAACCGCCGAGGGACTCTCCGGGAGGTCCACCTCGGCGGGCTCGAGCACCTCGTCGCCGCCAAGAAACGTCGCGCCCTCGCCGGCCTCGAGCTCGTCGTGCGCCTCGTGCGGGTGCGTGTCCTCGAGCGCCTCCTCTTCGACCCACGTGCCGACCTCGATGCCGCCGTCGCCAGTCGGCTGGATCGCGGAAACAACCCACACTCCAACGAGAAGCACCGCGACGCCAAGCGACATGAGAAGGATCTGGTGCGTCGCCAGGCGCCCGAGCTGGTTGTAGAAGATAAGGCCATCAAAGATGGACGCGAGGTTGAAAAAGCAGAATGCGAGGGGACACACGAGCGCGGGCGATGCGAATGTGAGCGAGTAGTTGAGATACACGAGCTGGAGAATGGCGGCGACTCCAAGGCCAGCAACGAGGAACCACGTCTGCACGCGCGTAAACTCGTTCTGCCCGCGGCCCGTCGTCCAGTGGTCTATCGTAGCTATAACGAGCTCGACGGCCGCCTTTGCAAGAACGAGACAAAGGCCCGACAGCGTGCCTGATGCAGCCGCGAAAGCGAGGCCGCAGAACGTGAGCGTGCGCTGGCGGTCATCTAGCCGCCGTGCAAGTTTGGAGGGCAGAACATCCTCGAGCTGGGCAAAGCGCACCGTCTTGGTGTCGTTTGGATTCACAGAAATCGGGGAAACGACGTCCCCGGGCTGCGTTGGGCGGAACGGGATGGCGGCTTCGGAGCGGGGCGAGGCATAGTTGCTCGGCGTGTCGGCCGGGAGGCGGATACGATCCGTGGAGGCAAGATACCATGCCACAAGGTGTGCAGCGGCAAGTACGAGCGCGACGAGGACGCATACGACCGCGAAGAAGGCGACAAACGGGCCCCGCGCCCACAGCTCGAGGATCTCGTCCAACGAGTGGTTCCCGTCGGGCACGACGCCGAAGATCGCAATAAGCACCGCTCCGCCGGCAATCAGTACTGTGCCGAGCATCATCGAGTGGGTAAAGCCCTCGCCGAGGATAATGTGCGCAAGCAGCGAGTTCCACAGTAGCGAGATGCCGCCGAGCGGGGCGAGCACCACAATCGGGAGCGCGCCAATCTGGAAGACTGTGGAGTGAGCCCAGCGCACGGACCATGTTGTACTATTGTACTGTCACGTACCAGAACCAAACACGTTGCTGGAGATGTACACTGCAAACCCAATGATCCAGAGGGGGCGGCGGACGGCGCGCCGGCGCTCCTCGGGGGGCAGCGCATCGTCCTGCACGTGCGACTTGCGCTGGATCGTGAGGCCTGGGGTTAGGAAATGGTCAAAGGAGGTTGGTCGAAGGTGGTGGAATTGAGGTTGATCCACCACCGCAACACCATACGCACCGAGACTCTGCACAAACGAGCACGCGAGGCCGACAAAGATGGCGAGCACGACGGGGATGCCCATCGTGCCGGACGGAGATGGAGGCGGAGTGGAGGAGAGGAGCGGGAGGTGGAAGGCGGGGCGGGGGGGAGGGAAGGGAGGGGGGTACGCTATCCCAGACCAGCAGGAGATCAGATGAGGAGATCGCTCATGAGTCGGACCCGAGAGATAAAGAATCAAAGTAGGGTGGAGAGGTGGAGATGATGGAGAGAAATGGATATCAGCAACAATGGACGGCTCCGACAATGTTGTTGAACATTGGAATAATGGCAACCTTGGATCTCTTCTCGGACGCGTGGCACTCACTCCCTGCTTAAGCCTGCTTCTCCCTTTTGTGCATTTGTAGGCCCCTTGGTGGCAAAAAATGACATCAACGTCAATGGCCTCAACCTTGTGTGATGCATGTGATGGACCCTCTGTACGGGAGCGCGGGAGCGCGAAGCGGAGGATCATCTGGCGACTCCACACCGATGCACAGCAGTCATCCAGTATCGGTGCACGCTCAGCATCCCATCACATCCATTGAGCTCTCATTATTACAGCTACAGATGAAGCTCTACCCCCACCTCGGCCTCATCTTGCCCTGGCCCTCCACACCGCCGCCACACCACTTCCCCCGACTGAGCGCGCGATCAAGACCTCTGGGCGAGAGTGATGCCAAGATGGCGGCGAAGAACAAAACACACCGAAACAGGTGGCGAGTCGCGCGGGACAAGGTGGGACAAGGTGGGATGAGTTGGTCCGAGGGTCCGGCATCCTGCGTCCTGGATATCCTGGATACGGAATTTCTGTATCACGCGAGCTATGCACATCTCTGTATCTCTCTCGTTCTGGCGTTCTCTGGCAGTACCCGCCGTGTACCGCCTCGTATGGGTCCCGCCTGGTTTCATCACGCCCAGGGAGGGGCGCCTGGCCACTGATCCACTGACCCACATCGCAAGACGGCTAGGCATCACCGCTCGTTTCCAGGCCCCAGCCCTTACCCCTGTGGCGCGCTCGGGCCGGGCTTGGCCAAAGGGCCGTGAGATACAAACGATACGATGCATATGATATTTGACTGTTATGGTACTATTGCAATTGTGAGGAGTTGAACCTCTACTTCCCGGGCCGTCACGTGCTGCGTTGGGAGCGCCGCGGGGCCGTGGGAGCAGGTGTCGAGATGGGCCGGAGCAGGCAGTGTACAACGTCTCTGCCGCCCGGCGGGGTATATATGAAGGGGGTAGTGCTGTGAAAGGTATCCGTGGATCCGGGTACTGGGTGCCGAGTTGAACGGCAGTCCGTTGAGGACCGGTGGGCGCAAGGGCCTACAGGTGGGAGGAGACGTTACCTACCGTGTGGCAGGCGGAGGGTAACCAAACAACCCCCAGCCAGACGCTTAGGCGCCGTTCTCCTGGTCAAGGAGGAAGGGCTCAAAGATGCACTCGCCGTTCTTAAAGTCGTTGGCGACAATGTTGACAAGGTAGCTCTCGCCCATGATCTTGTTGATCACGTCGCGCGACTCGGAGCCCTCGGGGTAGAGGTTTGCCCACTGGAGGCCGAGCTCGAACGCCTCGTCCTTCCAGGCGACAAACGAGACAGCCTCGACAATGGTCGGCTGCACAATCTCCTTGCCGGGGAAGACACCCCAGGTGACTGCGTTGGGGCCCTCCGAGTGCGTGTTGGTGCGCAGGTCGCCCTGCTTGTTGACGGCGTAGTAGGTGATGCGCGGGTCCTTCTCGATGCGGCGGATGAGCGGGTTGAGAAGCTCGGGCGAGACGAAGAACTCGAGGTAGGCCTGGGGAGGGGTTAGAATGAAAGAGACATTAACTCGCCTTTTGGTAGACGTAGCCGCCAGCGGGGCCCCAGCCGTGGACCTTGTCGTCTGAGGCGACGCCGTCGACAGCGGGCTGCGAGTTGATGGTGAGGTATCCACGCGCGTTCATCTTCGCGAGCTGCTGGGTAATGACCGATGTCTCCTTGGCCGGCGGCTGGTTCGACCACGGGAGCTTGTTGAGCTCGCCGCGGCAGAATTTGGCGAAGAGCTCGTAGACGTCCTCCGCCGACTTGGGCTCGCCCCAGATTGTGACGGCATCCGCAGGGGTGACACCAATGGAGACGGGGTAACCGTCGAGGTCGCCGTAGGCCGGAGAACGCGAGTCGCCCCAACGACCGTTGGGGAACTCGTCCCAGTCGGAAGTACGCGAAAGGTACGACTGGACGCGGTTGGCCCAGAAGATTGGGCGGATTGACTCCTGACGACGCATAGGGGTGAGCGACGGGCGCCACGGAAGGGGCATGACCTGCTCGCGCCTGGGGTCCATGTCGAGCTCCTCGAGCAACATGCGCGCACCCTTCTCGAGGTTGAGGGTGTAAACGTGCAGACCCTTGATGCCGGCCTCATTGTTGTTAAGGATCTTGCGGCACATCTCAGCAACGAGCTTGGTACCCTTAGCGCGGACCTGCTCGTCATCGCCCTGCACGGGGTTGAGGGCGTCGTAGAAGTGCGGAGGCACGACTATGTTCTCGCGCTTGACCCAAGTCTGGAACTTGCCCCAGTTCTGGATGGGCATGATACCAGGAACGATGGGGACGGTGATGCCGTACTCGCGCACGCGCTTGACCCAGTCGAAGAAGATGTCGACGTCGTAGAACATCTGGGTAAAGATAAAGTCGGCACCGGCGTCGACCTTTTCCTTGAGCCAGAGCATCTCCTGGTGGCGGCCCTCCTCGGTCTCGGGCGTCTCCGGGTGTCCCTGGGGGAAGCCAGCGACGGCAACGCAGAAGTCACCGGGGTAGTGCTCGTGAATGTACTTGACGAGGTCGACGGCGTGGACGAAGCCCCCGGGGGTCGGCTTCCACTCGGAGCTGCCGGCAGGAGGGTCACCGCGAAGAGCAAGAATGTTCTGGCAGCCGAACTGCTTTGCCTGGGCTAGCGCCCACTCGACCTTCTCCTTGGGCACTGGGGTCAGTGCGGTTCTGATGGAAGGGAATAACTGGAAGAAACAGGTGCCAATAGACAGGTAGGGAAGCGAGACAACCCATTCCTTCTCGGAGTGCCTCCATGACGATCTGCAGACGGGAGAATCACACAGAAGCGGTTATAAGCGACGTGCTCCACGGCGCCCGCCGGCACATGAAGAAATATGTCCCTCCATCGGGCCGTGGAAGCATCGAGCATGGCGTCGTCACACGTCGTCTCACGGCGTCGTTCGATCTTTGGTGGCTTCCTCGCGACCGCCAGGGTCTAGCGTCGCCGGCGCCCGACACTCTCCCAAAAGTACCGTACTCACTCTCAGTGCAAGTAAGGTGCATGCACGTCTCAATGCCGATTGTCTCCTGGCAGACCTGGACGAGCGACGAGGTGAGGTCGGCATTCTTGCCGCCGGCACCCCATGTGATGTCGATGAACTCGGGGCCGAGGTTGCGCATGCGCTCGATGCGGTCGAAGAGGTTCTGGAGGCCCTGGGGGTTAGCGACGAGATAGATGTCGTGCGTGCGCGAGTGCACGCTGGGGTGAAGTCACATGGCGCGACGTCCACGACCACGACTTACCTGGGCGGTACGCGGGGGGAAGTACTCGAAGGACCAGAACGGCCGGCCCTCGCGCTCGGCCTTTGCGAGCTTGTCGGTGATCTTCATATCTCTAGTCGTCTAGTCCGTTTCGTGGTGTTTTGTTTTGGTGTTTTGTTTTGTATTTGTGTTTTTTTGTGGTTATCGCCCTCGTCGCCGGTGGAAATGGGGAATGAAGAGAGATGAAGAGGAAGATACGACAGCGACGACGACAAGAATCCGTGTGTTCGTGTTCGTGTCGGCGGTGGATCGGTGGAACTCCTGACTGCTTGCGTTCTCCCTGGTTGGTCGGGGTCCCACTGGGCCACCTCTCTCAGCTTCACAGCC
Source organism: Apiotrichum sp. Y4204 (assembly GCA_025531455.1). NCBI lineage: Eukaryota > Fungi > Basidiomycota > Tremellomycetes > Trichosporonales > Trichosporonaceae > Apiotrichum > Apiotrichum sp. Y4204. The sequence continues at coordinate 54,625 of JAMYHL010000032.1, forward strand.
AGTCAATAGTCCGGGGCTAATCGTCTGGCCCCCCCCTGATTTTTGCAGGAACGCAGGAACGTGGGTGGAAAAGTGGAGGGGCACCAGCGCTGGAAATTATGAGACGATAATGAGGACAGGCAGGGTAATAGGGGCCATAAAGGGGCGGTTAATACGAAGGACGCATACGCCGAAACGACGCACGCAATAACGCGATATCGCTCTCTCCATATGGGAAGCTGGCTAACTAACCGCGACTCGACAGAAAGGGACATTATAGAGAGCAGACAGAGTAGGAGAGCAGGTAGAGCAGTCTGCACCCGTTCCCGCTCCTCCCAACGCCTCCCCGCGTGCTGGTCCGGATGGTCTGGTCATCCCCGCAAGTCCGACTCCGACTCCGACAGGACTTGGTTGACACGATCTGGCGATGTGATCAGCGGATATACTGTTCCGTGCTTCTTGCTGATCCTGATCTCCGCTCGACTCCGAATTCTTCTCATACTCTCACTTGTCGTTGAGCGGCGCTAACCGCATTCTGACCCCTGAGACCCTGAATTTTAAAGGGGCGCTTGGGGGTCCTCCGTTTGGTCCCGCTGCTTCCACGCGGACGATGCGTGGAGCGACGGAATGGATCAGCATCGAAGCATCCTAACTATCGATCAGCGGCTACATCCGAACAGAGCGAAGCGCAATCGAACGGGCGAATGTCATCTGTGTGGGGAGCAGCAAGCACCAGCAACACGATAACTCTCCACGTCTCTGGAGCGGACGACGCAGTTCCAGCTTGGCATCAGACAGCGTGGGATCATTCCCCAACGGTTTCTCGCGACCCGCCACGGCGCATCGCTCGATCCTGACGCCTTGCCATGCTTGCCCTTGCCTGGACTTGGAATGGAATACGTTGAGGACGGGAGACTTTTAGTGTACTTGATCACGTTTGCTACTACACCGTGCAACAATACAACCCAACGTGCGCGCGCTGCATTGCTGCAATATAGACTTCATCCTACGGGTATCACTCGAGCTTGACCAGCACCGGGTCCTCAATGTTCTCTAGCACCTTGACGCCCTTGAGCCCTGGCCTGTCCGCATCAATATCAAAGCGGTCCGGGAGCACGAGGCCGTCCTTGCCATATCTCGCGACCATCTCGAGGGAACACCCGTCGCGGACGAGCCACATATCGTGCGTCTTCTGCTGCCACTGCTCGAGGGTAAGGCGGATATCCGCGAGGATCTCCGCGTGCCCCGGGTCGTCTGCGAGATTCACCACCTCGTCGGGATCCGTCTCGAGGTCGAACAGCTCCTCGGCCGGGCGAAAGAGGTAGTTTTTGAGACTCCGGCTCCCGATCACTGGTTTCTCAGAGTTGCGGATCCCCTCAAACGTGTAGCTTGCGTACAGGTCGCTTGCGAACGGGAAATCCAGCCGCCACGCAATGTTCCGGTGGTACTTGTACCGCCTGGAACGCAGTACGCGCGTCGGCCAGTAGTTGTGCAACTCGTGGAACGTGTGCGAGCCGAAAACGTGGTGCGGCCACTGTCCCTCGGGGAGGACATCGGCGCGGGAGAGAATCGGGAGGATTGAGCGGCCGAGGCGCGGGGGTGAGCGCGGGACAGTTTCCTCACCGTACCCTCCTCCCGGGGTCTGGTGTGAGGAGCCGGCGTCGCTCCGCGTGCTGTAGTCGAGCGGGAGGCCCGCCCAGTCGAGGAAGGTCGGGAGCAGGTCAATCCAGCTGACCATGTTGGGGTTGACGACGCCTGCCGGCGCGCCCGGGCGGCGGACAAGCAAAGGGAGGCAGGTGCCGGCGTCGTAGAGCGTAGTCTTGGCGTTGATGAATGGCGGGCCGTTGTCGCTGAGGAACACAACAAGTGTGTTGTCCTTGAGGCCCTGCTTCTCCAGCGCGTGGAGCAACAGGCCGACGCCCGCGTCCGTCCGGTGAATCGCCTTGTAGTACTCTGCGAGCTCCTGCCTCGTCTCAGGAAGGTCCGTAAGCCACGACGGCACCTCGACGTCCTCCGGATCGACCTCGAGGCGGGGCACGCGCGGGTCGTACTCCTGCTCATTCCCGAACCCCCCGCGCGTCGTGATATCGCGGTGCGGGTCGACGTATCCGACAGTAAGGAAGAACGGTTTGTCCTCGGCTTTGGTTTTCGCAAAGAATGCCTCGGCGCGGTCGGCGACCCACGCGACATCGCGCGACTCGCTCTCCTCCCTGTGCGTCCAGGGGTACACCTCGTCTGGGCCGACGTGGATCTTGCCAATGATGCCGGTCGCGTACCCCGCCGCGTTGAACAGCAGCGGGGCGGTCTCGACGTGCGGAAACGTCTGGAAATGCGTCCGGAAAATGTTCAGCCCGTACTGCCCGTTCTCGTGGGTGTGCAGTCCCGAATACAAGGTCGACCGGCTCCCGCTGCAGCTTGCCGTGCTCGCAAACGCGTGGGTGAAGCGTGAGCCCGAGGCCGCGAGGCCGTCCAGCGAGGGAGTCTGTACGGACGGGCAGCCGTACGCGCCGACGTACTTGCCCAGATCGTCCGCGATCACGAGGAGGATGTTCTTGTGCGAGTCGCGAGTCATTGGAGCTGAGGGAGGTATAGGGAAGTTGTGGGGAGGAAGGGGGGTAGGGGAGAGATTATGGAAAACGCAAAGCACAAGCGGTCTATGTACTCGCGGCTGGCAGTTGTCAACAAAGAAATCCAAATTGCGCATGCATCGGCACATCGGCACTCGGTCTCTCGGCCTCTTAAGATCTCATGTGCCGGCAAACGGTTACGGTGCTGGCCGGTGGTCAAATCTCGGCCCTGGGTTGGGGGGGCTTGGCAATGGGGTCCCCGGAATAGCCCTCAGATGGGCTCCTCATGTCAAATGTGGCGTCAATGTACCTGCAACAAAAGGCCAGTAAAATCACGAAAGTCACAATACGACCTGTAGACGGAAACGCCGACGCCGACAGCAGGAAGTTCGAGAAGGCCATTGTCCTGAGCTTCTGCGCTGTTCTCCGTATGCTAAATTACTCCGGCAGGCGCGCACCCTTCCGGCCGGCACTTACAATTTCCTACGATGTCCTGCGATTTCCACAGTGGGGCGAGGACCACGATATTCAGAGCTCGCGAACGGGAGGAATCAGTCGAGAACGGGAGGAATCGACAGAGTTACACGAATGGGCGACGACAAACCTCTCGCTCTCACGAAGGTTCGGGGGCGTTTCTGGAATACAGGCGAAGAAATCAGAAGAACATGGGCCGAGATCATGTGGGCCCCATTCCCTCTCCAGATGTAAATATAGTGTGGATCGCGGCCGAGACAAGCGCAAGGTCGGCAACCATCCTCGCCTCCGTGCTTGTCCCTTCCTCGGGGCTCGGTAATCGCCGCCAGCAGGATTTAAAGCACGCAGGGGGACGAACGGGAATATGCGCCGGCGAACGGGAATGTCGAGAATGTCGCGGCGCCCAAACCCACATGTCACTTGTGCGCGCGTTGCCCTCGATATCCATGTATCCATATCGGTCGATCACGGGGCCCATCAGCTGATGCTTGGCGCCGCCCGATTCCCGTTCGGCGGCCCTGGCGAACGGGAATGTTGTGCGCCTCGAACGGGAATGTCGTCGGTCGGTTTGCAATGCGCCCAGGTACGAGGAGAAGATATCCGGGCCACCACTGCCGACTCGCAATGTAGCGTACCTGGCCCCGCAACTCGGATGCTTGGAGCAGATAAGTTTAAAATGCCAAGGGGGTCGATCAAGAACAATTCCAAGCTTCCAAGATTCGACTAGCACCGTTTCAGATTCCTAGCGTCGGACGTAGTAGCAACCTCTCGTCCTCTCACATCATGACTGCGCGCCAGAAGATTGCGTGGACAGAGGCGACGCCGTACCTCATCTTCTGCACGTTGGCCTTTGCGTTCGGCGACCTCCTCTTCGGCATGTGAGTACTCAGCCTTGTTGTGAGTAATTCGTCACTGACGGTCAGCGATACCGGTTCGTTCGGCTCCATCCAGGCGCTCCCCTCCTTCCTGAAGGAATTCGCCCCGCTGCAGCCAAACGGCAAGCATGCGTTCCAGACCTGGGAGAAGTCCACGATGAACTCGGTCGTGTGGCCGGGCAAGCTTCTCGGCACATTCGCGTTTGAGCCAATCGCAGAGTTTATGGGCTACAAGCGCACAATGTACCTCGTCGTCGTGGTGCAGTGCCTCGCGCTAGTGGTGCAGATGACCGCGAAGAACTGGCAGACCTTTGTCGGTGGGCGCATCATTGCATATGCGGCTGTCGGTGTAGTCGAGAATGCCGCGCCGGGATACATTGCCGAGGTCGCGCCGGCCAGCATGCGCGGGTTCCTCGGCGGCGCCATGGTCGTCGTCGTCACTATTGGTAACCTCTGGGGTGCGCTCATGGGCCGCGCGTACGCCAAGGAAACCGGCAGGATTGGGTGGCTCGTTCCCGTCGGCGTGCAGTTTATCCCCGCCGTGATGATGGCCGTTCTCGTCCCCTTCTGTGTCGGTAAGTCGTCGCCGTTATACCGAGCTGACGCAACAGAGTCCCCGCGTTGGCTCCTCGCCAAGGGCCGAAAGGAGGAGGCTTCCCGCGCTCTCGACAAGCTCCGTCCCCGCACAGACGTCGACAGCGGGCGCACGCTCTACGAGGTCGAGGCGCTCAGCCAGGCGATCGAGGAGCAGAAGCACATGGAGCAGGGGCGGTGGATCGAGCTCTTCCAGACCAAGCACGGACACCTGCGGCGCACTCTTGTAAGCCAAATCCCCAAAATCTCGCTCACACCAGGTCGCGTGCGGCATCTTCTTCTTCCAGCAGACGGCGGGCAACCAGCTCGTCAACTCGTACGGCCCCACCTTCTTCAACCTGTACGGCCTCGGCGCAATGAGCTTTACGTACAACACGATGATCACCGCGCTGGGCATCTTTGGCGCAATCATGGGCGTCATGCTGTGCGATGTTGTCGGCCGCCGCCCGCTGCTCATCTTCGGTCTCGGTCTCAGCGCCATTTTCAACGCCGTCATCGGCGGCATGGGAATGAAGAGCAAGCTCTCAGGGGCCGAGATTCACACCATGGTCGCCAGCTTTGTCTTTGTCGTCATCGGCAACAAGATGGGCGTCAACGTGCTTTGCTGTAGGTAAAACTCTTTGATCCCCGGCTGACGCCAGACCTCCTCGCCACCGAGCTCGGCGGCACCCGTCTCCGCAAAAAGAGTGAGTTGATCCCCGAGACCCCAAACCCGAATATCGCTAATTCCCAGCCATGGCCCTCGCCACCTCGTTCGACGTCCTCTCCGCCTTCCTCATCACATTTACGATCCCGTACCTGCTCGGCAAGCCGGGCGCCAACCTCGCCGCCAAGGTCGGTTTCGTGTTTATGGGCATCTGTATCGCCGGTGTCCTCTTCTGCTTCTTCTTCGTCCCCGAGCTCACTGGCCGCTCGCTCGAGGAAGTGGACGAGCTGTTTGATGTGAGTACCAAAAGTTAGAGGCACGGGCTGATGATGAAGCAAAAACTCTGGGCGTGGCAGTTTAAGCGCGCCAAGACGACCGGTGTGGGTGCGCGGATCACGGCCATTGAGGCGGGTCGCGGAGTACACCATGACAATAAGCTTGAGGAGGAGGAGAAGCACGAGGAGAAGTACGCGGAGCAGCTTGCGTAGTGTTAGAGATTGGACATTGGGTGGGATGGTGAGATTGTGAGATGTGTGAGATGTGGGGGTATGGTCCGTTGTGGTAGTCCTTTTGTGTCGTGTGATGTAATTCTTGATGCTGGATAGCCGCGGTTAATATCCGTTCTGCAGTCAGCTCTCAGTACTCGAGGTGAGATGGCATACGACCGTCTACTCTTGTATGCACAGTGTCGGGGCAACAGAATGAGAAGAAACAGAAGCAAACGTTGGTTGGGAGAAACAAGCTAATTCTTGGCAACTCGCGTTTCGGCAGACCGCTTGGGCCGCTGAAGTCCAGAACACATCGTATCCTGGATACCGAACACCGCAAGGGGGACCAGGCCCGCTCAAGTCGTCACATGCACACACTCTTCTGATGACAGTCATACACACACATCTGTTACATATTGCAACATAACTACGAACTATCACACAGATGTCTACAGATTGAGGCTGTGGCGCCTTCTAGATGTATCTTGATCTTTGATCTTCGAGCTGCGACGGTGTAGCTGAATCTAGCACTACCGCGTTACCACCGCCTCCGCGACGTCCTCGACCGCGACGACTTGGAGAGCGACCTGCCCTTTGCCTCTTCCATCTTCTGCTTGGCTGTAGCATAAATGTCGCCGGTGCGCCACACCAGGCGCTCCATCCAGCTGCCGTCCCCGTCGCGCACCATGTATTTCGGGAGATCAAACGGCGTGCCCTGGCATCAGCTGAGTACCACCTGGTTGGTTCAGCTCTCGCACCTTCCACTCAAAGCCCAGACTGGCCACGATGCTGTCAGCGAAGATGCGTCCGTAGAAGAGCACCTCGGCGCTTGCGGTCGCCGACGCGATGGCGGTATCGACGTTTTCCTTCTCCGAATGCGTCATGCGCCCGCGCTCACCGCTTCCCCGCCCGGTCCTCCTGTGCGCCGTCAGCGGCGGAATCGGATCCACCACGATCTCCCCGCTTGCCCCGCTCGTGTCACGCGTGCGGCCCTTTGGCGGCTGGCGTCAGGTTCAGTACACTCAATCGTACACCTGATTCTTCCACTCACCTCGATCAGAATAATGGCGACCTGGATGTCCTCCTCTCCTAGGGCAATGCGGCGCGCGACGTCCCAAATGATCCACTCGAGGTCTGCACTCGCACTGATGAACGGCGAGAGGGCGTCCGCGGGGATCTCCTGTCCCTCACCGGGATCCACGGCGGTAAGGCGCGGCTTCCTCAGGATGTGGTCGACGATGTTCTGGCGCATCACGGGTCCGGAGAGCCAGTTTGCCCACGGCTCACGAGGACCGCTGGAAGTCTGCCCGCCGGAAGTTTGCCCGCCGTACCGGTTTCCTTTGACTGCGATGGCGTTTGTCCCGCTAGCCGCGCCCGAGCCATTCACCCTTCCCTTCCCACTCCCACCACCATTCCGGGGCAGGTTTCCTTGCTCCTCGCGCTGCCGCTCCTCGAGGAAGTACAAGTATCCTGTCGGGGTGAGAGCGCCGAGGTGATAGTTGTTGCTGCCAAAGCCACTTGTGCCGCTTGATCCGGTCCACTGGAGGGGCGAGGAGGAGGTGGGGCTGTAGACGCGGAAGACGAGCTTGCCGGCTTTCGCTTTGGCTGAGAGGGAGGCAAAACTTGGCAATTGCCCCCATAGATTCGGCGCGGGAGGGTCCTTGTGCTCGGGTGTGGGAGGGGCTGCGGGAGGGGGTGTGGGACGGCGGTAAGGCTGAGGTGCGGGGGTCATGTCGACTTCGTCGTCTGTGAGGTAGTCAGGTACCTTGTTCTGGCGTAGATTGTTGAGGGACCGTGGAGCGGGGACACTTGGCGGCTTGGGAGGGAGGTACTCCACGACAGGGTTGCCAAATGAGATCTCGACGAGATCGGGATGGCACGCGGGGTTGGTGTTGACCACGGGCTCCTGAAACAGTGTGTACGGGGAAGGGTCGGCAGGCTGAAAGTCTGGTGGAGGAGGGAACGTTAACGTCTCGAGGTCAGCAAACGCTGAGCCCGGCTGTGAGCGGAGGGTGGAAAAGCCTGTGTGGTGCGCCTCGAGTGGTGGATTGGAATAGGTGTAGCTGGAGGAAGGATGGCGGTTGTGGGAAAATGAATCGTTGGAGAATGTCGGAGTCTTGAAGTGGTCCATCTGAATCATTGACGAGAAGGTTTCCTCCATCTGTTCGTCTTCCTTCATTTGGCTCTGCGCGTCTGGTTCGGGTTCGGATTCTAATTCTGGTTCTGGTTCTGCCTGCAGTTTTGGTTCTGGTTCTGGCTCTGGCTCGAGATCGGGTTCCAGCTCCAACGGATCAGATTCCTGCGGGCCACACGTCGTGATCACTTCCCAGGAGCCGTCGTGGCCATACGTGTCGCGCGGCTCTTCTTCGGGTGGGATCCAGGTCGAGGAGGACATGGTGAATGTCAGGAGCTGAAAGGGAAGGAAGGTGGGGTGAGGACTCCCACCACGGGCGGTGGGATGACGAGGTGAGGAAGGTGAGTGCTGCAGTCACGGAGAATGAGCAGATGTGAAAGAGTAAGTAGGAGAAAGGACAAGTGGGGGACAGCATGATAGATATCACTGGCCACTGATGGGTGCGTGTTGCTGGACAGCTTGGCAGAAGGTGCTCGTGCCACCTGCCTCGCGGCTGTGACGCCGACACCAACGCGACTGATGGCACCCAACCCCCTTTCCAATCACTGCTCCGCACCGATACTCCCACCCCATCCTTACCCACCGCACGCGTCCGATTCCTGCACTGTGGTCGCCGTTCGCGCCGGGTCTTGCAGGACTCACTCGATTGACGAAACTGGACCACCTCCACATTCCGCACATCCTCCACATCAAATTAAGCTTCTCACACACTCCCACCAAACGCGTCTGGGATCGTCGGAATGTGTGCGCCGCGGTTTTCCACGTTTGTGCGCGCACCAGGCAGCCGCTCACGACATTCTCGCCCCCAAAAAGTCGCGCTACCTTACAAGTATCGCTGCTTAGCCTCGTATGGGGCTCGAACCCATGACATTTTGATATCTTAGTAGTAAGAGTCAAACTATCTACCGACTGATATAACGAGGCTTCGACGGAAGCGAAAAATCGCGGTCGGGGTCGTCTGCGAGCCCTCCAGGATAGATCGATGTCGACGGTGATGACGCTGACAGTTTGAGATACTGACTACTAGTCTGTCCTTGTTCACTCATCTTCTGTGGACTGAGAGCGTCCCATTGAGTCGCAGCTGACAAGGGTGACGATCTGGCTCTATTGCGCCATGCCGACTCTCATGCAGTTTGGGGGAACTCGCGGACAAACAACACTTGCGACTCTGTGTCGCCACAGTCTTTGCAACCAAGGCGATATGAACTCAATGTCACAGCCCTCGCGCTCGATACGCTCGATCTCCTGTCGCGCCTGTCATCGAGTGAGAAAAAGCAACACCGAATCTCGCGATCCAGCAGGTTCTCCCAACCCTGATTCGAACAGGGGACCGACGGATTTGCAGTTAACCATTACAGTCCGGCGCTCTACCAACTGAGCTATTGAGAGGCTCGGAACCGGCGTCGAGAGGCACCTCCGCGGGCGCGCCGTCGGTGCCGATCTGTTGGAGGGTCGACAGTCCGGGGGTGGCTGAGGATGAGAAAAAAGGGTGGATGTGAGAGCAAGGAGTGTCGCGTTGTTATTAATTTTCGGGAGGACTAGATGATGGTGAGGAACGCAGAGTGAGTAACGTGAAAGTGAATTGTGTCGGTTCCGAACTGTCACCAAGGGTGATCCCGTTGGAATGTGCGAGATCTGGAGAACCTTTGTGGGATGAGCAAAAGGCACCGCACGCAGCGCCTAATCAGCGCCTAATGGTGATGGAGCCCAGATGGCAAACCACGACGAGGAATGCGTGTTGGATGACGTTGAGCTGCTGGATCTGCCATCCGCGGAATGAGATGTGCCAATGTCCGTCATCGATTAGATACGGAGGATGGTGTCTAGAGTAACTGCACTGATCTCGGCCAGTTGAGCTCACAGTATCAGATTAGGTGAATCAAAATCTGCCAACGGACGTGTCCGATCTGCCAACGAAGTGCGCCATCAGCGTCACTGATGGCGACAGACGAAATATGATACTGGTCATACTGCGGTGGAGCCGATCATTGTCGTAGGGTTACCAGTCGGCAGCGAACAGTAACCTGGTGGCGCTGGATTGCCTTGATGTAGCCGGCGTTTTGCCTGGTGGGCGTGCACATCTCCCAGCTCGTCATCCAGCGTACAGAGCTCCACCATCGCTTGATCGTGCCTATCTGCTCAGAGTGTTTAGACTCTAGTTTCTCAGTATGACGCTCGCCGTGACGCGGTCGGAGGGGATTTCCACTTGCACTCCACTCTGGTAAGATTTGACTTCTCTCTCTTGGCAGGAGAAATTCGCCACCAAAATGAATTCGCCACATTCAGAGCACGAGCTTGATCAGCACGATCAGCGTGATTAGCCCATTGTTTTGATGCTGCTATTAGGCGCTCGAGCCTCGGCCCCCCATCAAACCTATCAATCGGTAAGCTGTTACGGCAGGAATTAGGGGCTGTTGACAAGGTTGACGTTGACTGGAGAGCCCGAGGGATCCCGCACAGGAACTCTGGTTTAGCGAAGTGTACGAAGTGTTACCAGAAGGCGGTTTCGCGCGGGGTTCACGCGAGAAATATGCCACCAACCGTCTTAGGCGAGCCTTTGCCGTCGTTCACGCGCAGTGTGGCACAATTGCGTGCTTGATGCTCTTTGAGCACCTCATCGACATCACTCACCTCACCATTGCTCTTCCGTTGCTAACGCTGCGCTCACCATGCATTGCTGCTCGCTTGACGAGCAAGCACGCATACTGACAAGCCCTTACTACTTGCTGACTGATCGAAGATGCAGACCATTGATATAAGAAGGAGAGGCAGGAGGGGCCATTCCGAATCCCCATCCTCAGCACATCATTCCTGAACCCCGCACTGGAGTCTTTCCGAACGCTACCAAGATCTTCGTGCCACACTAGATTAGCCCAGCCCTGCCACACTCCATATAGAAACACAATGGCCCCAGTCACTCTCGGCCTGGCCCCGCAGGCTTTCCCTGCGGCCCCGCATGGCAAGCCCATCCTCTCGAGCGCGCCCTCCGCGCCGACACGGCCAAAGGTCCTCACCTCGGGCCAGCACGAGCCCCAGTTCAACCTCATCAAGCCGTACTCTGCCTTCCCGAAGGAGATCACCGGCCCGACCGTCTGGACCAAGGAGCAGTTCGAGGAGGACCCATCCCTCTGGAAGCGCCGGTGGTCCGCCGAGCAGATCGCTCTTCTCGAGGAGGCGTACGCCGACTTTGAGGCCACCGGCCTCGCCCTCGCCGACATCACCCGCGAGACCTTCCCCTTCCCGCAGGAGATCACCGAGTTCCTCCTCGAGATCCGCGAGTGGATCGTCAACAATGCTGGCTTCATCCTTATCCAGGGTCTTCCCGTCGACCAGTGGTCGGTCGAAAAGTCGTCCGCCATCTTCCTCGCCATCGGCACGATTCTCGGCGTGACCCTCTCGCAGAACGCAAAGGGCCACGTCCTGGGCCACGTCAAGGATCTCGGCAACGACCCGAACCAGATCGACAAGGTGCGCATCTACACGACCACCGCGCGCCAGTTCTTCCACACCGACATGTCGGACATTGTCGGTCTCCTCTGCCTCCGCCGCGCAAAGGAGGGCGGCGAGTCTGACGTCGCTTCTGCCCACGGTATCTGGAACACGCTGCAGCGCGAACGCCCCGATGTTGCCGAGCTCCTTGCCTCCCCCATCTGGTACTTCGACCGCAAGGGCGAGTTCTCCAAGGGCGAGAAGCCGTACCTTCGCAAGGCCATCTTCTACTACCACGACGGCAAGGTAGTGTCGCAGTACGACCCGTACTATGTCAAGTCGACTGGGCGCTTCGTCGAGGCTGGCCTCATCCCCGCCATGACCGACGCGCAGAAGGAGGCGATCGAGGTCCTCGAGCAGACCGCCCAGCGCCTCGCCCTCCACATGGTCCTCCAGGTCGGCGACATCCAGTTCTGCGGCGAGACCCACAACTTCCACGCCCGCACTGCCTACACCGACCACCTCCCCCCGCTTCCCCGCCGCCACCTCCTCCGCCTCTGGCTCGCAACCCCCGAGGCCGAGGGAGGCTGGAAGCGCCCCTGCCCCGACAGCGCCCACCCCAAGCGCAGTGGCGTCCAGGTCGACGACCAGGTCGAGACCTGCCCGCTGGACGCCGAGTAGTGGAGTAGCCGCGGAGTACCATAGACACCAAAAGAGGTCAGAAGTTGTCGCATTATCACATTGTACATATTAATTAGATTGTAATGAAGTAATCTTGCATTTCCAACAGACTCTAAGCAGCACATCATCAGAATGCTCCCCACAAAGCGCTGTGCGCTCATGTCATAGCGTCATGAGCTGCAATCCAAAGCAGTATGAGGTGCCATTTGCATTGATAACAGTGTCCGATCCGACTCGACGGCGGATATGGCTTTTCCGACGGCTTTCGGAAGGTACTGATTAGCTTGTGGCACCTTCAGCGCGGTGAGTGTTTTCTTGTCTGCCCACACCTACCCTCCTGGACCTTCATCAGATAAGGCCCGCCATGGAAAGCAACAAAATGCATTGCCGCAATGAAACGATCATCTAAAGAGCGTGTACGGTATGATTGGTAGTGAGCGTGGGCAAAAGGATGTGACAGCGCTGAAAGCCGCAGGACCAGCCCCGGTTATAAAGATAAGAGAATATCACAAGCTCCGTCTCAGTCCACAGATTCAGGTAGAGCTGTGAGAGCGCGCACGCCTGCGCTTGCACTTGCGCGCTGGGCGGACGGGACGCGCAGGGTTGATGGGGTACGTATGGACGCCAGTGTTGTTGGCGACTTTGGAGCCTGAGCCCGGACTGCCGCCGTGACCGAAGTCGGAACTGTAGCCGTTGGGTTTGTCGTTGGCAGGAGCGATTGTGGTAGGAGACACGGGCGCCGCCACTGAGGCATTGCTGGCCGCGGCATTGGGAGTGTCATCAGTTGTGTTCGCGTTGACCGGGGCCTGGAACAGCAGGTCGGCCTTCGGAACGTCTGAGTTGTTGCCGATAACGGCAGGCAGATCGGGTGCGCTGGCGTTCTGGGAGGCGGAGGCGTCGACGGACGGGATAGTGGTATTGGACGGGAGGAAAGTCTTGCTCTCAGCAGCAGGAAGACTCGCCGAGGTCGTCGTCGGGACACCGACCGCCGGACACGGGAGGTAACTTGGACCTCGGCACTGGAACGTGCGGTTGGCGCGCATCTCGAGAAAGCCTTTAGCGGCGGTTGCGACGTCGAGCTTGTTTGGCGGGAACATGGCGTCAAACGCGGCACCGAGAGACTGTGAAGCCAGCTCAGCAGGCTTCAACGGCTCCAACGAAAGCCATGTCCTCGCCCACTGCCCAAACGTCGGCTGAATTTTCTGGAAGCGGCCGACGACAGGCTCGATGGCGGACGCATTGTCGATACCGGGAAGGGCGACCGGGATGCTGAGGTATCCCGGGCCAGAGTACTGTGCAGTTGGCGAGATAAATCCGGGGTCGGCGCCACCATCGCAGGGCGGCTTGTCGAGCGGCCCGTCCCAATCCCAACGCTCGTTGCATCCCGGCAGGCGGTCGAGGGCCTTGACGAACCCGATCTCCTCGTCGGGAATCTGGCCCTGGTACCGACAGTTGTGGGTGTTGCCGTCTCTGATCGGCGAGAGGATGCCGTTGAATGCGCTGCACTTGTGGATCTCGTCACCGACGGCCGGGCAGTTGTCGATCGCGTTCTGAAGAACATTTTGGTCCCAGCCATTCACAAAGTCCGCGTGGAAGGTGAGGCCGGTTGTGTCCCCGTTGCTGAGGATGAGGTTGGCACCTGTCTTGCTCCACTGTTCCTTTTGCCACGTCTCGAGTTCCCATGTCACCTCGAAGATGAGTTGGGGATACATGATCGGATGAGTGTTGGGGCACTGGTTTGAAGCGAGGCTCCAGATCGGGCCATCCACACCGGAATGCACCGCCCAGGTCATGTGCGAGAAGTGGTCGTCCGAGTCGAGCGACTGGTCCGCGAGGCCGCAGTTCGGAAACGTGACCATGGTGATGACGCGGTCAGGAGCCGAGGGGTGCATGGTGCCGTTCGGAATGTAGTGGCTCATTTCATCGCCTTCCGCGAAGCGATTCTCGACACCAAAGACCTTGATCGACCCGGGATCGCGGCGGTTCGCGTCGCCGGCAATCATGCGCAAACCAGGCGGGAACGCATTGACCTTTGTTGAGCCCCCGTCGTTGTGGATTTTGTAGTAGATACGGTTGTAGCCCACCAGCGGCGAGTAGGTCCCGTTTGCGTTGATAAAGTACAGAAGCGGATGCCAGTAGTTGGACTTGTCCGCCTTGACGTAGACGGTCGTGCAGTCTGCCTGCTGCATTGTCTCGGGGGAGTTGAGGGCATCTGCGGAAGAAGTTAGCCCGGCATCCATCGAGATTTCCAGCACTTACTGCGAAAGTTGGAAGCGCCAACGACACCGTGGATGTGGCCACTGAGTCTACCAGAGTGGGTGATGGGGTCTTGGCGCGAATACGTGAGATAGTCGCCGCGGAGGATAAAGCTGCGCGCAACTTCGGCACGGGCCCCGCCCAGCCCCGCGAGGACCACAGCGAGAAGGAGTGTGGTCTTCATTACTAAAGAGTGTTCCGTGCCGGCACGGAGGTTAGGTGAAGGTGGAGTAGGCGCAGTAAGGTGGGTAGTCGTCTGGAGAAGGAAACCTCATCGCCTCCCATAGATCTATATATTTTCAGAGCGAGAGGATGCCTGCAGCTACCTGTTTCCTCGAGGTGTTGTGTGTCCGGCGACGATCGCGGCCATAGCACGAGTGATGCTCGCACACGAGGGCACTGCAGCTGCCTCAAAGCTCGATGCCTCCTGCTGTCAATCAAGTTTCCTGTCACGCCGCCAATCGCTGGCACGTCTTATGCCGTCCCTGGGTGGTATCTCGCAGTGACCGCTCATTTTTCAGTGGCCCCCAAAGTTGGAGTCACCGCACGATGTCGAGATGATCGGGGTCCTCTCTGTTCATCTGTTATGTGACTTGTACAGTACTGTACAGGTCGGTTCAGGCACCCGTCCGAGGTGCTCCCGATTCCGGATATGCGAGCCGTGGCGCACAAGGCGGCAAGCCTCTCCTCAAGTTCTGGTATTCTGAGGATCTGGGGTCTTGCGGACCGTGATGCTGGGTGTTTTGCACTCGGCGCACTGGTAAATGGATTGGCGCAGTCGTGCGTTCTGTTACTCTGATCGTCTTCCGGGCCGCCACTGTTGTCAGTTGCTTCTGACTGGGAAGCGTAAGGAGTAGGCGAAAGGTGTCCACCCCACTCTTCAAAGAGACTCTCAGGCCTTCGCCTCCCCTTGCGTATATCACGTCTGAAGCTCCGCTTGGCTACTCCACGGGCCGTCCTCGGGGTCTGGCGGAGCCTGTGAAAGCTGTAGACGGGCGAAAGGACGTTCGAGCCAAGCAATACCACGGGCACTCGTACTAGACACATCCGCGCATCGAACCTGGAAGTCTGGAAGCTTGAGAAGAGCATGAATAGACATGCTAAGAGTTTTGCGCCAAATACAAAGCACTCACAGAGTGAAATTGCCTTTGCACAGAGACCCGGCGTCGGTCCTTCTCTGAGGGAGGTCAGTGCGCAGCAGCGTTCAGCAAACAAGAACTAGCCCCATTCTCTGTGTTCTTGAGAAGTTGCTACCCAGCTCAGACTTAAAACGATCCTCCATATGGCCGCCATCGAGCCATCAGGCTTTGGCCAGGTGGCCGACTCTCCTGCTGATCTGTCAAGCTGTCAAGCTGTTCTGTCGATCCGTCGATCGTTCCGTCGTTACATGATTGCTCATCCCTGTCGATCCCACACGTACCGATCAACGATACCCCTCCCGTCGCACCTCCTTCGCCACGCAATCAGTTCATTTTTTCGCTTACCGCTCGTTCCGGGTGAAGTGGTAGGCGATGATAGGCGACTGCCTTGGGATAGGAGTGTTGCAGCGCCGGAAACGCTTCACCACAGACCTCGATCGCCGAACTCTGTCCTTTCAAGCACACAAGACCTCCAGCGGAGCGGAGTGTCTTGTTCCAGGCCGTCAGTGCGTAACCCCCTCATCTGACACTGTGCGGAGGACTGTGCGGAGTTTTGCTCACGTTATCGTGAACTTGAACGAGGATCAAGGCGAGAAGCGAATGTCATCTAGTTCCCGGCACCCATCGCTCGCAGAATTGTCAAGGTCGGCCAATACGCATTCGATATGTGGTTCTTATCAAAACCAAGACATGACCGTAGTTGAACACAGCTTCAAATCGGTTGTCCCAGTAGGAACGCGGCTTGACGTCATGTTCGACCAGGTGACCGCCGCATGAATATATAACGGGCGAGACTGAAGGACAATCTCTGCCTTGTCAACATCGTCAGCCTGTTCAGTCATGTCAAGTACGCCTCGCCCCACTCCGAGCTGACGGGGCAGGCAATCGGCACTCGTGGAGCGGCGTCTTTTCGCGCTTCTTCCACCGTCCAGACGCGTCCGAGGACGCGGAGCTCTCCGAGCTCACCACGACCGCCGGGGTGTCGCCGAAGCTTGCGCGCAAGTGCCTGTCCAAAAGCGGGGGAGACATGGCGCGGGCGCGCGAGCTGGCCCGGCATGAGGCGCATGGCAACATCGCACAGGCGGACTGTGTTGAGTGTACGCGGAATCGGCGGCGGGAAGCGGCGAGAGCGCGCCAGCGGGAGAGCGAGGAGCGCGCCGCAAGTCGGCAGATCATGGAGTCGCCTACTGAGGTCGAGCGGCGTGACAGGGAACGCGAATACCTGGTCCAATCTGCCTCGTTCACCAAGGAGGAGATGAAGGCGGAGATGCTCAAGGCCGCCGAGGAGAAGCGCGCCAGGCAGGGATCGTCAAACCTGTCCGCTATCGGGGCAGGCTTGGGAGGAGCGGGGTAGCTCTTTCCACGACTGTATGTATGCGTTGATCCGTCAAGACGCGGTCCCGGAGATGATGAGGAAGGGCACTTCCTTGGCTGATATGGCGTATGTTGTGCCCGGCGTCTAGCGACTATTCGGCCTTTTTTGGGCGGCTTCACAAGAAGGAACTCCAAGAAGAAAGACGATTTCCCGAGGATTCAGTTGAGGTTGACATGTCGTGCTGCAACGACTCTGACGATAGTCAGACATGTCCATGGATCCACCTCTCTTGCATCAGTCATTCAATGTCGCCGACGATCGCGTCGAGTGCATTGCTCAAGTCATCACGGGCGCCGACCAGGCAGTTGTGCGCGCGGGGTGCGCGGCTGAGGCCTTTCGCCAAGGCTACATGTGACGTCGGCCTCGTCCGCACGAGACCGCGTCCCAGCAGCATATGCATAATTGAGGCATGCCCGTCGGGCTCGCTTGACCAAACGAGGCGGAGAATGTGGAGGTGAGGAAATATTTCGGTTACGGTCTTGAGGTAACAACCAGATGTCTTCGACGTGATTAGCACTGAGGGCTGCTTGTCTCAGAACACAATGCACGCGAGGATGCGAGGGTCGAGGGTCGGCCTTGCTTTG
Source organism: Apiotrichum sp. Y4204 (assembly GCA_025531455.1). NCBI lineage: Eukaryota > Fungi > Basidiomycota > Tremellomycetes > Trichosporonales > Trichosporonaceae > Apiotrichum > Apiotrichum sp. Y4204. The sequence goes on from JAMYHL010000032.1 coordinate 71,846, forward strand.
CTCAGCAGAGCGAGATGTGATTTCCCTTCCCAAGGCAAGAGATGAATCAGCAGTGGTTGTTGAGAACCAAAAGCAAAGCGAGCATGATTTTTGTTGATGAGCCGGCTATCACCGGCCCACGACCCAAAATGTTGATGGGGTTTGATAAGCCACAATTTGCCGTGCTACATTAATTAGCTTGCATCTCGACCCCCCCATCTCGCATCTCTCTGATCCTCTGACTCTTCGTCTCTCTCCATCGCTCCGTGCACAGTATGGCGCCCACCACTTCCCAGCTCTTCGCGCCCATCAAGGTCGGCAACCTCCAGCTCAAGCACCGCGTCGTGCTCGCGCCCCTGACGCGCATGCGCTCGGACTTCAAGACCGCCGTCCCTCCCGAGCTCGCGATCGAGTACTACGCCCAGCGTGCATCGAGTGAGTGTCGGCGTCTGAGCTACATCTGAGGCGTGAAAGCTAATAGCTCAGACGGCGGTCTCCTCGTCTCCGAGGGCGTCTTCATCGCGGCCGAGGCTGGCGGCATGGCCGGTGTGCCCGGTATCTGGTCGGCCGAGCAGATTGCGCAGTGGAAGAAGATCACGGACGCGGTGCACGCCAAGGGCGGCTACATCTACGCGCAGCTGTGGTCTCTCGGGTGAGCTTTTACTTTATCACGCGGAGATAGTTAGCAGACTAACAATCAGACGTGTCGCGAACCCCAAGCTCGTGCCCAAGGTTGTCGGCCCATCCGCCGACCCCTACGTCGCCAACCCCAAGAAGCCCGTCCCGGTTGCCGTCACCCCCATGACCGAGGCCGAGATCGACCGCTGGGTCGAGCACTACCGCAGCGCCGCCGCCAACGCCATCAAGGCCGGCTTTGACGGTGTCGAGATCCACGGTGCCAACGGCTACGTACGTACCACCCTGTAGCTTGTTCTGACAACCAAGATCATCGATCAGTTCCTCCAGTCCGTCACGAACAAGCGTACTGACAGGTACGGCGGCAGCGTGGAGGACCGCATGCGTTTCCCGCTCCGCGTCCTGAACGCCGTGTGCGAGGCCGCCGGCCCCGAGCGCGTCGGTATCCGCATGTCGCCCTTTGGCATGGTGCAGGGCATGCGCGAGAAGGTGCCCCTCGACACCTTCCTCCCGTGGGCACGCGCGATTGTCGCCGCCCAGCCCAAGCTCGCGTACGTCCACGCCGTCACACCGCGCACGTTGGGCACCACGGACATGCCCGAGAACATGATCCCTGCCGAGGACGACCTCGGACCCGTTCGTGACGTAATCCGCAACGCTGGCATTCCCTTCATCTCTGCAGGCGGATACCGCCGTGATGGCGCGATCGAGGCCGCTGACAAGTACGGCGACCTCGTCGGCTTTGGGCGCTTCTTCATCTGTGAGTGGGCCGTACATCCTATGTTTGCGTCACTTACATTAGCCAACCCCGACCTCCCCGAGCGTCTCCTGCACGGCTGGGAGCTCAACGACTACGACCGCTCGACGTTCTACACCCGCGGCGCCAAGGGCTACGTCGAGTAAGTTCTGAAAATTGACTGTTGCTGACCCCAGCTACCCTACTCACAAGCAGAGCTCTGCTCGGCTCTAATATATCACTGGCAGGACCGGCGATCACTGGACACAATAGGTACTAGATGCGAACATTTCATATGCCCCGGCTAGTCGCACTGTTCACTCTGTCGAAGTCTGGTTTTTGTATCCAATTCATTACTGCTAACAACTGATCTCCTATCAAGACTTCTGATACCCCAACTTCCGTCGCAACCAACATACTTTCATCCTCATGCTCATTCGTCGTCCGTCTCCCTGACCTCGGTGCTCTTAAACTTGCGGGCCGAGACACGCCGCTCAAAGAGAATGTCGAGCTCACGGTAGGACCGTCCCTTGCATTCCGGCAGGCGGAAGTATGCCCAGACAAGCACGAGGAAACACGATCCGCCCCAGAAGAAACCAGCTTTGCCCTTCCAGTTCCACGCAGTGGGGTTGATCTGGTACGTGCAGAGGATACCAGCGACGACGCCGGTGATGTTGTACACGACACGCGCGAGGCCGACCGTCTTGCCACGGAGACGTGTCGACGACGACTCGCCGACGATGCAGTATGCCATCGGGCCGACGGTGAAGTCGTAAACAAACACCCAGATCATGACAAAGGCGGCCTGGACCCAGCGCGCGGTGTGGTTCGTAGTCGCCGGGAACGCGAGGCCGCCAATGCAGAAGAGGAGGACGCATAGAGTCGACAGTCCGCTGAGGTACACTGTGCGCCGCCCGGCATAGGTCATTGTCACCCACGACCCGCAGGTGCCGACAAACGCGAGCGCCATTGTGCCGAGACCGAGCTTGAAAGCGTTTTCCTCTGAGAGGCCCGCCTGCTCAAAGTAGTATGTCGGCATGTTGGCAAACGACGAGCCGGCAAGGATCTGCGCCGCCCAGCCAATACACGCGATCTCTGTGCGGCGGCGGTCCGCGCCCTTGAAGCAGTCGAGGTACGATGTGCCTGTCTCGTGGTCGATCTCGAGCTGGTTCGTGCGCACCATCATGGCTACGGTGTTGGCGGGGGTGATCTTCTCCGACTTGCTCTGCAAGCGCGCGACCGCTGCCTCTGCCTCCGGGAGCCGGCCACTGCGAACGTAGAACCACGGGCTCTCGGGCGCCAGCGTCGCGAGGATGAAGAGGGGGACGGGCCACACCCACTGCACCGCCCACGGAATCTTGTACGACCACATGTCGGTACGCTTCTGAACGCCGACGAGGACGCCCGAGGAAATGAACTGGCCGATTACCCAGCAGAGGTTGATGTATGTCGTGAGATAGCCACGAAGGGAGACGGGAGCGACCTCGCTCGCGTATGACACGGCTGACTGTGGTGTGAGTAGGTGTCTCTCACTTGCTCTTTAAGCGGCTCGTAACGTACACTTGAGAAAGCACCCCATGGGATACCGCACAACAGCTCGCCGACGAATAGTACCTGAATGTTGGGCGAGAAGAAGACAACGAAGATGAACGCAGCCATGAGCACCAGGTTGATCTGAATCGTCTTGCGATATCCGTACTTGTCCTGAAACCACGACGCGATGAAGATGCCACTTGCTGTGAGTTCTTGCTCTACTTCCTGTGTGGTTCGACTTACATGACGTTTCCAATCGTCGGGGCCTGTCCGACGGCAGTCTGCCACTCGACGGACAGCTGCCATCCGTGCTCTGGGGTATAATGCCCAAACTTCTTACGATACGTCTCTAGAGCGAGAATATTTCCCAACAAGGCCGTATCATAGCCCTCCATAATAATCACCAGGCTGATCGCAAACGACCAGAAGATGGCAGTCGGGTACAGGCGGAACGACTCGCGAAGGCTGATGTTGTGCTCGGCCTCCTCCGCCGCGATCGCGTCCTCGCGCACCTGGTCCCAACCGTCCGCGACCTTGAGGTCGTTCATGTCCTCGATGTGTACATCGTGGGCAAACGACTTGCCGGCTTCGCTCTCGACGACCGCGTCGCTCTTGATGTCCTTCTCGTTGACGCCCATGTTCGTGTATTGCAAGTTGGAATTGGGGCCCGAGCTCCGGGATTCCTAGCTCTTTTATGTGTCCAGACCACCCATGCCCTCTGGGGCCCTCGATCGTCTGCGGGGCACACCTCGCGCGACGTGCTGCGGCCTTGTTGTGGGGGACCCACTCCGCAAGGTCAGAGAAGCATATCGGAGGGCCTCCGATAGATGGGTGCGGCATGTGTTCTGTGTCCCTTGATGGAGTAGCTTCGGCACAACTCCGGCACTTCTCGGTCCAATGAGCACATGGTACAGAGGACGAGGAAGTCCTACATTACCTGACCGCACGGTGCCACCAGGCACGACCAGGGCCGTTGGGTGTCCAGATGACCTCGGCGCCGCTCCGAGCCATTGTCCGTGCATCGATGGAGATGGGATCCAGGATATGCCGCACCGAGGATAGGCCGGAGATGTTATTGTGCTGTTCTCACTTCGTCATTTAGACAATCTACCTCGCACCATGCCGGCGGAGAGATCAACATCGACGAAACGCCCGTCGTGCCATCTGTGCCGACTCCGAAAGGTCAAGTGCGTCACAGACTCGGGCGCCGACCGATGCCGGGGCTGTGTGGCTCTCAACCGGCAGTGCGAGGTGCCCCAAAGCCGAAGACGGCCGGGGCCTGTGAGCCGGTACGTTTGTGGGAACCCAAGTTTGCTGATCCCCGTTAGGTACGCATTAGAGGCGCTTCCTGTCGCGGCCTCAGCTTGGTCCGAGTGCCGAGCGGGGCCGGGTCCTACGACGCAGGCCCAACGGGATTCGGAGAGGAAAGCCCTTTCCGTGACGCAGAGTGCATCGACAACTGGAGCAGACGGTGGGGAGATGGAGGAGCTCCGATCTGCGTCGTTGCCGCGTTCCGACTGGGGAACTCAGGCAGTTTCTGACGAGCTCCGAGGAGGTGGGAGCTGCCAGTGGGTCGGTCCCCATCCTGGTGGTCGGAGAGGGGCCGAAGATCTCCAGCTTAGAGCCACGAGTGCAGACCGCGCACCATTGGAGGACCGACGCGGGAGGCCCTCTCTTGGCCATTCGATGCACACCGTGAGTGGTCGCGAGACTGTCAGCTGATCGCAGCCCGCCTCGCATACTTCGAAAGCTGCGTCCACCCACATCGAGGACGTGATCGAGTGGAGCACCGCGACGCGCATCCTGCATGCATACCACGCGTATCTCTAGTATGCCCTGCTGCACGTACTGCCTAACACCAGCCCGCTCATCCCGGTCGTGCACTGGCCGACGTTTGTGCAGCAGCTCGTGTCCCGTGAGGATGAGCGGAACAAACGCTGGCGTGCGCTTGTGTTCTCCATCCGTGGGTCACGACGTAGCGGTTTGGCTGCGGTTTGGCTAATGTCAGTGGCATACTCTATTGTCCAGCTTCCTCGCGCGGCGTTGGCCTTTATGGATGTGGAGGAGCTCGTGCCCTTGCACCAGCGTTGCTTTGCGGCCTCGCAGGCATTACAGAACCGGAAGTTGAAGGAGCTCGCTGTGATAGACATAGGGTAAGATGACTTGTCGGCCAATATTAACACTTTAGAACGCTCTAGTGAGCAGCATGCCTCGGCACCAGCACTGACCGTCAGCTATCAGCACATCTACCTCGCCACGCTTTCCCAAAAACACATAGCAAACGCGACCTTGACTCGCGCCATTCGGCTCGCTCAGGAGCTGCGAATGCATGACCAGGATCCGCCAGAAATCGAGGACTTCATCGAATACCAAGTGCGGAAGCGCATATTCTGGCTGTTGTGTAGGTTCCTAGTGGTGTTAGCGCTGAACCCAGACGGCTCCGATCGCACTATCGGTATTCTGGACGGCACGCCGATGCACATCTGGGACTGGGACGTGCAGGTCCCATATCCACTGGCCGTAGATGATGAGTTCATGACCAAAGCGGGCTCTTTTCCGCAGCCATCGAACCGCACGTCCGTACTGGCGGGTTTCCACTACGTCTCGCGGATTCACCACCTCCTCGGCGCCGTCCTCTCGACCCTCCGTGCCCTCCAGTCGTCGAAGCCATCTTCGACGCCGTACGGTATTCCCTTCCCTGTTCCAACCTTCTCCTCATCCTCCGTGTTTCTCAGCGCCCTCAATGCCATACTGGAAGAACTACCCCACGAGCTGCAACTCGGCCAAGTGTCCGAGCACACTCCGGTTGGCGGCGACGAGAAACCTGGAAGCGACGGATTTGCTATATGCCGCGTCAACATCCTCGTCACGCAGGCTCTAACGCGTACGGCGATTCAACAGTACGCGTACGCCATGGGCGAAGAGGACGCGGCGTTCCATCCCCCGCCCCGGACGCTGGTTCTCGAGACTCTGGACGCCATGTCCACGGAAAGTCTCACGGCCAACGGAGACTCTTTGGTGCGTACCTGTCAAAGATACTGAAAGCTAACTTGCAGCGCATGAAAGTTCTGTACTTTGTTCTCTCCGGAATGCGCGATTCCATAGCCGACGAGACCGATTCCCCGCCCTCCGAGTTCCTTGCCATGGTATGGTTTCCTCCCTTCTTCGCTGACTGCAGTATTTGCACTTGCGGGAGCAGCAACAAGCCAATGTGCTCCTGGAAGCCGCCCAGAGCTCAGACGGTAGTCGACAGGAGTCACCCGCTCTGCATGAACAACGGCAGAATCACGTGTAACGTTCGTGCAGCATTGGTCGCTCCGGAAAGCGGCTTTTATCTCGATCGTCTCTTAGGCCTCACCGAAGCTTTTATACCGATCCTCTCTTTGGCCTCACCGAAATACAAGTCGCTTGGCATTCCGTAAACGCCGAAGCATCTTCAAGCCACCGACTGCGACCGCCAGGGAAGCCGACCACGGCGGTTACCAGCATCTTGATGCAATGTGCATCGACGAGGATCCGGGCGCCGGAGACACGGAGCATGCAGCTGAGATTTTCACGTTGAAGCGACGATGGATGAGTCATCTTGCGGTATCTTCTTCGGTCTCTTCCTGGGCATTCGGACACCCAAGACAGGGACGAAGATGGTCGTGTGAAGCATCCTATCGATCCACCCAGCAAACTGTGCGTGATTGGACCACCAACCTATGGGAGAAGGCACGAGACATGTATGTATCCTTGGATGAGAGCATGTGTGGGAATGGGTAGATACAGGTGGGGCAACCGCATTCGCGAGCCGGCGCAGCCGAGGCACTACGGCCGATCAGTCCAGCGATGTTCTTGGCGCCATCATCTTGTCGACGGCTCGTCTTTGGGCAAACTTATCTGATAGTGCTATCTGATAGTAAAAATACTCCCGTCCGGCCGAAGCGCTCTAACCATTGTGTGCCTGATCATGAGCCCCGAGTTTCCCATCAACTGCTTGCTGGAACCGCCCCTCTCCCCTGGTTCCCATGGTGGATACGGGGAGGATACGGAAACACCCTCATCCTCTCATCTCTTTCCTACTCCAGCGCCAAGATTAACCCGTCGCCCATGAGATTGACCGGGCCCACCATACTTACTCCTCCCACTCCAGGCTCGGCCGACCTGGAGACTGAGAGCAAGTCAGGGTAGCGTCGTCACCGCTGTCCACATGTCACCTGCAGATTCGGAGAACATGGAATGGAGAATGTCTTACAGTGCTCGGATGCGTACCTCGGCGTTTCTGACAGGCCCCGGTACGCCAAGTTTGGATCGCAGTCGGCCGACTCACGGCGTTCTCTTGGACTCCTTCCCATTGTTCTACCCTCCCAGGTGGGCAGCTGCAGATCATATAAGCCTGTGCCTGTAGTCACCCTTCCTCTCCACCCTCGGATTCCCATCTGCCCCGACTCCCAAAAAAGCACCCAAAATGCTCGTCACCTCGCTCGTCGCTACCCTCTCGGCCTCGCTCGCGAGCGCCCTCGCCGTCCGCCACCATCTCAGCATCAATGTAGGCTCTATTCCCGGTTGACCATCTAGCTAACCTCAAAGGACTTTAAGGAGTCGCCCATCACCTTCTCCTTCCCGCCCGGCCGTACGGGTTTCAATGCCGCATCGGCGAACACCGCGCCGTGCGGCGGCATGGCTATGAGCGAGCGCGTCAAGTACCCGCTCACGGGCGGCGACATTGCCGTGACGCAGCGCACGGCCGTCGACAACCTCCAAATCTTCTACTACAAGGGCGACAACCCGACCAAGTTCCACTCATTCGAGAGTTACACCAAGACAGTCACCGACATTGGTCCGGGACACTACTGCACCAAGGCGCCTGACTTTTCGGCCCGCGGCTTTGCGGCCGGGGACCTTGGCACCCTCCTCATTATCTACGCGTTGGACAACCACCAGGACTCGTTCTACTACCAGTGTGCGGACATTGAGCTTGTCGACTCTGCCTCGTTCGTCCAGCCCTCCAACATCGTGTGCGGAAACTTCACCTCGGAGATTAAGGTCGAGGGCGAAGGCGGCACCGTCCACTCCATCGCCCACCCCACCACCGGCGCCGCGGCCGGATACACTGCTGCTGCCGGAAAGCCCTCCAATGAGGAGTCCAGCTCCGGTCTTAACGCCGCCCAGGGTGGTGGTATCGGTGCCGGAGTCACGCTTGCGGTCGTCGCTCTCGCTCTCGCCGCCCTCTACGCCGTTGGCCGCGTCCACTTCGGCAAGCGCAACGCTGCGGTCTCCCTTGACGACTCGTCGTCCACCGCGTCGGTCATGAAGCAGCGCGCCTAAGCCTAGACGTTGGAAGACATGTGCATTATATTTTGATACGGTAACCCCGAATAAAAGAGTTTACAGAAGCTAGAAGTGAAGCCGAGTGGATTAAAGATGGCAGAACTGCCGACTCGCCCGTGAAGTAATGTCGGGTACAATGATGATGCAATGTCCTACTCGAGCGAGCCAAGCCCACCGGAGTGGTCGAGGCCCTCCGGCCGACACTGATTAAACTCGACTTTCGTCAGGCTCTCACTTGACCACTTGCTTTGGCACACTAGGCCGATGCTTCGAGGCGCTGCTTGGCATTCCGGCATTTCGGATGAGCCACGCGCAACAACCTTCCAATCATGCGGCCGCTCTATCCCTTACTTCGTAGCGACCGCAATTCATGTATTAAAAAGCTTCACGTCTTGCTTCTCTCCGGGCCTCAAAGCTTCAAGGGCTCAAACAAAAAGCGAGAGCAGCTTCTAAAACAGAAAAAGAAAGCAAAAGCACAGTAGCCTCGTATGGGGCTCGAACCCATGACATTTTGATATCTTAAGTAGTAAGAGTCAAACTATCTACCGACTGATATAACGAGGCGAGATAAAATTTGAATCCGAGACATGCCCATAACCGGAGGGAACTGTGACTCGCACGTGCCCGTCTTCCAAGTCAAGCTAGTCAAGTACGCCAAGCGGGCTAACGCCATTAAACAATGGCCCAGACCAAAGGAAAGCTATTCATAGACTTCTTGAGAGGCTACACCAGGGGGCCTGGAACTTTTAATGGCGAGCCCGGCGAGCACACAACAAGAACACGACAACACGACACCGAGCAGGTTTGACATTGATTGGTCCACCTGTTCACCGCCAGGGTACCGCTTCCCGTCTGGTCCGGTTCCGTGCGGCATCACGTACCGCCATCTTAACATGGTCAACATGGATCGTGCAACACATTGGGAGTATGGAAAGAACAGGGCGGGGGCGAGGGGGCGTGTGCCTGCCGTCCCGCAACGCCAGGAGGCCCCGTGTCGACCGCAGAATCCGGCACAGCGGTGTGGCTTGAGACACTGAGGAATAAGCTCAACAGGTACAGCACCCAGCACAGAGATACCAGTAATAGCAGAGCTGAAACAAGCCAGTGGGACAGCCATGAAGGGGCCGGCATCGCCACAGTAACTTTGAGAGCGAATGTCGGAGGCTCGGAAAGATACCTTCCCGTGCAGGAGCGACCCATGGATCGATATGAATCCATGGAGCAAGGAACAATGTGAGCGGGTCAGTGCGCGGTGCATGAACTGAGCACTGGCGCACTGGAGGCAATGGAATGCGAAACGGGTATAATCGGTTAGGAGCTTAGCTTGGTGCGCTCCTCCTGTGCTGCTGTGCTGTGCTTAGCCGGAACGTGCTCCTCGGATCTGTCGAGAAAGCTAGCGCGAACGACAAGCGCCTCTACATAAGAGCACCGAGCAGAGGCGGTGTGCAATTCATCCCCCATTAAATCTTCATACACACCACTTTGACGCGTCGAGCACTCCTACCTTCTCACCATCTCTCGCTCTCAACGACCTCGAGCTCTCCGGCCGCCATGTCGATCTCTTCCGTCTCCCAGGTCAACGCCACGGCGTCTGCCTCGTCCCACGCGCCGCTACCCTCAAAGTACAACCGGCGGTGCAACGAGCGCATTCCCCGATGGTACGAGAACTACGGCGTTGGAATGTCCGTTTGCGTTATCGACATCAAGTCGGCGGTCATGGACCGCTGCTGCCAAGAGGTCAACGGCAAGACCTGGGTGAACCACTTCGACTCGGAGCAGGACAAGCGGAACAACTGCTCCCTGCCGCCGCAGACCAACTGTCTGACCGACAAAGTCGACGCGTTCACCAACTGCGCGCTCAAGTCGAACGACACGAGCTTCGTCCAGTGCCGTACCAACCGTGACCGCCAGGGGCGCAATAGCGCATCGAAAGCGAGCACGGCCGTCACCGGCCTCGTTGTCGCGCTGGCGGCCCTCGCCGTCATCTCTTGCTAGCTGCAGTTGAGCACCTTCGCCATAGACTACACTCCTATAAATGCATTGTAACTTTTAGCTGAAGGGCGGTGGAGGAGTTGGCCGAAAAAGGTTGGAGTTTTCGCTGGCCAAGATCAGACGTGCATTGGGCCGCTTTGTCAGTCCAACACAGGTATCCCAGGTATGGCCGGAGACATGCAGATCTCTTTCTGGTCCGAGATTCTGCCTAATCCTCTCAGTGTCATTTCAAGATACCAAGCCAAGGGTTGCCAAGTCGATCACGTTGCGGCAATTCCACCAGACGGTGGGAACAGAACTGGGAATCGTGCCTCTCCCTGGTACCAGTGTTGGTGTTTCCTCTACATCCCCTTCGATAGGTCCGCCTGGCCTACCTCCATGTACACCGTCGCAGAGCATCACAAGCTGGGACGCCGTTGCTGTTGCTGTTGTACTGCTCGTCTCTGAAAAGAGAGCACGAAGCAACATCGTGTCGCACGTGTCTTACACTACACTGAACACCACACACCGTCGGCCATCGAGGACTCTCAACGCACAAAAAGCATCCCAGAGTCATCCTCCGAGTCGCTGCTGAACAGCAGCCTCGTATGGGGCTCGAACCCATGACATTTTGATATCTTTACAGAGGGAGTAAGAGTCAAACTATCTACCGACTGATATAACGAGGCGTTCACGTCGGCGATCGCGGCGCCGGGCCGCGGCGTCGGCGCCAGGCAGTCGCGCGCTGAAGGCGTGTGTGTGATTACCAGAGAACGAAGAGAACGGGGTGCGATGGAAGTCAATTACCGATGCAAGGTGACATAGATGATAAGAAGGTACGCTGCTTTGATAAAGATAATCTATATGGAAAGGAAAGAGAATCTGATGTCAGCGGAGATATTGAGGGGCCATGGTTCACAATCTGCAGCTCTGCAGACTGTTCTAGGCAGATCGGGATCGTTGATCGCTGATCAACGTTCCGTCAAGGCCGCCAAGGTGTATGGCCTCGCGGGAGCAAGGCACGACGTCTGAGGATCTAGAATCTACAGTAGCTTGCGCCTGGCGGGTGGCAACAAACATTAGCGGGGGCTCGTTTAAGTTTCTAAACCTCAATCCACTCAGCTTGAATCCAGGTTCATCAACACACGACAATCATTGAGGGAAATGGAGCACCAGTCGCGCCCAACTTCCATCAACTTGATGTTTTGAACAGTCATCAAAACTTTGTTCCTTTCATCTCGTCCCTTTTCTTTCTCCGTTTCCCTCTACATATCCAAACATTCGATAATGGTATGTCTGCTAAATCATAGTGATATCCGAGCTGACAATCACAGAGTTCCCTTGCAACCGCGCGCCTGACCGAGGAGCGTAAGCAGTGGCGTAAGGACCACCCGTTCGTGAGTGTCCGAGATGCGCGTTTGCACGCGAGAATGGGAAACAGGCGGCAGCTGTGAGCCGTAAAGTAGCTGGCTCAAAGCGTATTATGCTGTCTGTCTGAGGAACAGGTGCACATGGCCGACTGACCAAGATATTCCCAGAGAGTTAGAACTGACATTTGACAGGGTTTCTACGCGCGCCCCTCGAAGAAGGAAGACGGCACGCTGAACATGATGAGCTGGGAGATTGGAATTCCTGGGAAGGCCGGTGTGAGTGGCTGAGTACATTCAGCTAATAGGTATCACACGACTGACGGCAGACCAACTGGGAGGGCGGCATGTATGTCGTCAGCATGAACTTCCCCGATGGTGAGTTGGAGAGGGCGCACGTCGTGGACGAACTCGTTTAATGCACGTGGAACGTGCTGTGGTCTCCTGCCTGAGCATATGCTGACTGGCAGAATATCCCACCAAGCCTCCGAAGTGTGAGTCTTCTTCTGGTCCGCACTTGCTCACCCTGCAGGCAGGTTCACTCCGCCGCTGTTCCACCCGAACGTCTACCCCTCTGGAACCATCTGCCTCTCGATTCTGGACGAGGAGAAGAGCTGGAAACCTCAGATTACGATCAAGCAGGTGAGCTTGCCCAATCCCTTGATAGAAGCTCACATTACAGATCGTTCTCGGCATCCAGGACCTGCTCGACAATGCTAACATTGGTGATCCCGCGCAGATTGATGCGTACCAGATGTTCAAGTGGGTCCCTGCAGGTTTAACGTCTAACCCAACAGGAACGACCGTACGTCGTACGAGAAGCGCATCAAGCAGCAGGCCGCCGAGCGCCGCCCCAAGTAATGGCCAAGCGTCGCCCCGACGACTTGGTGTATACCACTGTCGCTTTAGACCCCAGAATTCCAATGGGCTCGCCCCGGGTTCTGAGATACGTTTACTAGCATGCTCGTGGCCGGCTCCCCGGTTCGCGTCCTTCTTTTCATGTCATCCGGTTTGTATAGTACTCTACATTGGGTTTTGTGACCAACCAACCCCTGCTGTCTCCGTAATTCCGTAGACGCGCTGCACACATAAGTCGCCGAGTGGAAGACCTACTCATCAACCTGCCGTCCCTCGAATTGCAAGAACGGGCCTGTTTGTTCTCCCCCTTCTACTGATCATGGTCATGACTTGAGACGGAGTAGTATTCTCGCTGGTAGTGGACAAGCGAGTCCTTGCCTGTCCCGCGCACGGCATCGACAACTTTGCAGATGAATAGCTCGCTCCCCGGTGCGTCGACCGTCGTGTCTCCGCCCACGTCGCGGAGCGGGATGCAGTGTACGACCTCACAACGGAGGTTTCCAACGGCGTCAACGAGTGCCGGCGGGTTGGCATTGTCCCACTGCGGCGCAGTGAAGATGGGTCCCTGGTCTTTGCCAGGTTTGGCAAGGGCATCAGCTATCGGCTGATCTACGCCGGCGAGAAGGCTCATCGTGAGCTGGATGGGTGCCGGTGACGGCGACGTACACGGCCGCAAGAGATCAGCCATGCGCGAGGGTAAGCGGAGGGAGAAGGCGACAAGCGGATGTGGTTCGAGTGTGAGCGATGCGAAGGACGTGAGTGTTGCGCCGTGAAAGGGCGCCGAGCATGTCCCGTGTGTGCGTGCGACAGCTACGACGACCGGCTGTGAGTTAGACTCTGCAACAAGAAAAAATACTCACTTGTGCCACACTCCGAAGAACATCGCGCATCCTCGCACCAGCCTCCTTCTCCGATGGCCGTGGGCGGTTCTCAACTGGTTCGCGGTCCGCGCACGCGGTCTCAGCTTCTTCTGGTGCTTGCGGTGCTTGTGCCGTCGCGGCGGCGGAAAGAGATCGGGAATGGCTCGCGGCGCCTACTCTTCTGCTTGGCGACGGGACGGGGCGTGGGCTACATGCACAGCGCGTAGCGGGACGCCGCACAGCGTGCGCCCGTGGCGCGATCGCCCGGAGCGAGGTGGAGAACATGAATAGAGGATCACGGCTGGGGTGCGCGCCAGTGCCTGCCGATTGTAGGTGTCGTGGGCTTTATCGATGCGTTTCTCGGCGCGCGTCGGACTGTATGTCGGCCGGGGTGGTGTTGAACCGTTTGTCGCCGTGTGTCGTCGTCGTAGGAAGTAGATCGTTGCAAGTTGTGAACACTCGACGGGAGTGGGGTTTAGTGGACCTGATAGGCGGAGCAGAGTTCAAGTCGGCAAAGAATCGGCAAGTGACCGGAGAGTGGAGGCATCTCCGTCTCTCACTTTTTTGGGTGGCGACTCTTTGGCAGTGGAGCAAGTTGCAAGTCGGTTTCGACAAGCCTCACGATTGATATCACTCAGTGCTCTCTCCAGCACGCATCCACAAACATGTCTGGTGAGGTGTCTAGTGCTGCAGGATCTAACTTCAGAACCGGTGCAGGAATCGGTGCAGGACCAGCTCGCGGCGCTCGCAGCGCGCAAGGGCACGCAACAGGCTCACCCGGGCCAGTCGAACACCCTCGTACCGGCTGCCAAGTTGGCGAAGAACAAGCGCCTGCCCGCGACGATGATTACGCCGGGAGGCAAGATTGAGACGTCCAAGAAGGCCAAGACGCGGGCGCAGAGCAGCAAGAAGAAGAAGCGGTCCGAGGCTGGCAAGGAGAAGGCGCTCGAGCGGATGGAGCAGCTCGAGTCCAAGGTCAAGCAGCGCGAGGAGAAGCAGGTGAGTGATGCCGCCCGGGTGGATACATGGGGGAGAGTGGGCGGAGGAATTTACGTGTGGTGGCTGGCACAGACCATGTCCGATACGGAGGGTCGGTTCGGTCATGCCCACTCTTAAGACGTTGAGACACGACTGACATTGCAGGCGAAGCGGAAGCGCGCGAAACAGGCCTGGGAATAGACGGCGACGACGACTCGGGCCGCAACTCGGCCTTCATTTGGGCCACGCCCTATAATGTTTGTACTACTGTAGATGCATTAGAGCCACCACACCTGCACAGAGACGATGGCGGGGACAGTGGCGAGGTGGTCGTTACGGAGTTCTAGTGCCGATGCCGGGATCCGGAACGGTGTCAACGCCCTTCTCAGCCCAATCTTCTTCTATGTCTTACGCAATGCTCAGCAACTCCGCTTGCTCCGATTCTCCCATGTCACCTGGTCAGCTGCGCAGCATGCACGCCGAAGGTCCGAAGGTCCGAAGACCGGCGTTGAGACAAGTTGGCACCCCCAGGAGTGCGCCCATGCCCCGCGCTGACTGATCATTCCACCCTGTCCGATTGGCCCGATGAAAAGCGACAAGTCATCCTGGCTGGGACCTGTAGTGGTGGTCAGTCACTCTTTACCCGACACTCGCATCTCCACTTTCGAGTCCACACTCCAACTCTACTTTTCTCTCCACACCATCTCACAACAATACTATCCAAAATGATGCGTTCCGCTATCGCCTCATCATCACGTCTCCCCCGGGTCGCTGCACGCAGCGTGCGCCCCGCGCTCGCCCCGCGCGCCGTCGCGCCGTTCATGAGCTCGGCGCGCACCTTTGCCACCTCCTCCCCTAACAACCTGCTTATCGACCGCCGCGCGCGCGTCCCTCGCGTCGCCCCCAAGCTTGGTGAGTTGGTCTGAGAGATGAAGGGATTTGGATAGTGGCTGACGCTGCGTCCTCTTGTCGTTACTGGGTGTGTTCCACGTCGTTATTCTTTTCGCCACTCCATCGCTGTGTTCAATCTCACTCTACTCCACCCACCACCCAACGATCGAAATATAGCTCGCACCATGTTCATCCAGACCGAGACGACCCCGAACGAGGACTCGCTCAAGTTCATCCCCGGTGTCGAGGTCATGCCGAGTGGCACGCACGAGTTTCTCGACCTCCGCTCGGCGCTGATCTCGCCGTTGGCCACGCGGCTGCTGAATGTCGAGGGTGTCGTCGGCGTCTTCTTCGGTCCCGACTTTGTGACCTGCTCAAAGGATGAGTCACACAACTGGGCGATTCTGAAGCCTGAGGTCTTTGCGATTCTTATGGAGCACTTCTCGTCAGGCGCCCCGTTGTTCAAGGAAGGTTCGGAGAGCTCGGGTGCCGAGGACACGCGCGTGCTGGATACCGACTCGGAGGTCGTTGCCATGATCAAGGAGCTGCTCGAGACCCGCGTCCGCCCGGCGATCATGGAGGACGGCGGCGACATTGAGTACAAGGGCTTCGTTGAGGACACTGGCCTGGTCATGCTCAAGCTCAAGGGATCGTGCCGTGGCTGCGCTTCGTCGAGCGTCACCCTCAAGAACGGCATTGAGCGTATGCTCATGCACTACATCCCCGAGGTGCAGGGAGTCGAGCAGTTCCTTGACGACGAGGAGAAGATTGCCCTCGACGAGTTCAACAAGCTCGAGGCCAGGCTCGCAAAGGAGAAGGAGTCGCGGGGTGAGAAGCCGGAGTGAGTGAGTTGGGTGACCCCCTACATCTCAGAACCCGCTGACACGACAGTATGAGCCAGTACATGTCCGCCTAACTGTAGTATGCATAGACCTTTCTCATCAGCAGTGTCTTGTCTCGCGTCCGTGACCCAAGATGGAAGACGATGCTGGTTGGCGCAAAACGTCGCTCCATTAGGGCGAGACACCAATACTGGAATCTCTCTGACACTTGAGCTGTGTCGACGTCTGGCAAAGATAACCTTATACCTCCCACGACATCAAGCACACCCATCTCGAGCTAACTCATCGAGCTCATCGAACTAACTCTGCGCTGCGTCACGCGTCGGCACGCCGGGAGAACCAACACCGAAGCCTCGTTATATCAGTCGGTAGATAGTTTGACTCTTACTACTAAGATATCAAAATGTCATGGGTTCGAGCCCCATACGAGGCTGAGCAGCTGCGAAGACGCAGCCTCTGCTTTTTCGGAGACGCGACGCTGGCCCGCGTGGGCCGCAATCAAGCGTAGTTGAGCTCATGAGCTTGGACTGGCCGCGACTGGTCGACAGGTAGGCAAGGCGGGCACAAGAGATAATCAAGGCAGGAACCTATTGAAGCTGCTCGCGCAAACTCCAGTCGTTGCTCTCTGATAGGTACATGCTTGTTCAAGTTCTTCTGATGTTCGAGCTCAACTTGTCCGATAACATCACATTGAACACACTCTGAAACTAGAATCAAGGAGGACAATAGTCGCAGCTTGGCGTCGCGAATTTGCGATGAGTGGACCTGTCCGTCCACATCAGCCTTTGCTCTCCTTACGTTGCCGACTCGAGGAGCCCATGATTGGAGATATTTGCTCATTCTGTCGTCAGTTGAGCCGCTGAAACATCCAGCACCATCAGGACTGGACGTGGTACTGATCGCCCTCACATCCACCAAACCAGGACTCACCATTAACCGGGGCGTTTGGACCGGGGTACGGGTCCTCAATCATCCCGCCGGAGGGCAAGCGATGGCCGAAGCGGGTTGGCGTCGGCTGGGGCACGACCGGTTTGGGATTCCACCAGCAGGCCCAGGTGCATCCCCGGCTGTTAGGCGTGCATCCGTCTCTGGGGCAGCAGCGGCGGTAGCCTGGCGGGCAGAGGTATATCGGGGTTGAGGCGGGATAGTTCCTACGGTCCTCTGCAAGGGGGGCGGCGAGAACTGGGGAGATTGCCAGAAGGAGGAGAGAGATGCCGGGGAGATACATTGTCAGTTGGGCTGGGTACGAGTTGGAGTCGCGAGGGGTCCGGTTATTATACGCCTCCAGGAGGTTGGGCAGGGCCACAGACACCGGGGCGACCAAGCTGGGTTGACACAGGAGTTGTCAGTTCACAATGCTGGCCGTTTCCAGTGCAGGTCAGCAACAGAACAGCACTAAGCATCCGTGAAATAAGCATAGTGCGGGAACGGTGGTTCCGCAGGGCGGTAGCCATTCGGACTGAGATATCACGCTCTGGACTGTCGGCCCGCACTTCCTCCCGGCAAGGAAAGTGCAGCTCAGTCACAGTATCACGAGACTGATTTGCGGGAGGATCGAATGGGCCCAGCCTCGCCGGAGCAGTGTGGGTTTAGCGTGCACGTTGGAACAGGAGATTGAATGCAATGAGTGCAATCAATCAAATAAGGTTAGTCTGCTGATACCACGATTAAGCATGCCGACAATCTGGCACACATCCGCCCAAGGCTTTCGGCATCAGCCTGGCGGGTGACGTCCTCGTACGAGCTCCACAGCATTCATTGAGTAAATAAAAACGAGATGGCGCTTGTGGAAGCAAGCTTCATGGGCCTGTACACCGCTTTTCCAAACCCCAACCTTGTCCCAGAACCCTGGGGCAGGCTGGTGTTGTTGATTGCATGGCGCCGCAGGCGCAGATGCGCGTCAGAACATCCGATCTCTGGCCACGGGCCACCAGTCGACCGCTATGGTCCCAAAGCTCTTCCGATCTGTTCCTTTGCCCCTCCAGCCTCGTGAGATCAGCAGCACGCCCTCGAAGTTCGGGGGTGATCAGGCGCACGGATCACACCACAAAGGAAGAAACCTCGCGATGGGGAGGCGATGGCATCACCTCGCGCTGGACGCTGTGCCTGTGAATATTTCCCTGTTGATCCCGACTGGCTGGCCAGGTAACACGCTCGAGCGCGCGACCGTATCCGCTCCTGCTTCCTCTCACAGGCTTCTAACGATAGCCATATCTCAGTGGTACGGTAACTGGCGCGTGCCTACTGTAGTCTGCTTGACAGATGTGGCCTTCGGTGGCCTTCAGTGGCCAAGAGGACTCCAGTTTCACTGTAGAACCTTTGTTCCGGAAAATGTAGGCGCATTTTTTCAATGCTCGTATCGGGCCCGGGACATTCTGATCGCCTGATCGTCCTGAGCGTTCCGAGTGCCCCAGATCTCGGCTTGATTCACTCCGACGGTACCAGGGGTCCGAGGGCGCCAGGAACGCGCGGTGATGGTCCTGGCTGGTGGCAGCAAACGTGAAGATGTGTGTGGCTTGAGATGGATCATCCGTCAGGTTCAGCAGTGCGTCGATCCATCTCACCTAGAGATCAACGAGATGGCGACAGTAAAGACCAGACAGTATTAGGCGGAGTCGGATCACAGGCGATGGGGCAGGCACAGCACTGCGACCGTGCGCGCCCATCTTGTTGACACGGAAATCAAGGAGGGCAACAGTATGCCAGGAAAGTAGATGTCTGCTGGTGCCTTGTTGCTGATGCCCGTGCGCTCCTATGCATCCCGGCATCTCATGAATACACTCGGGTCAGTCATCTCCCAGGTGCCAGGTCAATATGGCGCATGTGGCGGCCGAGAAGCTGACATGTGGGTAATGACAATGTCCGTGCGCTGCCCAAGCATCAGTGTCACCATCTTCTGTATGTACCTCGTACGTTCCTGGAACTTCAGAAGTCACGACTCGTTTCCTTTGCGCTGTGACATTTGTTCGTGCGATGGGCGGATATCAGGAGGATCAGCTTCCAGCAGTGATCGGCACGCAAGGCTCCCCCGCTCCTCGCCATCACAGCCTCCAACCACTGCGAAGCTGCAGCCATTCGCCTTGCCTGGTACATGTACAGTAGATCTGCACAAATCCACCCATTCATCCACGCATGGCCCTGCCGGCAGGATGCCTGAGGGTTGCCGCCCTTTGCGACCGTCGGCCACCAGTGCCACAGCGGCAGGAGCAGAGGCGGGCTGGAGAGGGATCTCTTGCATGAGTAAAAGCGTGTGTCTGCTCCAGATGACCAGGTCGGTCCTGCAGTTGATACCGTGCTTGTAGAAGTTGGTCTGAAGCATTGCGTTTGACACTTGATACCTTTGGAGGTAAAGAGACGCGATCCGAACAGTCACCTGACTCCGCGCTCTGTGGTGTGTCTCCATTGCGTTCTGTGTTCCGTGTTCCGTATTCCGTTCCGCTCTCCGTTGCCGTGTGCCGTGCCGGTGCCGGTGCCGGTCCACGGTTTGTTATAGAGACGGGAACGAAGGTTACAAAGCACTTTAGCCAGCTACTGCTGGCTCGCGACCCTTGCGCTCGAGCCTTTGTCTCGGGCAATAATCACTCTCATTAGGGACGTCAGTGCCTTGATCACTTCCCTTCACCGAGAATTAGAGGTGAACGCCACGGTCGCCTCAGGAGCCCAGTCGCCTCGAGATTGTCGGTCTTGCCGTGAACAGTAGAGAAAATTTCCGGTTCAGTAAGCCGCAGATCTCATCAAGCACATGCATCCAGCAGGTTGCGTAGGCGCATTAAGACATAGAGGATACAATTCGTGGTGTGTGGCGCTCAGCGCAACATGACTCAGTCGACACACACACACGCACACGCGGCAGGAGAGCTTGGCACTGGAAAAGAAATGCAGGGTGTCGAGTTGGAACTGGTGGGTTGTGAAATGCAATGGGGGTCACCTCTCAGTGGTGACAGAAGACATGAATGTTGGTCGGAATGTGGCGAGGGCGTGTATGCGTGAAGGAGAAGAGCAATATAACCCCTAATGGCCCGCGGCGACAATGTTTCAAGACAAATAATGTGCAAGTCGTGAGAAGGGAATGAAATAAAAATGGTTGAAAGCGGGCATGCACGTTGATTTGCCTGGCGGGCTGGGGGAAAATAATGTGCGCAGAGCGAGTCGAAGCGCGTGAAGACATGACGTGTATGATACAAAAGAGTGTGCGAGGGAAATACGTTGGTTCGTGGTATGCTGGCGCACGCACTGCTGTGCGCCGGGACAATGTCTTGATCACCTACAGACGCACCATGGCGTCGGAGGCGTAACGTTGCAGAACGGAACGCTCAAAGGTCCGTGGTTTCGTGGAGCCAAACATGAGGGGCGCCTGGCCCATGGACACCGCCCGTGGGGTAGGGCTGGCGTTCGGCAATGGAGACGAGTCTGGCTCGTTCTCCTCGGTGATAGTTGGCCCCGAAACCCTGCTGCCACGGCGACCGAGGGCTGCAGATGCAGCGGCCAGCGTAATCGGAGGCATAAGGCCGCCTGTAACAAAGGGCTGTGCGTCGCCAAAGGTGTAAGAGCGAGCGCGACCAAAGTGGCGCAGAGAGAACTCGGCATAATCGGTGTCGCAGCGCTTGGCGTGCTTGGGGTCGTTCATGGTGACGTAGGCGCATGGATTGCAGTGAGCAGGCGATGTCTCAAAGAAACTTTTGTAGCCGCCTTCCAGAATGTACACCTCGGGGTAGTGCAGCTTAGGATATATCGGTGGAAGGTTGAGTCCACGGTCTCTGCTGCGAAAGTCTTTCGCAAACGTAGGCGCGCGCTTCAAACTGAATTCGCAGTGGAAGATAATAACAATGCGCTGATCAGACTCGCCGCTAACGCTGGGCGTTGGCAAAGGCCCAGCGTTCACACCAGAGTTGGGGGTGAGCAACAGCTCGTCAAGGTGGGCGTTGTTGCGCACATTGACCGCACCCTCAATGTGTCCACCGTCGTATTCGTACTGGAAGCGGCAGTCGAAAACGTGATAACGGGTAATCTTGTCGTTGTACCGCCCACACAGAACGTCACGAAGAGTCTCTGCGGTGATGCGAACGAGACCGTCGTCGCGGACCGAATGGCAAGGCAGAATCTTGTTCTCCAGTTCGGCACCGTAATGGAACATACCCCCCGAACCGAAGTCGTTTGGCATCTCCTCGACAGCCGTCTTGATCTCTGTCGGGATGTTAGGCACCGCAGTGCGAATCGTTTTGACCCCCGGAGAGCCATCAATGGCATCACGAGGAACCCGACCATAGCGACGCTGGTACTCGGCGTTGGTACAATTGGCCGACGGCGACGCATCCATCTCCGACTCATCGTCACTCTCATTGGGGTTGACCAGCGAGAACGCACGGCGCATCCCGGGAAGTGATGGATGGCGAATCTTGGGCCCGTTCATGATAGGATAGGCCGACGCGGTCGACGCTCGAGGCAGATGGCCACTGGCAGTGGCGAGGGGCTGCAATGGAGGGCGTTTGTAAGGCGGGCGCCTCGAGGCTTGGCTGTTTGCACGGACACCACCAAGCATCACGCCGCCCATGGAGGCCGACCTGTCATGGCCCCGACGACGAGTGATTGACGGGGAACTGGAGGGAGACCCTGGCGGAGACGACAGCGCAAAGCCGCGTTTCGTGCCGACGACCGCGGGTGCCGGTGATTCCTCAAAGAACTGTCCAAACCCGGGAGAAGCGACACTTGGTGATGCCTGGGTGCTCATGCGGCTGGGAGCGGGCGAGTCAACGTCCATCATGTCACCGCGAGAGCGCGCTGGTGACTCGACTGCAGGTGCCGACTAAGATATTAGCTTGGGCGCCACACATAAGGCGTCAGACAACTCACGTCACGTCGACCCATCAGAAAGTACTGACGGGGAGTTCCCATACAGTCCTGCGACAAAGTGGATTTCAGAGGCACAGGTGATGGAGCTGTCGTTGTGAAGTGCGGCTGCTCTGGAAGTGCTGGAGGCAGCATCTTGGTCTTAGTAGAGACAGGAAAAAGCTGACGACTGGGGCCTGCATTGTTCGTGATTTCCTGCCCAAACGTACGACTGGGGCCTAGAGGGCGACGCGAAGAAGCTGATGATTCTTTCGAGGTGAAGTTGAACGCTGGCTGTGACTTCGTGGCGCCGGTTGGGCGAGGAAAACGGAACATCGGTGATGGGGAAGGAGGAGGCTTCTTCGCGCCTTTGCCAAGGAACAAGCTGGAGGGCGGGGGTGGGGGAGAGTCGTTGAAGCAGAACGACATGGACGAGTTGAACGACTCATCCATCTCGACAGGAAAGTCTGCGTCCACTTCAGTCTTTGTTGGAGACGGAACCGGAGACATGTTGGGCGAAGCGCTGGCCGAGCCAAACGGGCAGTCCGGAAACGTCTCCATGGCCGGAGAGGAGGAGAAGGCGTCCATGTGGATACGGTTGCTGATGGAGGGCAAGATGTGTGGCTGTTTACAAGTACACAGAGGCCTGGGTGTTGAAGTAGTGAGAAGAGATACGAGCAATACCAGTCGCACAGTTTCGGCCAAAGCGGATGTGTGTGTGTGTGGGTGGGTGTGATTGTGTATGTGTGGGTTGAGAGTTGAGCGTGTTGATGTGGGTAGGCGCGGGAAGACGAAGCGACAGAGACGAGACCGACAGAGAGAGCAAGGGTAGCGCGTCAGCATGCCATGTGATGATGAGGGGGGTGGGGGACGGGTAGACACAAGAAGGGTGCAGAGTGGGTAAACTTGCTGCACGGTGACTCGGCAAGGTACTTACAAGCTGGTACATGCGTCAGGGGCTGACAATGCCGGTCATGTACCGAGTACCGAACTCTGAAGGGCTGGACTGGTTCGCTTGCAGGCGATAGAGGACAGCGGGGGATGTGAGGATGGACAGATCGTCGCCGCGCCTGGTGTTATGTTATTGTTATTGTTGGTGGATGGTGGTGATGATGATGGTAATGATGCTGCGCTGCAACACCTGACAATTACAAACACGCTTCTGGGTGTCTGTCTCGGCTGACTGGACTGGCCCACACGTTCCTCGTGCTACAGGATGGCCAGGATGCAGGATATGAGGGTGGAGGTGTATGTCGGACGGGTCTGTTGGCAGTCCGAGGTGTGTGTGGATGGCTAGAGGTGGCTGAACACGCGTGTTGGAAAGCGGGTCCGGGTGCGAGCGAAAGTAAAATCCCGGTGAAGTCTGCGATAGGCAAGTGCAAAAGGGATGCGTTTCGCTCGACAAGAACGGAAGGCAAGAATGCGTAGAAGCCTCAGGAGTGCAGGGTGCAAGAACTGCCTGTTGTTGGAGGCGCAGTGGGTCGGGAACCAAGCAGCTGGCGATGATAGACGGTCTTGAGGGAGGGACCGAAAATGGCGGCCTCAAAGGGGACAAGGACAGGGAAGGCGCGCCAGGCAGCCAGGCCACAGAGAGGTACGTGCCAAGCTGGTGTCGACTTTTGACGGTGGGGCTCGTGCTGAACCCGGTCGACCTTGAATCCTTGGACGAGAGGATTCAGAGCGGTGTGGCTGGTCTGTAAAGCACGCGATACGGAAAGTGCCGGGTGCTGAGGACCGTGCGTTTAGGAATGAGGGGTGAGGATGAGGGTAAGGAGGTGAGGGCTGATGGAAATGAAATGGAATCTTCGGACAAAGTGCAAGACCGCCGGCGGACAAGTAGAGCAGAGTATGGCCAGCAGCGATAGAGAACGTTGATCAAAAAGCTCGGCCGAGCGAGATGAAGATTGAGGAGGGGAGGTTGGATGGAGGGAAGGCAAACGAAAAGGCAATCTCTGCAAGAGCACGATACACAGATCAGCGCCTGTTGGAGAGATATGGCAGCCAGTGGATGAATGACGATGACGAACGCAAGCTTGCTTCCAGTACGACTGCTGCCGCTGTTACGACGAGCAACGAACCGTTCCAGCGCCTTTGTTCTTACGAAGAGAAGAAGAAAGTTGTGGATGTTTGACGACGAGAGTGGAGTGTGGTGTTGATGTGTGGTGTTTTATGCGAGGAGGAAGGCGAAGAACCTCAAGCCAGTCCAAGCAGGAGAGCGCCGAGGAGCGGTGGATGTAGTTGAGAGGAGAGTTGGACGCAAGCCAGGTGGGTGCTTGTCCACTGTATACCGTGAGCGGCTGGATGGGCGATCAACAAGTGCGAAGACGGGCCGGGAGATACAGCGTGGTCGATGGTTCGTCCAGTGGACAAGAGGTGAGGCGGAGGGAAAGGGGAAGGCGCGTCGGGCAGCGCGCGTGTGTGGGCCAGGGCAGCAGGCAACAGCAGTGGTGGTAGTGGTGATAGTGATAGTTTATGCTCTCTGTGGTTGGAGCTGGTGGAAATGGGTATTGGAATACACGGAGGGTGTGTTGTTGGTTGTATGGACTCGGGTGGCTGATGGCTGGCTGTGGATACAACCTGTACTGAAAGTGTGTTATGACTCGCCAGGTGTGCCAAGCGGAGGTTTGTGGGGTGAGTGAGGGTGTGGTGGAGTGTGGGTGGGTGGGTGGGGCGTGTACAGCGAGATCTCGATCCAGTGACTGTTTCGACTGTTCCTACTGTCAGGCCGTTCTAAGGGATCTCTCAAACCCGTCCCAGGATGCAGAATAGAACTCGTTTCTGCGCTCCCTTCAAGGTTAAGGTCCAAATGGCGGCGCCTGGTCGGTACCGGCAACGGCGTTCTGGTGCTGTAAGAGGCGGCGGCGTGGCGGGGATGAACAGGGAGCCCGGCTGGTCGAAAGCGGAACAAGGCTGCACAAATGCACGATGGACGGGGGCGCGCGTGCGTGGGCTCTTCGGGCCAAGGTTGATGAGGCGCACTGCGGCGTAGGTTGGGGGTCTCTGGCGGATTCGCGTGGCGATGCGCGCGCAGAGATGCAGGTATGCACAGATGGGCGACAAATGTGAGACGTCCGAGAAAGGGAATCCAGGACGGCCAGAATGGAACAAGGCGCGTGCAAGGCGTTGCGAAAATTGCAGGGCCGCAAGCCGGGCTTGACTGGAATGAGGATTGAGATGGAATTGGAGGTGCTAGCGGTCGCAGAGGGGAGCGCGCTTTTGGATGTTGTTGACAGCGACGCAATGCGTGATGGCTCAGCAGACGGCGACGGCGTAGATGGAGAGGGGTATGGTCGATCGCTGCCGGATGCGCTGATCGCGTAGCTGGCGCGAGGCTTGGGAGGGAGGTGGACGTAGACGAACAAGTGGACCTTTCAGTTGGGCAGGATGGAGAATCGACTGCGATGCCGTCTGTTGATATTATAGAAGACGGGGGTTCTGCAGCATCAGATGAGCAGCATGAGCAGCGTGCATTCGGTGAGCCTGGGTCGAGTTGTGCCGACGATGACGCCCACAAGCTCGATTTGGGAGTGACAGCAGCGCCCGCAGGTGCTGCAGGAAAGGATCTCGGCGATGCTACCCCAGAGACACTCCTGTACGGCCTGTACTGTACTTTCGGACTCCTAGCCCCTGGTCTCCTGCCTTTGGACGTGTTGTTGTGTTGTTGTTTTTTTCCTGATCTTTTGAATTTACTTCATTTTCCTTTTTTCTTTCTTTTTTTTTTTCTTGCTCGCTCCCTGGACGTGATTGATTTGTTTTGATTTTTTCTTTGATTTTCCCTTTTCCTTGCTTTCGGCATATGGGCACAGCTCCAACCCTAGACGTCTCCTGGCGTCCTGGGTGTCCTGCCGCGTCCTAGACCTGGATAGTGCGGCACAGGCAGCACAGGAGCCTGCATCCCAGGCGATCCAGGCCACACCAGTACATGGCCCAGGTACGTACGTACCTGCCCCACATGCCCACACCCAGCTGTATCAAATGGCAATCTAGGTTTGCCCTACATCACCACCATGCCACCAGATCCTGAGCCAAAGCTCCTGCGACTTGGCAACAAACAGACGGGCGTACGCACACGATCCGATACCCCCTGCCTTCCTGCGGTTTACACACAGACATGAACTCTGTACTCTGTGGCAGTTGACTGGCTGGTCCGACGCAAAACACAGGACGCGTGCACGCCGCATCAATAGTACAGGTCAAGCTGGATCTATGAAGGCCGATGAATGCCGGAGGCCAGGATCACCTCGCCGCAGGTGCAGGGACCTGCGAGATCTAACGCTCCGCCTCAAGCTGGTCAATTGGAGGGCTGGCGCCAGGTCGCCAATGTTGAGAATGCCAACGGCCATGCATGCGATCGGTGTTCGGCGAGACCCCACTTGGTGTTATTAGGTGCTACTGTATTACCTTTTTCATGTCTGCGGGCTACTTGTACCATAGAGCATGCCGCATGCTGCCACCATCCCGTCCCACTAATAACCCTGCGCTCGCGATCGGCACATTTCACGACGCGGTATGTGGTGGCCGTGGTGAGGGTGGCCCAGTGTCGTCCCCGAGCCTGACGTTGGCGGACGCCCCAGCTCTGTGGGTTGGCGCACGGCCTGGCGTCATCGCGACGGATTTAGCTGGGTCCAAGATAATTTACTTGCAACCTGTGAAAAGTGTAGTCCTTGTCATCGGTCCGCCCAGCGTGTCCAGCCACCATCCCAGTTGGGCAAGCGGCCGCCAAAGTGGCATAGTGGTGGCACTGGCCTCCTGCATCCGAACAATCCAAATGCTCTCTGGCGTCTCGGGAGCCGGGTTACAGTCGACAGGATGCAGCGTGGTTTTCTTTGTCTCATTCCCGTCTCTTCGATTCCGGACATGGGGCAAACAAACAGTCCGTCCACGAACAGTCTAGAGCGCAATACAACGTGGGTCTAGCCTTCCAAAGGCGACAAGAATGCGGTCCCGTGTGTCACCAGTTCCTTTCTATCGCCAGTTGCAGTACATGACATGAGACACGGGGGAACAGAGTCTCCGACTAGTTTCCGAACACAACAAAGGAGGAGGCACATATATGTATGACGTCCTGCGTGCCAAGCGTGCATTCATCCTAGATCTGGCACTGGTACAGCACAGGTGAGTACGCCGTGCCGACATGCGGTTCCGAGAGAGGTGGTCATCGGGGGAGCCGGGGCTGTGGTCTGTACGGCCTGTGACGCGTTGTGTACGGATTGTGACGCGTTGTCTACGGCTTGTGACGCGTTGTGCCTCCGTCTTTACGTGGGTGCACAGGTGTGCCAGCCATCGGGTCTTCGGCGTACGACGTCCGCCGCAGAGCAGCTTTGTGTTCAGGTGGAACTGAGCCAGGAATTGGGCGCGATGCATTCCTCTCTCCAGGACATCGGACAGCCACAAGATGATGTGCAGCGTGACAGTGGGCGGCTGATGACGGCACAGGCCCATGTGTTGAGCTCTATGGCGCGGATGAGTTCCGGATGCAGGATGCATGTTTGTCAGGATGTAAATGGTTGTTTTGCGGAGACAGGGACAGCAGTAGTAGTAGTAGTAATCGCTTGCAGAGAGTTTTCCGCCAGGCCCAGAGCTTGCTAGCAAGCGACAAGTGTGTAAGCTTAGGCTGTCAGAAGTGTTGTGGAATTTGAGCCTCGAAGATGTATTAGCATCTCATCAGTAGGACTTGCCGCACGCGAGCAACAGAGCCCTGGCGTGTGGCTGGCAGGTTGTGGGGTATGAGGCAAGAGAAAAATGCAGCAATGAGCACAACAACCAAAGTCCCCGACCCTAGGTTTGTCCTGATGGTGGCCCACCAATCCACCGTGCCCGACGCGACTGCTTTTTCTGGAAAATATGCTAACGTGATTAATGTAAAGACAAAATAGTGGCACCCGGGCCTGCGCGGTCCAAGGCTCCGAGGTCCATGCATTGCACCACTGCATCAGTGCAGCTGTACAAAGTGAATGATCTCATGGTCTTGGTTCCAAAGTTCCCTCTGGGCACCGACCAGCTGAGGACAGTGCTGTACCGATGCCGATGCCGAAACCTACCTCCTTCCCAGCTGCAACTTGCAAGCAGCGGTACACTGGGCGTCATTAACCAGGGAACGTCTTCCGGAAACACCGTGCACCATGTTCCTTGCGATCCTTACCCTGCGCTCCCTCTCGGGTGCTGCGATGGCTGGACGCCAGGTCCACCCGAGCAAAACGAGGGTACTAGCTGCCCAGGATCATCGGCCGTGGCGTGCTATAACGATGTGGCTAGGTGGCTCTTGCGCAGAAGCATCCGCATGAAAAAATGAGATGAACCACCCACAGCCAAGGACCCGTGCACGGATGCGATGGTGGCTTGCTACAGTGTTAGCAGCAGAGGGCTTCTACTGTACCAAGCACAGAACAGCTATCGTACTGTACACAATGTGCCAATCAGACGCTTCGACCATATCCAGCAGCACACATCCTCATCGTGGGGATCACTCCTTGTGCATCATGGATTGTCGGCTATGCAGCAACAAAGTCTAGGCGGTGACAATAAATGCTCCCCCATTGGTCAAAGTGAATCTGCCGACGATCCTTCGAAACCAGCCTAGCTGGCGTCCGCGGATCTGCAGGATCTGCACCGGCAGATCCACCCAGGTCCCACGTCGCAAGACTAGCGTGCTGCACGGAAAGGGGCGCAGAAGAAGCTCGAGAAGCATCGAAGCTAGAAGCACGGATCAGCGCTCCGATCGGCGTGTGTCATTCGGACTCGCTGACTCCCGGCCCTCGGCGATGGATTCATCAACACTCCCCGATGCTCTCCGCGACGGTGACCCCAATTTAGGTCCCTTCAACGCGTTCCGCTCACCGAACTCTGCCCCTCGGCTAGTCCGAACGGCGATAGCGTCCTAATCCCTTCGCTCACTCCACCACTGACCAGTCCGCACGCCCATTCTTCGGCGTGCCTGCGTTCCTTACCGGCCCGTACATGAAGGAACCGCGATCGCGAACAACTCGCAAATCGCAACTCGCAACTTGCCGCCTTGCCGCTTGCCGCCTGCCGCCCGCCGCCCGCCGCCTTGCCGTCTCAGCCACCTGTACTCACCGAGAAGTCCGCAGGGCGGACCTTCTATGGAGCGTCCCTGTTTCCGGGATGTTCCCTTCGCCATTGTGTTCATCATCTTTGAGCTTTGTTTCGCTTACCGTCTACAGTGGAGAGCTGTATTTCCCGCAGCACAAGCGAGTGACGGGCCGCCAGCACCCTACATCCAAGGGAAGAACGCCGGGAAAGTTGGCGAAGCGCGCGTCCACCGAATCGGATCGGTTAGCTGCCGATAGTAGCTGTGTGCACACGAGTTTCGTATCTCGAAGCAAGGGAGCGAACACCCGCAGGATCGCAGGATGGAGCAGTCTTCCCCCGCCCTGATGGCTGCCAAAAGAAGTTGGCGAAGCGGTATGCTCCTGGTCGCCAGGCTCACAATCCGTCCTTCTCCTGTCGCCATGTCGCATCCTGGAACATGGGTAGGAAACTGAGCGGGCCGAGAATTCGCCAGAGATCGCGAGAGAACGTCACACGAGTGGAGCAGTCACCGTATCCCGTATCATGTATACCGGTCGCATGCTGTGCTGCGCCACAGATGCGCAGCGTAAGAAGGCCGAAGGCCATACCTGAGACCATGGTCGAAGATGTGAAAGACGTGTGGCGCGCCGCAAGTCTACATATCGCTGTCATGTGGGGATGGGATCGTGGGGCAGGTACGGTGCCATGGAGCTGTGTATGGAACACATGGCCAGACTGGCATGCAGCTATACAGTTGCATGCGCCGAAAGCACAGTCGTCAACATAACACCAACATGGTGATTGACGTCACAAGTCGAGAACAAGATTTGTGTCAGGTCTACCCACACGTTTCAGCTGCGCGAGCCGCATCACATGGTGCTGTCGGCTGGTTCTGCTTTCTGCGGTTACTTGCTGCCTGTCACGGTTATTGGAGCTACATGACATACTGTACAGGGCTGGTTGTTGTGCGTGGCTGCTTCGACATTGACTTCATGATTGTTGACCTCAAACATTGTTTATGCCCGAGCGTCTGGCCCCCGCCGAGGTTTAACCGCCACTGACGACTGGGGACCCAACCAGCAGACCGCATTGCATGCCTCGGGGCAGTAAAGTAGGTTGGTGCCGTCATCGGCGTGGGACGGAGGAGACGACATGGAGGGTTTGTCGCCAGTCCAATAGACTTCGACGCGGTAGTGTTCCCATCCTTCCAGTCTCCCTCGACAACGAAAGGAGGGCTGCGTTTGAGGTCACTCGTATCGAGCCCGATTTACGGCGCCTGAGATGTTCCGCAGGCGTGTGACTGGTATCTAGACGTCCAAGCAACGGGACCGCCATGCGAAGATCTCCTGTGAGAGGTCGCTTCATCGTGCATTGCCCATACTGTACGTGCCCACTCGGTGTGGCTTACTCACTGACGGGGCACTGGTTCCTCACCGTCTCTGGGGTGTTCTCGTAATCGTTCCCAGCAAGCACCCACAACCCTGGGTCCAACGACGCCAATTACAGCCGTCGGCATCGCTGTGAAATTCGACGCACAATGTTCGTTTCCGATCTGGCTCCCGGGGTCGTTGGCGACTTACGACACGGATCTGGCCGGCTAGGGCACTAGTTCTGGTGTGCGAATCTCTGACACAGCTCAGAGGACGATACAGTACGGTATGTACAGGGAAACGCTCGTCCGTAAATAACGGAGACGGGGCACCCATCGGCTCTGTGATTGTCTCCGCGACGCAACGAGACGAGCGCACCGCCCCACACACTGGAGAATGTATGTACTCCAGCCAACCCCAAACCCATGTTCTTACGCCGAGGCATCAGAGGGTACGAAACTGTCCGGACCCCTGGAAACACAAACCAGACACTCGGGCGGGCTGGTTGGATACAGGGAGTCCCGGAGACCCGGAGAGATTTACCGCGGGCTCTGGGAACGAATCGCTGACGACCCCGCCGTCTCCATCCCTGGAGCGCTGTCGCCTGGTATCAAGTCGCGATGCCTTGTACTTCGTACTTCCCAGCTGTGCACACCGCGTGTTGGCTGTGATTGGACGCGAATGATTTTCATTGCAATGGTAAACTCTAAATTTTGATTATTTTCCTCCTGTCTGTGTGACTTTTGCTTCACACAGTTTTCCGTTTATTCATATTCACTTCAATCTCCACCAATCGCACGCTCATAGCCTTCCGGACTGACTCGCGAGTCCTGGGGCGTGATTCCTGCTCTGGACTCCTGACTTTTACTGCCCAGGTACTGGCTGGCCTTGTATCCTGATGCTCTCCGCTTGGTTTATGCTCGCCCTGCTGTGCAGGCTGAATCTGCACGCCGGCATCGATCCCTCTCGCCGATCCTAGAAACGGCATGTCGGACGGGGCCTCGGCCGCGGGCTGGCGGCGACTTGTCGAAAAGTTTTGCGAGTTACTCTCTCTCGCGCAAAGAAGTCGCCGTTGCGGTGCGTTGCGTTGCGACTGATACGACGACGAGCAAACTCTAATCTCGTGATCCAGGATTCCAGCAGCGTTGGACGTCCACTCTAGGTATCAGCAAGGAAAGTCACGCAACTAGGCTCAAACTCTACACGGCTCTGGAATAGACTTGCGCACATTCTAGAGGTAACGTCTTGGCCTTATCTCAATTCAACTCTGCGCATCGTGACAACTGCAACGTTAGGACCGTGACACCCATTCCCTGTGCTGCATTCGCAGCTTACCCCGAGAACAAACTCTGATCGCCAGCCTGATGCGTCCGTTCTCTGCAACAGCCGTCGGGAAGTGGCAGTCGTCCCTCACGCAGATCGTCGGCGTGAGCGTTCTAGTCCAGTCGGTGCAACTCACGCGCACTTCAGACGGAGTGCGAGTGCACCAGTCTCATCCATCACACGACTGTTCTCTCAGGTTCCCAACGGGTCGCACGTATTCCGGCTTCGGAGATTCCATTGCTGGAGTTAACAAGTCACACCCACCCCATCTGTGCTTTCGGGTCATCTCTCAGCGTGGGGTGTCGCGACATCGCTCATCTCGCCACAGCCTCACATGGACTTACATCTGTGGAGGCCTGTGGCCATTGCGCTTGCTCGCTGACTCGCGACTATTACTCACCTGCCACTGCTGACACCTTTGCTTATTCGGACTAATCACAGGAACTCGGCTGAAAACGGGCATCGATTGCATGTCTTCCGCTATAGCTTTGAGAGAATACAAAGAAGAAACCCTGTTGAGTTACCACCGCGGTCGATCGCAAGGGAAGAAATTGCGGCCCCGGATATCATGGACAGGGTAATGCCGAGCTGGCAAGCAGGCGGGCGGTTAGTAAAGCCTGTCAGAGAAGAGCCCTCTTCAAAGAGTCAGAGTTATTCTACAGCTTGGCCCACTGCCTGCTAGCTGTCCTTCCCCTGCCCCGCCGGTCAGCAAGGTCAGTAGCGATCCACATGTTGCCCAAAGCCACCACCGATATTGTCCATGTGTCCATTCTCGGTCCCCGACGAATGTCAAGCCCGACATGCTCTCCTGAGGGCTCGTGCGCGTTTCGGCCACGGCATGGGCAGGTGATCTCCATCGGAACTTTGCGGCGAATTAGCTGGCTGTGCGGGGCCACGTTCTTGTCTCGGCCAAGGTGTCGTGGTCGTGCGTTTGGACTTGCTCAGGCAGAGTGGAACCGCACACGACTGAGATGTGAGGAGCTGGGGTACTATATCGACCGGTCGTTCGACGCTGGTGCCATGTGCTCGGGTGGCTGGTTTGTGTCTCAACTGCACCCTTTGGCTGACATGTCCCATCACGTCCCCGCCCTCAGATCTGTGCACACCCCGCCAAACCGTCGTCAAGTCGGGTTTGATAGGAGATGCAACCCCGGAAGTCGCGCAGCCATTTCCATAGGCCATCGCCACTAACCGCTGATCATTGTAGACAGCGTCGTTCCCTGCCCAAGGAGGCCGACAGGTCGAATGGGCCCGTGCGCCGCACATTCCAATGTGAAGGAATGGAATAGCCGGCGTGCGGGAGTGTCGCTTCCAGATGTCCAGATGGCCTCCAGAGGTGAGGATCGATGCGGTTTCGGGTCGGGTTCGAGTTCCGGGGCGTGCTTGTTCCGATACATGCATTCATGATTACAGCGTCGGCAAGAAGAGTTCGGTGGCCGTTGCTGAAACGCCATGGAATGCGGCTTGGAGAGTTTGTCACGGCCGT
The DNA here is from genome assembly GCA_025531455.1 of Apiotrichum sp. Y4204. Lineage (NCBI taxonomy): Eukaryota > Fungi > Basidiomycota > Tremellomycetes > Trichosporonales > Trichosporonaceae > Apiotrichum > Apiotrichum sp. Y4204. The sequence continues at coordinate 104,844 of JAMYHL010000032.1, forward strand.
TACTCGCGTGTCAGGTGTGTCCGGCGCCGTGGCGCCGTGGCGGCTCGAGGTCATGTACGCGCAGCCCCTTCCACCATGTCAGTGTCGGATTTCATGCTCTGAGAGCTAGATTAGGCGGAATATGCTATTCCCACAGGACCAGACCCGTTCCCATTCCAGCTGCTGAATGCCCCGGGGAACGGGTAACGGAGAACAAAGGAACCTCGAGTCGGATGGCGCGTCTGAGCGCAATCGTGACGCCGGGGACAATATAAGTCCTGTCTGAGGCCTGAGCTTTGTTTTATCTGATAAATGTCCATTTACCATTGGCGGAGAACAGCAAGACAAGCGAACGTGGGTGGGATCGACATGCCCACCCTCCTCGATACGAGTGCACTGAGACACCATTGCAGATCACATCAATGGATCGGCGGTAACACATCCGCGGGGGGCTTGGGGAGATCGTCCATCCCATGGGATCGAGATCCTGAGTGCGCGCGTGGGCAATATATGTCAGACATCAGTTCGTCGTACCAGGAATCGGAGAGCCTTTTGATCATCGCTGCACATGGGGTCTCCTTCACCCCAAGTCAAGCCCCACGGGCCGAACAGCGCGGAACAGCAGTATGTCAGTTGGTCATTGGGCACAGCAGTGACCACGCCGGCGATGGCTGGTGAGTTCCAAGCACCACTACCAAGGACGACTTGCACCGAAGAGTGTCGACATCCAACTTTCCTTTCACATCCAATTTCCTTCTCCAATGAAGGGCATTGTTGAAATTCAGATCCTCTGCCAAGTCGATTTCAGTATCACGGAAAGACGTAATGTGAGTGTAAAAGTTCACTTATTATCATCTTAACTGATATACAGGAAGGGCCATGTCTGGCTCCACAATGTCCGGGGTGATGAGTGGGATGGAACGCTGCTGCGCATGCGAACGCCGATGTACTGATCTCTGGTTCCAGGTATTTCGCTGGTAATCTGTCGCTTTATCTGAATGTCGTGGTCGTGTACGACTGTCACGGTTGTGTGTCTTGTCGTTTACTTCTTGTACTCCATGTCCGAATCCGACAGCTTACGCTCCTTGCGCTCGGGGCTGTGTTCGGGGGAAGACATGTCAGCCGTGAGAGGTTCGCTTTCGTCCTCGAGGCGCTTCCACCGGCCGCGCATGTCACCAGTGTCCTTTGAGCCGCCGGTCATGCCCCAGCGACCATCGCGATCGAGAGTGGGCAGGGGGGTGTTGGCGTACGGGTCCGTCTTACGCGCCCTGCGGCGCTTCAAGTAGGCGTAGAGGAGAAGGCCAAGGCTCAGAACCAGGCACACAAGGGCGACGGACTGGGCGTTAGACGGCACACAAAGGGGGGATGTTGACAGATAGCTGGGAGTCCAGAATTGCGGTACTGCGGTACTGCGAGTCCATGAGGGGCGGGGCGCAGGAAAGACACTCGACCGACAGTGGTCCAAAAGCATGGGACTGGATGACTGAATCGCGAATCACAAACGCCCAGATCTGCGAATCTGCTGGTCGGCGGACCCGAAGATCTGCGATACTGCGCACTGACCATCATCGCCATCATCACCATCCGCTCCGCCGCTGTGATCTCTTGTCCATATGGTGTCTTCCCTTCTGCGTTGGCCGTTGACCGTAGACCGTAGACCGTAGGCCTGTCGTTCAAGAAACACTTACCCAGAGGACGATGGAAACAATCGATAGCGTGCCTCTGGACAGTCAGCACCAGTCAGATCCTATCTGGGGCCCGGAAGAAAGCAGACAGTTTCACCAATTTTCCTGGCCTCCCAGCTCGTGCAACGTAGGGTCACACGACAATCCAACAGATCCACCAACCATGGAGCGATATGGTGATGGGGATGGTCCAGAGCGGCGAAGGGCGCAGTCTATCGCGCTGTCACACTCACGGTTTGTGGGAAACTGGCCTGGGAGAAATGATTGGGGTCGGCGTGGGCCACGAGTTCGAGGGACGCACTTTCGGCGTCCACGACGGGTCAGCGGTCTGTGTCGGTCAGCTGATGGGTACTGGACGAGGACCAGCTGTAGACTAAACTTGACCAGTTAGTCAAAGGGAGGACGCACATTGTAGCCCGTGAACGTGTCTGATAGTCAGCGTGATGATCTTGCCTTCCTCCCGCAGCGTCTACGTCGCGTGTCCAATACTCACAGTCATCAGTTGCGTCCTGATCAGCGACCTGGCGCGCGACTGCGGCAAGCACCGGCGTAGGGAGAATGGGTGCCATTGTGTTGAGAATGACGGGAGAAGGGGAAAGACTTGGAAGAGAAGGGCGAGCGCCGGGTTTGAGTATATGAAGGAACTCAAACGTCAATCAAGGAAGTTGATGAGACGAGGAGAGAAGGACGATGACCCGTGAAACCGTTCCAACAGGCAAGCGAGCTCTTGAAACGAAACGCCTTTGTGAGTGCTGGTGATGATGGCTCGTTATCGGATAATGTCAGAGATGATGGACGATGAGAAGACGTGAAATGTATCAGACGAGGATGTGAGGACAAGAAGGGGAGTGCAGATGAGAAGCTGGGATCTAGGAGACCGGGTGATTGTGAAGCACGGTGGACAGCACGAGCACTCTGGTACTCTGGTACTCTGGCTGTATTCCTGCCGACTTGCTGTCTTACTACTGGAAACGTATGCTTCATAGCATTTTGTCGGCTTGGGTTGCATAATGGCTAATTTGGCTCAGACTTGCCGCCGCCATCGGGCCGGGCAAGCGGTGATGATGCAGAGAGAGGATGCATACGAGCAGAGGAACAAGCCGGACAAGAGGGGATGGCGACGCGCCAGGCACCGCAAAACGGCAGCCGGGTCATTGATCCATGATCCAAAAACAATGGCAGACATGCAGACAGATACCCAGGTCGATATTAGTCGAGTGGCAAAAGGCGCCCAAAGCCTCCAATCACAGCGCTCACCTGGCTGGTCTTCGCAATCTTCTGCACCGCCTACGGGGTTATCCGCAACGGCCCGTCTACACTCCGAACCCTTGTTCATTGTTAACCCTTTTGCTCTCTGCCTGGTGCCTACGTCACCTGCTACAGTTCCTCCCCCCCCCGATCCTTGTCTCCGTTCCGACATGGCTGTTCAATTACATTGCATTGCTCTCTCGCCTTGCGGATGGAAGACAGCTACAGAGTCTCCTCCGTCGGCAGGCGGAGATCTGGCAGAGTCGCAAGCCGTCTCAGCCAGCCCAGCCAGCCCAGCCAGCTCAGCCTTCGTTCAATACATTCAATATCCCTATGCCGAGCAATGAAACAGCCATCCGGCACAGCTGGGTATTTGCGCGTGTGGGCTGGCAGGAGTCGGGCCAGCAGACAAGCGACGAACCCACATTCCCCGTCGTCGTATGCATGAATGAATGAGCTCATGGTCCCGCAAGGCCGCCAAGTCGCGCTTACGACCCGCTGATTTCATGTTCCGCAGGCGAACTTCGGGATAGTAGCCTTACGCGCATTACGCAACGAACGCCGAGTGCCCGCCCAAGAAGCCTAAAATAACGTTCCGACCCCAGCTACCCACGCTTCCAAGGATCCTCCACCCCCCCGGCAGGCATCGATTCCACAAGACACGCCCGGCAGTGCTGTTCCTGGACCCGAGGCCGGCCAACGGGCGCGGCAAACCCGGAAACTTGCAGGGACCGTTCGCGCCCGCATATTCATCGCACAGCCTTCGGCCTCATGGATCATGGATCATGAGTGGTCGCGAATCCGCGAAAGTGATGCATCACTGTATTGCACTCTAACCTCTCGGCGGCGCCGAACTGGCGGTGGCGCTAAACTCTCCAGAGCAGAAAGGCTCGAGTGAAAAGGCGGAAGCGATGCCACATGCTGCCATCCGCTAGTGCTGTGAGCAGCAAGCCACCTCGGGCAGCGAGGGGGTGCCCGACACTCAGCCTCTTGTCCTCAACTGACGCCGTGGCGGATAAACTCTCCGCAGAGTCGCACCTGCCTCACCTGTATTTCACGTTTGTACAAAACTACTTCGAAGCCGTCGAGCGCCCCGTTTCAAGCCGCCGAGTTCATCACAGAATCTTACATCTCTTTTGACTGATTCCTCGCTTCTGACGATTGACACGACTTGAGCCGGTAGGACTAACAGGTCCAGCATCACTCTTCTTGACAGATCGGCAGAATTCTTATGAAACTGGTGGTGGCGCTATCTCCGCGATTGGCCCGCTTGGTATGAGCAGCATGGAATGAGCCCCGGGTGGAAGGCGACCATGGATCAGCGCCCTCAGCCAGCAACTAGCAGACATTTGTGCAAGCCCAGGGCAAGTCCAGAACTCGCGGAGGGCGCGTGACCATGTCAAGAAGACGAGACAAATAGATCTCCGCCAACGGGGTGCGATATGACCGCTGTGCCACATCAGTGGCGTCTTGAGTACACGGAAAGACCTTCTGAATGTCTGACTCTATCAGCTCATGTGGGCTGCCAGGCTTGCCCTACATTGTGGGCAGGACGACAGAAATGGCCGTGGCATAAAGCAGAAGAAAACTTGGTATCCTTCTCCGGAGAACAGAACTGAGGCATTGGACACCGAACGCTTCGCGCGCTCTGCGCATCTCGGCCCTACGCCTCGCGGAGAAGAGTGCGCTCAAGACGTGAACAGCAGCAGTGATGCTCTCTGACAGAACACCTCGATATACATGTCCCGACGGTCGCCCGGCGCTGTGCGATCCGACAGCGGCCGGCATCTCACCCTCCCCATACGTCTGTGCCACTCCGCCGCCCCCTCAGCATCTTCCTCCTCGCCGCCAGCGTCGGCCCTGACACTCGTCGTCCCCTCGGGGATCCAGAAAAATAGACGCTGCGGTCCTCGCAGCTGCTCAGCCTCGTATGGGGCTCGAACCCATGACATTTTGATATCTTCGTAGTAAGAGTCAAACTATCTACCGACTGATATAACGAGGCGGAGGTGTTGGTTTTTCGGGCGAGGTATTGGATGGCGGGGGGCATTAGATGATTATAACGAGGGAACGGGCATTCATGGGCGATACCACTACTACTGACTTTTCTCGTCCACACACATATGTTACATGTCTTCAGAGCCTGTCTCTGTCAAGTTAGCCTCAGTAGTCTTCCTGACTCATTGACGCTTATTGCTATCTGCGTCCGCACTCCAAACAGTTCAGTGCGAACCCCGCAAGACTTTGATTAAAATCTCGCCGCGACTTGCGGTCACTTTTCGCTTCATCTATTGGTGGTCCGTATCGTTCCTTCCTGTGGGGTTTGGGCCCGAGTCCGGGTTCCGAGCAGCGAAGGCCGTCACGAGGCAGGCGACGCGCATGGCTGAGTGCTGGTTAAAGGGGGCTTGACGGGGTGGGATGTCGCGTGCAGCAAGATCGCAACTGGCTTTAGGCTCCCCTGCGCGTCAAACATATCCGACATTTGATTCGTTCTCATCGGTGGAGGGCACGTGTCTGCAGTGATTTGTCTCTGCGGAAGTCGAGGTCATCACGCGTGCTTGGAACGACAGAGGCACCGGAGTGGGAATCCAGAGGCACCAAGGCATCTAGCGTCATCGCGCTGACCAGCATGCCTACCACAAACGCGCGCGCACAGCAGTGGGCAATCTGGTGGGGGGTCTCTGTCACTTACACTGACACCTTCCACATTCCCGCTGGCACGCAACCTCTGGCATTTCACTTCTGAAGTTCTGGACGCGTAACGGGAATGAAACGTCGTGTATATGCCGGGTTGGTCTGAGAAGGGAACGGATTTGGACCACGCAGAGTAGCTTTGGGATGATCAGTCTCTGCTCGCAATGTATTGATATCACTGTTAAAAATGGACTCCAATGTCAGCATGTGGCGCTCGTCATGAGCGCACCCTCAGCCAGACCGCTATGTCCGCGCCAAATTTGATGGCCGCCTGGCATCAGAAAATCCCCCATCGCTCAATCGGAGCGCCCTCGTGATGGGAAGCAGGGAACCCGCACGCCAGTCCAGCCAGCGACAGTGCCACATGGCCCCAATCCCTAGCCCTGTGGTTTGTCCAAATGACTCACACGCTGAACACTGTGCAAGACGGCCTCCGGCGATCGCGGGCGACTCGCTCGCGATAACGAGTCGGCCAGTAAGTCAAGTCGGCCCAGTTCCCCAGCCACGCCAGCCAGAGTATGAGAGCGATAACCGATCCAAAAAGATTTGGCTCGCCTCGATCTTCTCGGAGTCTGCTGGATCTTTGTATTTACTGTTGTCTGTCAAGTTGTTTCTATTTACTAATGCCCCTGTTTGTCTTTATTGCACAATCGTGCTGCCTCTTATGGTGCTGGGCTTTCGGCCAAATAGTGGGGATTCGCGTTCTGGGCCGGAATCGATCCGCGAGTGTCGACACCCATGGATCAATTCTGGTAGATATGAAGACCATACCCAGTTCGCTAGCACCCGGTTGGGATTTTTGAAAAGTAGCCTGTTATGTGCGCGCACCCCCCAGCACCCCCAGGAGGAAGGCGCTCGATTCGTCCGATATGTGTGTCTGAGGCTCCTCTGGTGTCGATATCGCTGCCGGGCCAGGACAAGCATGCTTCATTTGAAAAGCCGGAGATCTTCTCTGATATTTTTTCTCTATTTTCTCGCCTGCTCGGCGCATTCTGCAGCCGACACGGCAACCGACTGAGCGGAAGACGTCGTGCTGTATGTGCATTGCCGTCTCCCCAGTCCGAAGGCTGGGCTAGTAGCTGTATTGACACTCGAGATGGACCACAGGCCAGCAGCTCCCAAAGCCACTGAGAGCGTATACATTGTGCATATCGCCGAAGAAGGATCCGCAGGTGGTGATCTGCTGGACCAGGGAAGCGGTACAGCGCGGGTAATGGAACGTGGGACGGAACACTGTAGAAAAATGGAAGCGACAATCCGATCGGGTGGGCCCTGACTCCCGGCCCTCTGGTGATCGACAGCGATCGACGTGCCCGGAATGGAGAGATTGGAGTCACCTTTCCTCCTCTTGCAGCCGAACAGACTGTCAATACATATAGCGACGATAATGACAGTTCCACAAGCTCGTGGTTGCTGCCGCCCGCCAGAAGACAAGGGAAGACAAGCGCGGCTGCCGCAGTGTCCACGATGATAGAGTATTGGTCAGATCGGAAGGTCTGCCAGCCCATCGGTAAACTGCGTTGCTCCGAATGGCCCGACCGTCTCCAGGTCAATGTCATCCGTGATATGCAGTACAGTAGCTGTCGGCACTGTGCCCAGCCATGGGCCAACACAGTTCATTCGGCCCGACAATCCCCCAGTCGGCTCATTTCTCTTTGGCACGCATTAGTCAGAGGCTGAACCAATTCATTGATGTCGACGCGCAGCGCCTAGTGAGTGCCGCGTGAAAGCTGCAGCTCGACGTTTTCGCAACGCGACGCGCCGTCCAAAGTGCGACAAGGCAAATAAAGCGAAACGGGCATCGGGGCCAGACTGACCTATTGCCAGCTGCCCTCCAATTGCTACTGATCTCCGCTCCGTGCTCTGACGAAAACTGACAAAATTTCCACTGAAAAAGCAGCAACAACACAGCAGCCCAGTGCTCCAGGCTCCAGACTTCAGGAGAGCGCCCTAGCGGCATTCTTACGAGTTTGCGTCCTACAAAGTGTAAAAATAAGGGGCGGCAGCTTGGCACCGGGCACCAGCCGGGCCCGGCGGGAGGGCGGGGCGAGAAGCGAGGATCGCGAGGACTGCGCCGGGCCGGCTGGGGCATCAGGTCGAAGGTCGTGAGCAACGAACGTTCAATGTCCCGATTGTACCAATGGTTGCCATTGCTCCGAGTCTCGAGTCCCGGCATCGGTCGTCAGGCTGCTATCTGTCCGCCTAAGAAGTCAGGTCTCGGGATCGTACAGAAGGTTATGAGTTCTAGCTGTAGCCTTGGCGGGCCGACGATCTTTTGAAGCCTTGTTCTGTCCTCTTCCTGTTCTGCAGTTCTGTCGCGATCTGTCGGACCCCAATGTGTCAGGGACGGAAAAGGCAAAGGGGAATCCAGAGGCTTGGGTTTGGGACCGTGCACGAGCCGCCGGGAAGGGGGTGGGGCGCGGGAGCATAAATTGTGAATCAGAGGGGGGGCGTGGCAACCAGCAGTGGTGCGCACTGTGGGGTTTCTGTGACGCGTCATGCATCTGGCGCATTGGTCTCGCAGTGTCGAAAGTCATTCAGGTTGCGTCAAGTTGGAACGGAACCCACTCTCGACAACGGTGACGACAACTCGCAACGCAGACAATCCCACATTCACATCATATAATCACACACACGTTGTGGGACAGTAGAGACCCCACTACCGACACTGAAGTCTTACTCTTTTCATCCACCTGTTCTCGCCACTCGTTCGGCCCTCCAGCACGACTCCATTGAGCACTTGGAACGACCGCGCCACTTCCAAGCCGTCCACCCCGCATCCACATTGCCAGCCGCCAACATGACGTTCCCCGCCTTCAAGATCGCGCCCGGCATCCAGTCCTACGACTGGGGCAAGCGTGGCTCCTCCTCCCTCGCTGCCCAGCTCGCGACGCAGAGCGTGCCGGACTTTAAGGTCGACGAGGACAAGTCGTATGCCGAGGTGAGTGGAGGCTGCTGGTGGGAGGTGGCGCCGTGTCCGTGTCCTGGAAACTAGGATCTGTGGGAATCAGGTGCTGGCTGGCGATAGGCTCCTCTGTGCGCATTGTCCTCGCACAAGAAGCGGCAGCACAATAGACATGCAGCCGCTGTCCATGTCCCATCGTTGTCGAACCCACTGACCACGTTCTGTTTGCTGACTGCAGATCTGGATGGGCACGCACCCGTCTCTGCCGTCGCGCACCGCAAAGCAGAAGCTGCAGGAGTACCTTGAGCAGCACCCCGAGTTTATCGGCGACAAGGTCGCGGCCAAGTTCCCGGACACCAAGTCGGGCGAGCTTCCGTTCCTCTTTAAGGTACTCAGCATCGGCACCGCGCTCAGCATCCAGGCGCACCCGGACAAGAAGCTTGCGCGCAAGCTGTTTGACGAGAAGCCGGACATTTACAAGGGTGGGTGCTGCCAGCTAGAGTACTCGTGTAGCTGAAAAGACCACTCACACACAGACCCAAACCACAAGCCTGAGATGGCCATTGCTCTCACCCCGTTCCGCGCGTTCCTCAACTTCCTCCCACTTCCCAACGTTCTCCTCCACCTTCTCACTGTCCCTGAGCTTGCCGATTTGATCCCCAAGTCTGCAGTTCAGGCGCTGGCCGACTCGCTGTCTCTCCCGCTGGACGCAGAAAAGGTCGCGGCGGCTGTAAAGGAGCCGGCACCAAAGGAGCTGTCCAAGGAGCAGAAGGATGCGCTCAAGGGTGTCTTTGAGGCACTCATGTCCGCGTCCGAAGACAAGTACGGTGCGGCCGTGGACGCCCTCGTCGAACGGTACAAGTCTGGCAAGGACATTGCACAGTCAGAAGCCAAGCTCGTCGATCTCGCGCTGCTCCTGAACGAGCAGTACCCGCGTGACGTGGGTGTGCTCTGCGTGTTTATCCTGAACGTCATTGACTGCGAGGCCGGCGACAGCATCTTCCTCGGCGCGAATGTCCCGCACGCATACATCTCCGGCGACATTATCGAGTGCATGGCGACGTCTGACAACGTTGTCCGCGCCGGCCTGACTCCGAAGCTGCGCGACGTGCCGACGCTCGTCTCGATGCTGACGTACGAGGCCGGCCCCCCCGAGCGGCAATGCCTCACGCCGACCGAGTTCAACCGGGATCCAGCGACCAAGCTCTTTGACCCCCCGATTGACGAGTTTTCCGTGCTGCGCACGCATCTCGCCCGGGACGAGGTCACGACCCACCGCCCGATTGACGGCCCGTCCATTGCCATCATCACCGCCGGCGAGGCGGTCATCAGCTGGGGCTTCCAGCAGAACCTGATCGTCACGCGCGGCGATGTTGTTTTCCTCGCCGCCGGCCACGAGTACAAGTGGCAGGCGCGCAAGGACACGGAGATCTTCCGCGCGTTTGTGGAGGCATAGCGGCGAACATGAGGGCCGGAGATAGAGGCCTCGGGGGATCGTCGCGGGTAGATAGACAGATATACTAATTGCTAGTGCTGCGCGGCGTCTGGAACGCGATGCACGGCTATGGACAATGTGCACTTGGTTGCTGGTGCGGGCTGTAGCGGGCGGGGAACATTGTTTCTGCTGAACTTGGTGCAGTGTCACAAGAGCTCCGCGGAGGGGTACCGTGAAGGATGCACACGAACGGGAGCCGGGAGGCGGTAGCGCTGACAACAGTGGTGATCGGAGCTGACAGCAAGCGGCGAATCGCTACGCTCATGAGCGAGTTGTCTGTGATCAGGCCGTCCCTCCCCAAGCCCCCAGATCCCAAGTCCGAAGCCCCAAGCAGCACTTTCACACATTGCCAGATACACCCCCCAAGCCCCTCCCAGCACGGGCGACGGTAAACGTTGATCCGGGCAGCCCGTAGATCGGCGCAGATCGGGCATGATCGGCCGTCCTGTCAGTTTCCATCAGCGTTGATCCGCGTTTTTGGGATCCCGAGCCGCAAGCCGTGTCGCGGGTGTGTGGATCGTGGATGGCGGCGGCGGGAATGGCGCTCGGGCCCTGAGGTAGGGATCGTAGGGAACTCTGGAGGGATTTGGTTTGCATCATTTTCGAATGCAAGTGACCGATGTGGACTCCAGGCCTCTAGGATTCAGAATCAGTTAGATATTGAGCTGCCGCTGTTGGATTGTAGCGTAGGTATTGTAAGTAGAGTAGAGTGCTCGAGGGGGTGGACGCGTCAACCGCTTGGCGCTAGCGGCGCGCGCGCTCGTGCCGGGGTGCCTCAGCTGCCCTGCCTCAACTGCCCGCTGGCCGCTTCAGATATCAAGATATTTAGAATACCCAGCGTGTCCATCCTCAACTTCTACACGCTCTGATTTTGGGTCCTACCGCGCCGTGCTGTGCCTTAGGACGCATATGCTTCATGAACCATGATACTGCTCATTATCCCACCGCGATATGTAATGCCAGAGTCTCACATTGGCGCCCGATGACCTTTGGGCTAATATCCACACTGGACTTTGTCCAGTGTCGACGTCCCAGCCCCTCAACGGGGTGGCGCATTCGCCCTTCGTAGCTCGTGAGCTTCTCTGTCCGTCTCACTGACCAGCGCCATGCCCATGAATGGAACAGGCGAATCTGGAGATTCAACAATACGCGCAGTGGCGCCATCGCAGGATGGCAAGTCGCGCGGCCTGGCCCGTCCATGGCTGCGAGGACGTGCGGACGTCTGTGCGCTGGGCCCTGTTGCCTGCGATCCTGCGAGTCGTCCGCGCACGTGGGTATCGAGCCACTGGCATATGGCATGCTGGCAAGAGTTAAGACGAAGGATCTCTAGAGAACTGGTGAAACCTGAGATGGCTAGCTGATCTGAGGACGGTTGACATGATCTGGCGGGGAGCGTGCGTCAGGAGCATCAGTGAGCGTCCCCGCGTCATGCGTGAACTGGTCAAAGCGGAGGAAAGTAGCAGAAGCTTTGCCACGGCCCGGCTACGCGCTCGTGAGTGTGCGGTTCTGTACCTCCATGTTAGCAGTGTCAGTGACAGTTGAATGAATCAGTGTCGATGGGCGTCGGGCACAGCAAGACGAGGTGCGGAAAGAATTGGATGTGATAGAGATGGAGAGGGAAGAGACAGTGAACACAAGACGAGCATTACACTCGGTGTGACGCCCACTCTTGTCTTGAGATCCCGAGATCTTGAGATACACAGCGGTAATCTTCGGATTCGCATTCCCTCGGTTCGCATTTCCCTCGCGTTCCGTCCGCATCGGCTACCTCCGAGCGTTCCAACTCCATCTGCATCGAGTGGGGATGGCCCAGGCCAGAGATCAGTGGGCCCGAGACATTTCGAAGAGGAGGATACCAGATATCCAGAGGCGCGAGGATCACTAATCTCGGAATCTCGAGCTCTGGGCTCTCGAGTGCGGTGCCGCGACTCGGGCAATGTCACCAACAATGGTGAAGGGCAGAGGGCAGAGCGAGTGGGTCGAGGTACTACCCACATGCAGCGTCTTGGCGCGAGGAACACGAGGAATGCTGTACAGATACCCCTCTATTGCTCGCATTCACGCATTACGCACGATTGTTGAACAGCAATATCCTCCCAGATGGCGAGGTGGTGTTGCTCCGTATTCCTGTGGCGAGATTCGCGCGGAGCATGGCCTGGCGAGCTAGGCGCCGCTGCACTGCGGCGATGCTGCGTCTATTGCGGACCGCCGGAGCGCTAGGCGCCCGAGTGCCACATTCATCTGCTCATGGTACCATGGTGGATTGTTGTTTGTGCATCGCGTTTCTCGTTTCAGCGCGTGCACCTGGACCATGGGATGCGGACATGCGCGGATAGGTGCTTCTGATTCTCTGGCTTCTCTCGAGCCCTCCAAGGCGGTCCGTGATGAACGTAGGAACGGTATGCATAGTCCGCAGAGTCTGGCAAAAACTCACGCACGTCCACGGCAGAGTCCACTGTCGGGATTCTGGTGCTGCGGCTACGCACACTCCTCCCGGCGCCTGTGCTGTGTGGCTCAACATCCACAGATCCAGAGACCGATGTATTGAGGAGGTCGTTGTGGGGATTCTACACGCAGACATAGCCACCACATCGTGCCACTGATCGCTGCTTGTGCTTCCAAGCAGCCAGCAGGCAGCGTCGAGCACGCTTGTCTCGCTAGTCGCATCGCCTTGCACATCCCATATCCCGTCCAGCGAGAAAGAACCTCTCCGCCTCGAGGCTTCAAGGGGCAAGATCCGTCATCGTCTGCAGCGGGTAGCAACAAGAAGGTAACGATCGCAACGTGAGAAAAAGGCCTCGCATTGATCCCAGCATGGTCCACTCCCTCCACTGACGTCCCATTGTTGTTGTTCTTTTATTCTTTTTGCGTCACACAGGCACATGTATCCCAAGAGAAATGGCGAGAAATGATTTCGAACGGGACAGGTCGACCTCGCGGCCAAGTTCGATATTGTGCTCCTCGGCGTCAAGCGACACAGGCGACAGTCTGCAGTCTGGAGCGCTAGAGCCCAAGCCACAGTCAAAGAGTCAGAGCCACTAGTAGCTAGCTGGCGAGGCTACACAGGGCCGTTGTCGTCACCGCTTGCTGGATTTTCGAAGCGCCCAGGAAACGATCAGGGATAAGCAAGGAGGGGAGGCGCTCGGATCAGCGCTGATGGCCCAGATGCATCGGTGGGCGCGTCCTCGGACCGGCCACCGTCTGGTCGGTCACTCACCTCCTGTACCTAATGTTTTTTCCTGGCTGCCGCTTTTCGAACGGAGCAAGAGATATTCGAAAACGGATCACCCGAAAAGAAAACAAGAGGCCGACCCTCTCCGACTAATCGAGGCATTAGGACAGTGCATTACAAGCAAACATCTGCTCTAAATCCGGGTCCTTATTGATCGGTATTTATTTTTCTCGCATTCTTCTTTTTCGATTCCGTGTCTGGAGGCTCGCGCAGCTCCGCCCTCTGCTCTGATGCCCTTTGTCCCTCACTTCTATCACTTATCCGGTTAATCCTCGCTCGCTGCTGCCTGATTGCTGTCACTGATCTGTAAGTGGTCGTCTTCCGATTTTCCTCTGCTTTTGTGCCGTCCTTTCCGTTCCGGGGATAGAGATCTCTTGTCCACATTGTCCCCACTCCGGGCCCCTGCCCCTCCGGGTGCGGGGCAGATGCAGCAAGAAGATTACAGCGCCAGTTCACCACAATATTGCGCATCATAGCTACACCCAACTTTATCGCTCACCACACGCGCGCTAGTCCCCCACACGGCGCGCGAGCAGCCAGCAATTGTTTTACAACAGCACCAAGCGACAGCACTCGTCGACTCGAACACAATCGCAAGCATTCTTACTCTCTCTCTGCTCGCTATATTACCTCTTCGCATCTCCACATCATCTCCCTCCCCGACCCCATTCATCTCACCGTTCATCCCACTCCCATCCATCCCCCTCTAATCACAATGAGCATGTCGCACTCCACCACCTCGTCCTCCAAGCCTGCCGCGAGCTCATCAGCTCCGGCAACCGACTTTTGGGCCGCCGTCCCCCAGGGGTGAGTAGAACCGGCGAGAGCAGCAGTAGTGCACACCGGGGTGTGGATGATACCGGGACCACTCCGGGTGGCGTCGACGACACCTTGCATGTTATCAGCCACACCCGTAGTGGCCCCTGCAGCTCCAGAAACTACCTCCACTGGGCAATTGCTGACTCCACCAGTCCCGCCGACCCCATTCTTGGTACGTGTCCACTGTTCGCTCCCATCACACGACCTGGGCCAGCTCGCTCCCGCGATGTTCGAGACGCTTGACTGCACACATGTCGGCGGCAAGCTGTGCATTCCACTGGCCGAGGCCGTGTCTCACCCCAAGCGCACGCCGGACGCCGTCACCATGTGCTGCACCATTCACGGGGCCAGCCGTCAACGCCACGGATCACGGATCGGACTCCCACACAGCATACTAACTCCCCACAGGTGTGACTGAGGCTTTCAAGCGGGATACCAACAAGAACAAGATCAATGTCGGCGTCGGTAAGTCTCATTTCTGGGTTCAGGCGGTATGCAGCGAGGTAAGACGGAGCTCCGGTGGGACGTCAGATCGCGTGCACGCACATTCCTGCCCGCGATCGCATCATTAGTTGCCATGGCACCGGTTGCAGTGCGCACGTCGACTGCACACGAGCACCTGGCGGCCAATGGGTGATGAATGACCTCGATGATTGCCTCATCGGCTCCCTCCGTTGACCGGTTTTCACCGGTTATATCCCTCTCCCTGCCAACACGATCTTTTTTTGGTGGCCATCACACCGCTGCTGCTGCCTGATACCCGTCCCGGCCCCATCGAACACGCACTGACCTCGTCCCCGCCTCTCCTCTCCTACCTCGCACTGTATTGCTTTTCCACAACAGGTGCCTACGTGAGTGTCCCATGGCTTGTCCATCCTCGTCACACGCGATACTGACCTCCAGCGTGATGAGAACGGCAAGCCCTACGTCCTCGACTCGGTCCGCAAGGCCGAGGACATCCTCCACCAGCAGCGCTCTGACAAGGAGTACCTTCCGATTACGGTGAGTTTTGTTATTTATTTTCGAATGTCCCTTCGCACCATGCACTGACACCTGCAGGGTCTCTCCTCGTTTATCACCCTTGCCGCTGAGCTTGCCTATGGCCCAGATTCCGCGCCGCTTCAGCAGAACCGCGTGAGTCTTTGCATTCCTGGATGTGGTCATGTCTAGGGCCGTATGCGACCCCGAAGCATGACACAACTCCGGCCTTTTGTGTCCTCGCGTCACCGATTCACTGACACCTCAGATCGCCGTCGTCCAGTCCATCTCGGGTACCGGTGCGCTCCGCATCGGAATGGAGTTCTGCAGCTCGTTCTACCCCGGTCCCCACACCATCTACCTTCCCAACCCCACCTGGGGCGCCCACCCCGCCATTGCCGAGAAGGCCAACCTCAAGGTCGAGAGGTACCGCTACTTTGACAAGAAGGTCATTGGCCTCGACTTTGAGGGCATGAAGGCCGACCTCGAGGCTGCTCAGGACGGCTCCATCTTCCTCCTCCACGCCTGCGCCCAGAACCCTACCGGTGTCGACCCGACCCAGGAGCAGTGGCGCGAGATCTCGGACATTATGATGCGCAAGAAGCACCTTCCCTTCTTCGACATGGCCTACCAGGGCTTCGCTTCCGGTGACGTCGACCGTGACGCCTACGCGCTTCGCTACTTTGTTGCTCAGGGCCACCAGATCATGCTCTGCCAGTCGTTCGCCAAGAACCTTGGTCTCTACGGCGAGCGTGCCGGTACTTTCTCGATGATCTGCTCGTCGTCCCAGGAGCGTGAGCGCATTCTCTCGCAGCTCAAGCGTGTCATTCGCCCGCTCTACTCGTCGCCTCCTCTCCACCCCGCTCAGCTTGTCGCCACCATTCTTGGCAACCCCGGCCTCAAGGCCGAGTGGCTCACCGAGGTCAAGAAGATGGCCGACCGCATCATCGCCATGCGCTCCAGGCTCTACGACGTCCTTGTCGAGCTCAAGACCCCTGGCTCGTGGGAGCACATCAAGTCCCAGATCGGCATGTTCTCGTTCACCGGCCTTACCCCCGAGCAGGTCGAGGCGCTCGCAAATTACGCCCACATCTACATGACCAAGGACGGCCGCATCTCCATGGCTGGATTGAATGAGCACAACATCAAGTACTTTGCCGAGAGCATGTCCAAGGCTGTCAAGGGCGAGCTTCTTCCCCAGGCTCACATGTAAGAGAAGGGAGAGCCGCGCCCCGCCAAATGGCAACCGCCGTGTACGATAGAGGAGTGGAGGGCTCATTATACAGGCTTGCAAAGTAGAGCGTAGAGCCAAGAGAGAAGAGTTACATTACAGCGCCCCATGAGGATGTGTATGCCCGCGGCCAGCGAGGCCGTGTTTGTAGACTTTATACAGTGAGCCGTGGATAGTAATATGGACTCTTTGCATGAGACGCTAGTACTTGGGTACTTGGGCAACTGCCGATGATGATGGAGAGTGTGCGAGCTGGCTCAATCCATTCGATGACGTCGAGCAAGCCAGCTGAACAGAGCTCTTTGTCTTGTTCACTTTGCCTCGCGTTCACGAAAAGGCACAATCGCGGTAGTCAGATAACAGCTAGGCAGCTCGTCGCGATGCATGCGAGAATGGCGAACGAAAGGAAATCAAAGTTGGGCTCCGAGGGAAAGTCAGCGTATCCTGGGGGAGACAATTTTGAATTACGTGTTTTTTGGGGAACATTTACACCTGATCATTATCAGATGCCGCGCGGTGCACTTTCCTGACGCGTCTTGAATGGACGCGACGCGCCCCTTTTGCAGCCCAGCGCGACACCCGAGCGAATCGGTCCATTCTCATGAACGCACACCAAACGCGTTCATTTGCTTTCCATCTCCCTCATCCTCCAACCCCTCATCACAACCCATCCCATTTCACCCCGATCACCTCCTGACCCAACACCATGTCCACGCCCGGGAGGTCCTCCTCCCCCCTCCATTTCCCGACGTCGAGTGTCGCCGGCACACCGCGCGCAAGGACACGCTTCAGCTCCGCCGCCACCCCCCGCGGCAGCGCGCTCCGTCCACAGGGTACGTATTGTGCTCTGGATCTCTGGATGTCGTTACTGGTGCTGACGCTGCTCGCCACTCATGATGTAACTCATTCTTTTTTCTTTCACCTACAGCCTCGTCGACGCCGCACTTTCCCACCTCGTCGCCGCGCACTGTGCGCGGGGCGCCGTCGTCGTCTGCCCCCCGGCGCGGTGATGGCACGGAGCCGCTCTTCCTCGCTGGGCCGGACACGCCGCGACCGCGGCGACGCGGCGACGTGCACTCGTCGATGCCGCTTTCCTCGCCTTCGTTTGATCGCCGTGGCGGCTTTGGTGTCAATGGAACGCCGCACATGCTCGCGGCGTCGAGCCCCGGCGCCGCCCTCCTCAGTGATGCGGCGACCCCCGTCGCACACTCTGGGGCGACACATACGCTCAGCAACGACCATATTATTGAGGAGGAGGACGAGGACGACACGGGCGCAGTCAAGTATATCTGGGGCACGACGATCCGCCTGCAGGAGAGCATGAATGCGTTTCGCGGCTTCCTCGAGAACTTCAAGCCAAAGTACCGCGCGGCGTACAATGCGCAGCAGGCCAAGGCGGCGGAAGAGGCCGGCCTGCCGATTCCCCCGCGTATGCCGCTCTATGATGAGCTCACGGCCGCGCAGGCCGACAAGGCCATGTATGATGGCTACCTCGTGCAGATGCGCCAGACGGGGCAAAGCAACCTCAACCTCGACGCGCTCAACCTCCTCGCGTACCCGCCCACGAAGCGCTTGTATTCCGAGCTTCTCAACTTCCCACAGGAGATTGTGCCGATCATGGACCAAGTGCTCCGCGACACGATGATCGAGCGCGCCGAGGAGGAGTATTCGGCCGCGCAGACACGCAACGCGCAGGGCGAGATCCGCGACTTTGAGCTCGCGGCGGTCGAGAATGAGGTGATCCAGATCTACAACACGGCGTACAAGGTTCGTCCCTTTGGTGGCGAGAAGACGATCAACATGCGCGACCTCAACCCCGGAGACACGGATCGTCTCATCACCATCAAGGGCTTTGTCATCCGCGCCACGCCCATTATCCCCGACATGTCGACTGCGTTCTTCCGTTGTCTCGTGTGCCAGCACACGATGACGCGCGACATTGACCGTGGCCGCATCGCCGAGCCCGAGCGCTGTCCTCGCGAGGAGTGTAATGTCCAAGGCTCCATGTCGCTCATCCACAATCGCTGCGAGTTCTCGGACAAGCAGGTTATCAGGCTCCAGGAGACGCCTGATGCCGTTCCCGACGGTCAGACGCCGCACACGGTGTCGCTTTGCGCGTACGACGAGTTGGTGGATCTCGTCAAGCCCGGAGACCGTGTGATTATCACAGGTATCTTCCGCTCCATCCCTGTGCGTGTAAACCCGCGCATGCGCTCCATCAAGTCGCTCTTCAAGACGTACGTCGACGTGCTGCACGTCAAGCGCTCCAACACGGGCCGCATGGGCTTCGACCCGGCGACTCGCGGTGGCGTCGAGGCCATCGGCGTTGGAGTCGGCGGCGAGGACGATGAGGGAGAGGTACTTGCGAACGATACCGAGCCAGACAACAACCCCGACCCCTCGCGCCCCGACCTGAGCCTGACCGCGTCCGAGGAGATGGAGCAGCGGATCCGCGAGCTCAGCGAGCACCCCGAGGTGTACGACCTGCTGGCGCGCTCGATGGCGCCGTCCATCTACGAGATGGACGACGTCAAGAAGGGCATCCTGCTGCAGCTCTTTGGTGGTACCAACAAGTCGATCGCGCGCGGTGGTGGTGGTGGCGGACCCCGCTACCGTGGCGACATCAACGTCCTCCTCGTCGGTGACCCCGGTACCTCCAAGTCGCAGATTCTTCAGGTGAGTTAAGTCCGCTTCACGACAATTAACTCTCAGTACGTTCACAAGATTGCGCCCCGCGGTGTGTACACCTCCGGCAAAGGCTCCTCGGCGGTCGGTCTCACGGCGTACGTCACACGCGACCCGGACAGCAAGCAACTGGTGCTCGAGTCGGGTGCGCTCGTGCTGTCGGACGGCGGTGTGTGCTGCATCGACGAGTTTGACAAGATGTCAGACGCGACGCGCTCGGTTCTGCACGAAGTGATGGAACAGCAGACGGTATCCATCGCCAAGGCGGGCATCATTACGACGCTCAACGCCCGTACATCCATCCTCGCGGCCGCCAACCCCGTCGGGTCAAAGTACAACCCTAAGCTGCCGATCCCGGCCAACATTGATCTCCCGCCAACACTCATCTCGCGTTTCGACCTTCTTTACCTCGTGCTCGACAAGGTTGACGAGATGAACGACCGCCGCCTCGCGGCACACCTCGTCGGGCTCTACCTCGAGGATCGCCCGGATACCGGCGGCAACGACATTCTCGTGAGTTGCACAGTTTGGTTACCAACTCTGACAATACAGCCACTCGAGACACTCACAGCGTATATTACCTACGCCCGCGCCAAGATCAACCCGGTTCTGACCGAGGACGCGTCCAATGCCCTCGTGGCCGCCTACGTCGAGATGCGCAAGGTCGGCGAGGACTCACGCTCGTCCGAACGCAGAATCACCGCTACGACGCGTCAGCTCGAGGCGATGATTCGTCTCTCAGAGGCACACGCGCGCATGCGCCTCTCGGAGACTGTCGACCTGTGCGACGTCCAGGAGGCGAACCGCCTCATCCGCGCCGCGCTCCGCGAGAGCGCTACCGACCCGCTCACGGGCCAGATTGACCTGGACCTGATTACGACTGGTGCGTCGACGACTGCGCGCCGCGTGCGTGCCGACCTCAAGCGCGAGATCCTTGCGCTTGTCGACAAGGCCGGGCGCCAGGGCCTCCGGTGGAGCGCGGCGATCAAGGCAATCGAAACGCAGAGCTCGGTGCCTGTCGACCATTCCGAGTTTGCAGAGGTCATCAAGACGCTCGGCGAGGAGGGCGTGCTCAAGGTCGTGGGCGAGCGCGAGCGGAGGACCATCAGGCGTATCGGGACCGACCAGTGACCAGGATCAGTAGGACTTTGCTTGTAATGTGCTGTGCTGTATGATTCTTGTTTCGCAGAGTGGGAGCGGCAACTGAATCACTTCTGACCCTGGGCAATAATATACATCCATCTCGAATCTATCCTCTATCCACGTCCGGTATACCTCTTCCTAGCCCACGTCTTCCAGAGCTCGGCCCAAGCCTCGCGCTCCGCGTCGCCGGCAGAACTGAGGCCAAACGCCGCGCCCGCACCCTCGCCTTCGCGCCCGCGCCCGTCGCCGCGCCCACCAGCAGTGATTGCGTCGCAGAGCGCAAACAGCCCCGCCTCAAGCTCGGCGCGCACAGGTGGCGCGAGGCCTGCCCACGGGTCCGCCGCGGCACGCGCATATGCCACGAGGATGGCCGGCGCGTGCTTGCCGAGCGGAGCGGCGAGCGCGCGACTCACGCCCCGCTCGGTCGGCAGGCGGGCCGTACACAGTGCAACGAGGGTGCGGGAGAGCAGCGACGCGTGCGGCGCTGGGTCGTCGTCGCCCAGCCAGGCGGGACGCTTTGCCGCGAGGTGTTTGCGCGCCGCGCGGCCACGGCCCCGCTGGAGCAGAGGAAGGGCAGAGGAGAGCGCAAAGACGACGCTTGGGAGGTGTGCAGCTGCCAGGTCGGGACGGTGCCGCGCGAGTGTGAGCAGCGGCGAGATGGCCAGCGTGAACATGTGTGGTGCCGGGCTGGGAGGCCTCGAGTTCGGGAGAAGGGCGGCGGTGATGGTCGCGATGATCTGAGCGGCGTCGTGCGTGCGCAACAGCCCGGTCTGGTGTCAGTTATGACAGCGGGATTGTTCTAACTCACCCTGTCATCCAGGAGTGCGCCGAGGAGTCGGAGCCCCGCCTCGAGGCGGATATCTCCCGCGTGGACGGCCGCGTGAGCGGCAGCGAGGAGCGGGCCAAGGACGGCCGCAAGCGCGCGCCCGCTCCCCTCGACGGGGGCGGAGACGAGAATCGTGGCTGCGCGGAGCGCAGTGGCCGCTACGCTGGGGTTTGCGTCCGCAGCGCGGGAAACGAGGGCCTGCAGGGCGGCGGCGTACTCTTCCGCGGTGAGTGTGCGTGCGTACGCGCGGAACGCGTCGTCGAGCTCGGAAGAGGGACTCCGAGCCGAAAGAAGGAGGAAGGCCGCTAGCGCTGCATCGCGCGGCACGAGGTCCAGCGCGGTTACTGCCAGTCCTGTCGGGTTCTTGAGCTCGAGCGCGAGGAGGCGGGCACCAAGGTCGGACGTGTCCGCGTGGCCGAGGTAGCGCGAGAACGTCGTGAGTGCGCGGAATGCCTCGAGGGCGGCGTGCGATTCCGGCGCTGTGAGGTCCTCCAGGGCGGCATCCGCGCGGGGAGTCAGGATCTTGCGTGCTGCGGCCTCGAGAGCCTGGAGCTTGGGCTTATCCAACACCTTGTCAATCGGGAGGGCGGTGATGGCGGCGAGGAGGAGCGGGACGGCACGGAGGCGGACGTCGCCTGGCGTCTCCTTGCGAGCGAGGGCGGCGGTGGCCCCATCGAGGAGAGACGCGAGGTGCGTGCGCACGAGATGCGGGAACGCTGCGCGAGCAAGGGCGAGCGTCTCGTCCTCGGCGCCAGTGGCCGAGGCCAACACAGAGTCCAGACGGTCAGCTAGTGGGCCGAGAATCCCCGAGGCCGCCAGTCGGGCGAGCCACGCGCGAACCTCGGCGCGCTCGCTGTCTGAAGCGTAGGCCGCCTCGAGAAGGGCGGTGCGCGTGCCCTTGCTGAGCCATGGGATGGGGGCGGCGGAGAGAACCGAGAACGCGCCGCTCGACTTGCCAAGGGCACGGAGGAGGGCGGCGCGGAAGGACGGCAACTCCCACGTCTCTGCGTCTCCCAGGAGGCGGGTGATGGCTGAATGGAGGGTGAGGCCTGGGGCTGCGGTCCTAGAAGCGAGCGACACGACGAGCTGGGCAAGACGGTCAAGCTGCGCCGTGTCGGCCGTGGCATCGAGCACCGCGAGCCCAGCCTGTGCGAGCACCGTCCAGCACGCGGCGGCGAGGCTTGCAGCGCTCACCGTTGCGTCCCGGCCGGTCCATGCCACGTCGTCTGGGGCGGAGAGGAGAGTGAGCACCGCGTCGACGGCCGGCGCACGGTCTTCATCCGTGTGAGCGGTGAGTGCCAGGTGAGTCACCATGTACCGGAATGCCATGAGAGCGAGCTCTGGAATGCCCGAAGCTGCCTCCACGGCGGAGTCGATACTGGTTCCCGTCTGGGCGTCCCGGGCAGCGAGTGCGGCAGAGCGGGCAACCCGCAGGCGAGCCGCCTCGACGAGATCGGCCGCGGTGTCGCGCTTGCTCCGCTTCTTACTCCCGCCTTCCTCGTCCGTGTCAGGGACAAACGCCCTCGCCACGGCGCCAATCGCACCTTCAACCTCCTCATCTGCGCTCTTCGCCTGTGCGCCGGCCGAGAGTATGGCGGCGACCAGGCGGGAGAGCACGGCGACAAGACGCGCCGGTGCGTCGCTCACGCTCGAACGCTTCCGCTTCTCGCCCACGGCGTCATCGGCCGAGAGGGCTGCACGTACCCTCCGACCCAGGTCGTCAAGAAGGGAGGCCCACTGTGCGCTCCGCCGGTTCGCGAGGTTGATACTCCGTACAGCGGCCGAAAAGTCGTCTGTAAACCTCTTATCTGAGAGGGGTCCACCCGCGACGAGGGTGTAGACTGCCGCCAGGGCGGGCTGCGGAAGGGCAGTGTCAAACAGTCCCGTGGCGGCGTCGGCGAGCAGGTCGACAAAGGCAGGGAGGGAGTGGGTGAGCTGGTGGAAGCGCAGGGTCGAGGTGAGGAGCGCGCGCGCTGCGACGTGCGTTCTCGCCGGGGACGCGAGGCACCATCCGACAACGATGGTATCGATCGCTGCGCGTCCGTGGTCAAGACGCTCAAGTGCGTCGAGTGTGCGAAGGATCTTTCCCGCAAGACCCTCATCCGTCGCTGTCGCCTCACTGGCGCCGTATTTTGCCAGAGCGGCAGCAGCGCGCCGCGCCTCGTTGCCGACAAGCGTACCTGCCCGTTCCTCTGTCTCGAGATATCCTCCCCAGGAGAGAAGACGCTCCCACATTGCCAGCTTTGCCGCCCACACACTGTCCGCGACAGACACTTCCGCCTCCTCTGCGCCGTTCGCAAAGTCTAGACATGCGCCAAGAGCGGGGATCACCGCTCCACGCACGCGGTCCGCAACCACGACATCGACCGGACGATCGCTGCTTGACCGACCGTACAATGCGTAGCGATTGCGGAGAGTGGCCGTGACAAACGCGTCGAAAAGATGCGGAACCAATGCCAGGGCGGGTCGGAGATCGTCCACTTTCCTGCTGGCAAGCGGGGCGAGCAACGGCTTGATAGGGTCGACGGTCTGCAGCGTGCTGACGGGGAAGAAGAGCGTGCTTGTCAGCCCCTCGAATGTCGGGAGGCCGTGGGGTAGTGCCTTCGCGTAGGATAGAAGAGAGGGGTGAAGGCTTGCCGCAATCTTCTTCGCATTCGGGGAAGACGGGAGAGCGAGCGATAGTGCGCCGCACACGAGCTCGGCAGCGGGAATGAGGGCCGCTGCTGCTGGTCCGGGGGAAAGGGCAGCAAACGCAGAAGCAAGCGCAGCCCACATCTCCGCCCATGCCTCCGCCTTTGTCTCGGTGAAGAGCAGCGCAAACGAGGCCTCCACTGCAGCCGGAAGGGAGGCCAGATCGAATGCTGTCCCTTCGCTGGATTTGCAGCTCGCGATATATGTCGACAGGAGGGAAAGCGGGGCCGCCGCGGGTGCCGAACATGACGGTGAGACAGCTACCAGGAGTCCGTGGTATTCCGGGGAAAGGATTGGATTTTTCGGTCTGTGGGAGTGAGCGACATTAGGCCGTGTGCGAGATGGATCAGAGCAATCATCTCATCAATTTCACCTACCCAGGCTTGGCGCGCGTCCACGCCTCGAGGACAAAATCGCGCAAGACATCCGCTTTCCGCGGCACAACCAGCGCGGCATCATCCCACGCCGCCTTCGCGATCGCAATCTTGCTCGGTCCGCCCGATACCGGCGGGTCAGACGGCGACTTGAGGAGCTTGATGAGCGAGGAGCCCGTCAGGCCCTCAAGAGCGGGTGCCGGTTCGGGCTCCGGAGTAGGCACCTTGGCCTGCACCTTTTCCTTCTTCTCCGACTTCACCGCTTTCTCCGCCTTCTTGTCTTTCCGTTTCCCGTCTCGTGCCTTGTCGCGCGACATTGTGGTGGATGGTGTGGAATGGTGGTGTCGAGGAGACTTCGAGCTTCGAGGTCATGAAATTTCAAGAAGGGTGTTGAAAGAGTGGAGGTTCGGTGCGGAAGCATTTCAGACAGGGAGCCTTTGGGGCTCCACACTTTTATGTCATCCTCCCGACCGGCTGCGCGGGTGACAAGCGAGGAGGCGACAGAGCGCGACGAGCAAACCGATGATGATGATGATGGCGGGCTCTGTTGCGTCACACCCAACTCCACTCGTCAATTGCACTCTTCATCTCAACTCCAATCCAGCACACTACCATTCCGCTCACCACGATGCTGCCGCTACGGCATTTGCGTGCGGGGCTCATGCGCCCGGGTCTGCGCGGTGGACCAGCACTGGGAGCACCGCGGCGGGTGGTGCCGTACATCGCCACCCGCCCCGGCTTGTCCTTCCGCGCGCGCTGGGCGTCGACCGACACCGAGAAACCGCCGCCGGAGAAGGAGGATTCGGGGGATACAAAGGAGTCGGCGTCGGCAGGGTCGGACAGCACGCCGTCAGAGGACGAGCCTGTGATTCCTGACCGGCAGCACGCGTCGTTGTACATTTCCAACGTGTTCCCCATCCAGCTGGGCGCGTGGGACGTGCGGCCGATCCTCGCGCGCCTCCGCGAAGAGACTCTCATGGAGCAGCTGGCGGAAATTCTCGCCGAGCTCAAGGGCCGGCACGCGTTCAAGGTCGAGAGCTGGGAGGTGAACCGCAAAGACGGCGGCGTGTTCTGCCACTTTTCGTTCCTCCCCCCGAACCCGGCCGAGCTCGCCAAGGTCGCGGACAATACGATCCATACGCCCGAGGACGATATTCCCGAGGTGACGAGTCCGTCTAGTCTCTTCCTCCCGAGCCTTCTGGAGGCCGCCAAGAAGAAGGGCGGTTGGCCGAGCTGGGCAGGGCCGTGGTGGGCCGCGTGTATCGACCGGACGGTGCAGAGCGGCCGCGTAACGGATGAAGCGGGACATCACCTTTACCAGGGAAATCTCGCGCCGCTGCCAAAATCGGCCGAGCCGCAGCTTCAAGGGTGGCAGCGCGTCGCGGGCGCTGGGCGCGTATGGATTGTCCGTGGTCGCCAGTGGACCGAAGACCTAAATCGCTTCCCCTCGTCGCGGCTGCGCGTCGAGTTTGACGGACCGGATGTGTCCCAGGAGATGCTCTATCGCCTATTTAGGCCGTACGGCCGCCTGCGCGAGATCAACCCTCCGACGCCGGTGCCTGCTGGCGCACTGCGGTTTGCAACCCTCAGCTTTTCGCGGATATCCACCACAGTGGTCGCTAACAACTGTCTTCACGGGTATCTCTCACCAGTGAAGACGGCGGACTACGACGCGCGCCTTGCAGATGATGGAACGTCCATCCCCACCTCGCGCCTGCGGCTCTACTACGAGCGACCGCTCAAGGCCCATTATGTTCGTCAGTGGATGAGCGACCACCCGCGTATTGTCCTCCCAGTCGTTGCTTTTCTCATCGCGACGCTCAGCTACACCTTCTTCGACCCCATCCGCGCCTTCTTTGTCCGCAGCCAGGTCGAGGGCGTGTGGAACCTCGAGCAGTACTCTGTTGTGAAATACGTCAAGGAGCAGTTTTTGGCTCCCCTTCAGGGCATGTTCGGGCGGAGACTCAACAGGCGCAAGCGTAACGTCGACGATCTTGGCCGCGCGTCCTGGCGCGATCGTGTCGAGGCCGAGCGCAACATTGAGCGCTGGCTGTCAGAGTACCCATCGACCTTTATCGTCGTCACTGGACCACCCGGCAGTGGTAAACAGGATCTCATCCAGCGCGTCATCCGGCAGGAGAAGAAGTGGGTACAAGAACAGCAACGATGTACTGACCCACCAGGCCGGCCTTGCTTATCGACTGCGCCGAGCTGCAGCGCGCCAAGACGGATGCTGCTCTGGTTGGCGCCGTTGCCGACCAGACGGGCTACTGGCCGACATTCTCATTTATGCAGAGCATGAACGGCCTGATCGACCTGGCCGCTACAGGTCTCATCGGCCAAAAGGCGGGCTTCTCCACACCCATCGAGCAGCAGCTGCGCAACATGTTCGACATTGTGTCCACGGCACTCAAGGACGTGTCCGCACACGGCCAGGAGCTGCGGAAGAAGGCCCACGAGCACGCACGCGACGAGGTGCTCATTGCTGCCGCTGAGGCCAAGGAAATGGAGCAGATCAAGCTCGGCATCTGGCACGATGGCCGCATGGACTGTGTCGCTGGCAACGGGATCATGTCGGAACTCGGCCTTGGTATCGAGGAGCCGACAGAGTTTGATATTGCCGCCCCGCCGGCGCCCGTCATGGGCAGCAACGCGCCGATCGACGGCGAGGGCGTGCCGCCTACCACTAGTGTTGATGCGTTTGACTCTGTTGCTCGGGCGGTAAGTAGGACAAGCTGACGACTGCCGTGCTCAAGCTGCTTTTCTAACACGCAGGCACTTAGCACCGGGGACGACAACCCCGAGGACGACGTCGAGGCGAGCGTCATCCAGACGCTCCCGATTGTCGTGCTGCGCAACTTTGCGGTCAAGCCGGCACGGGGCGATCTGTGGTCGGTGCTCTCCGAGTGGGGCGCGAGCCTCGTCGAGAACAAGATTGCGCACGTCATTGTCATTGGCGAGGGCAGCGCAACCACAAAGGCTCTCACACATGCGCTCTCCTCCAAGCCGCTGAACGTTGTGTCTCTCGCAGACGCGGACGACTACAACTCGCTCGAGTTTGTGCGCGAAAAGCTCTCGACGACAGACGCGCCTATGGAGCTTTCGGAGAAGGACAAGGAGAACATTGCCAAGCTGGGCGGGCGCATGGTCGACCTCGAGCTCCTGGTGTACAAGGTGCGCGGCGGGCAGACGATCACACACGCTGTGGACGACATTGTGCGCCGGAACGTGGTCGAGCTGCGTAAGGCGGCATTCGGCGACGACAGCGAGGACGCAAAGCATCTCCCCTGGACGCGGCCGCAGGCGTGGAAGGTTGTTACCGAGCTCGCCAAGAAGCCCGAGGCGTCGTATGCCAAGCTCCTCCTCGACTTCCCTTTCAAGGGCGCCGAGGGTGCGCTCAAGGCCCTCGAGGAGCACGACCTCATCCGCGTAGAGTACGTCGACGGGCGCGCGAGCCGCGTCCGTCCAGGCAAGCCCGTGTTCCGGCAGGCGTTTGCCTCCCTTGTCAATGGTGAGTGCGAGGCAGCTGGTGCCAAGTGTGGACGAATGGCTCAACTAACCCCAGACCCGGTCTTCCACGCCGTTTCGCAGATCGAGTACAGCACAGCCGTCAAGGCCAAGGCGGAGAGCTCGATCGCGACCCTCGAGGACGAGCTCACCAAGCTGCGCCAGATCACGGGCGACGAGGACAAGCTCGGCGTCGGTGACAAGGGCTGGTGGGGCCTGTCCCGCGGCAGTGCCGTTCACCAGCGGGCGCAGTACCTCGTCGCGCAGATCGCCGACGCCATGGAGAAACTGTACAAGGCCGACGCGGAGATTGCCGCCCAGAAGAAGGTGTTTGCGGACAAGCCCAAGTAGCGGACATGGTCATGTATTGCAAGTATCCAGTGTCCAGTATCTCAGTATCAGTATCTCAGTATCTCAGTATCTCAGTATCCCAGTCCCAGTCTCAGTGCAAGCATGCATAATGTAGTGACAGCAACCGAATCTAGACCTAGAGCTTGAGCCGCTTGGCATCCTGCCCGCTGGCGGCGGCGACCGCGTCGCGCTTTTTCCGCTTGGCGTCCTCCTTGGCGCCCT
The DNA here is from genome assembly GCA_025531455.1 of Apiotrichum sp. Y4204. Taxonomy (NCBI): domain Eukaryota; kingdom Fungi; phylum Basidiomycota; class Tremellomycetes; order Trichosporonales; family Trichosporonaceae; genus Apiotrichum; species Apiotrichum sp. Y4204. The sequence continues at coordinate 132,909 of JAMYHL010000032.1, forward strand.
TGCCGAGGACAGTGACGCCCTTGCCCGACTTGACGAGACCCGCGAGTGCCTCCTCCTTCTCCTCGCGGACCGACTTGCGCTTCTTGCCATACATCTTCTCGGCGGCGGCGATCTGGGTGCGCTGGCTCTTCTTCGCCCGGCGGGCGGACGCGCGCGCACGCTTGGCCTCCTCGGGTGTCTGCTCTGAGCGCGCGACGAGCTCGCCCTTGCTCGGCCCAGCAAACACCTCGTGCGGCGCAAGCATCGAGGTCGCGCTCTGCGTGGCCGGCAGCGCGGTCTCCATGCTCGTAGTTGCGATATTGTCGATGGTCGTAATCGCCGCTTTTGGCGCCTTGGGGACAAAGTGCAGCGAACTGAGCGCGTCGAGCTTGTAGCATATCTCGCCCCAGAGGCGCTCAATCTCGTCATGTTCCTTTGCGAGCTTGGCGTCGCGCGCGTCGACGGCCTTTCCGCCAGATGCCTGGGCAGTGTACTCGTCCTCGTAGATCTGCGCGAGAGACTTTGTGCTCTGCTGGTCCTGCAGTTCAAAGAAGCGCGAGGGGAGGAACGCGGTTGGTTCGTATGCGCGCACGCGGACCGGATCGTCAAAGTGCCCGTCCAGGATCCGCCGCTTGATCAGCTCCTCGAGCGTCGCGACAGACTCCTCCGTAATCGTCGGCACGACCTTGGCCGTGTGCTCAAACTCGAGGTCCTCTTCCAGCAGCGAGTTTTGCGGGCGGGCGCGGGACGATGCCTCGCCGAGCAAAGTCCAGTCCTTTGGCCCGATCGCCTCGCTCTCCAGCTGGGCGATCTGCGCCGCGAGCTCACGCTGTCGCCGTTCGTGAGTTGACAGCGCTAAAGTCAGCAGGGAATTGACACATGCTTTACTCACCCTCCTCGCCGCCGTCCTCGTCTTCGCTGTCGTCGAAGAGATCCCCCTTCACGCGCTCCATAATGTCACGCGTCTCGTCCTCGGGCTCGGGCGCCTCCTCGTCCTCGTCCGCGAACATGACCTTGCTCTTCTTGCTCCGCTTCTTCTTGCCCTTGGCGTCGTCTCCCTTGCTATCCGTCGCAGGGCGCGGCGGCGGCTCGAAAAAGTCAGAGTACATGATTTCTGCGGAAATCAGCACAACCCCTCCACTTGCACTCACCGGCATCGTCGTCGCCCTCCTCGAGGAACATTTGCCCAATGTCGTCCAGCTCGGCATCCTCGTCCTCGTCGCCGCCCAGTGCGCCAGACGTGACGCGCCCAGCCTCCTGCTCCTCGGTCATCCGGTTAAAGTCGTCGATCGAAAAGAACGTGTCGTCCAGCGTCGGGTGCAGCTTGCGCGGTTTCGAGGGACCAGGAGCGTAGCCGTCGTCGGAACTGGCGCTGCCGGCGTCCGAGCCCATCTCGACGTCGCCCTCGACGTCTTCTTCATCGTCCTCCTCGTCATCCTCCTCCTCGTCACCCTCCTCTTCATCATCATCCTCCTCCTCATCCTCCTCGCCCTCCTCGCCCTCGGACATCTCCTCCTCGAGATCGTTCCACACAATCCCCTCCTCGCTCCCCTCACTCTCATCATCGCTCTCACCCTCCTCATCGCTCTCGCCCTCTTCGTACCCCTCCTCCTCCATCATGCGCTCCCACTCCTCGGCCGTCATCTCCTCGTCGCTCCCCATCTCCCCCTCCTCCTCCTCCTCCTCTTCCTCCGGCTGCTCTCCCTCCCCGACCTCGCGCACGACCGCACAGATCCCCTCAGCCCGCAGCTCAAGCTGCGCCCACACCTGCTCGGCATCCATGTCGTCCGTCGTCAGCCCCCCGAGCGGCGTGTACGGCAGCAGCTCCTCGGGCCCTGGCGCAGTCTCCTGCACCTTGCCCGCCGAGGAGCGCGTCACGATCGGCGGCGGGTTCATAATCGACGCGAGGAACGGGTGCAGGTGCGGATGTGACTGGGCTTCGAGAGATACACCTGCCAGTTAGCTTTATACGCAGCGCTGCACGTACCGAGGTCGAAGATGCTCTTCGTAGCGGCCAGAGCAGAGGCCGCAAGCTCCGCATCGCCCTTGCCCGCGAGCGCGTGTTCCCGCGCCGGGAGAAGCGAGGCAAGCCCCGCGAGCGCCGGGAAAGACGGCGGCGGACTTGATTTCGAGTCGGCGCTTGGCTGCGACATTGCGCGAGGTTGGAGTTGGGATGTGGATGATGTAGATGTTGATTGTGGTGTGGTGCTTCGATTTCGATTGTCGTTTTCGTCGTGGTGTTGAAGTTCTTGGAGGGCAGTATTTTGGCCGGTGGAGGTCAGAATTTTTACTTTACGTAAAAACATCACAGGATGGCGGCAGCGTGTGGCACAGTGCGTGATCTACGAATCTGCAGAGATGTGCATCGCATGAACGGTAGATGCATAAAGAACAAAAGGGCATATGCATTACAGAGGGCGATAGGCAATGGGCCGCAGCTGGAGCGGCTGTACAATAGTGACTGAGGACTCATCTTTGGTTGGCTGCATCACTATTCGGTCTGTGGCGATTGGGGTCGGGGCCATCTTGATATCATGAAGACCCTCGGCGAGAATTCGAGAATATCTTGCGACCGGGTCGAGGGATTGTTAAACTTACCGATACGAGAAATTCAGGCTGACACTGATCAGTGCAAGATGAAAGCATCATCACTGTCATTCACCACGCCCGCCCCTGCATCTCACCTCAATGCTATCCGCGCAGAGAATACATATGCTCACCAGGTCATCTATCGACTGGCTACTTCTTCTTGCCCTTCTACTCGGACGCCGCGGGTGCTAGTGCGGGCGCACCCGTGGTGGCGGCGCTCGCCTCATCTGCCAAGGTGTCCTCGACCGCCAGGGCATCGACCTGCTCCGCGAGTCCATCGACCGCATGAGCCGCCTGAACCGCCTGGCCCACCTGAGCCGCCTCGACCGCAGCCTCGGCATAGACCTCGGCCTCGGGCTCGGCCCCTGTCTCCGTGTCGACCATGACGCCCGAGCCCTCGGAGTCAAACTTGCCCTCGTCGAACAGTTGCCTGTCGTCCTCAGGGTCGGCGATCGTCGCGGCAATCTTGGGCCGGCCGTTCGCCTCGAGGTCCGAGCGCCACTGCTTGACGACACTGCTTGCCTTTGGCGGGTTGTACGAGCGCGCCATGAGCGCGGCCTCGGGCAGGCGGTCAGTCTTTGCGAGCAGGTCGATACATGACGCGCTGTCGCCGAGCTGGAGGAACGCCGCGAAGGCAATGTTGTTGGCGCCCTTATCGAGGGCCATCTGCGCGAGGCGCTCGAGGCCCGCGCGGTCAGACAGCGAGGTGAAGAGAAGGAGCAAGGCCGGGAGGTCTTTGGACTTTTCAAACGCCTCCTGAGCGAGGTCAAGCTGCCAGGCCGCGAGCGCTTTGTCGCCGATGACCTTCCACTTGGTTTCGGAACCCTCAACAGGAGAGGCACGGAGAAGGTCGAGCGCCGCCCCGAGGTCGTTGATGCCGACAGCCAAGTCGAACTTGTGATCGGGGTCCGTGGCGACGGCCAGCGCGAGCTCCTTGAGATCCTGAGCCTCGAGGAAGCGGGCGATGCGGCTGCGCTGGTCGGCGGGGATTGTCGGCAGAATGCGCTCGGCCTCCGCCATGTCGCCCCGCAGAACAGCAGTCTGGTACTCGACGACAGTCAGAGAGAGGGCATAGCTCATAATGTTCATGTCCTTGTCGGCGACGTAGACGCGGTTGTGGGACGGAAGGTAGCCAAGGAGGTAGACGCCCTGGTCGAAGTGGTTGATGACCGAGGTCTGGTCGCCTATGAGGTAGCTGAGGCGGTTGGACGAGGTCGTGTAGATGAAGCAGTCTCCGACCCAGCGGCTGGTGGTGACCGTCTCCGAGACCTCGGCAACAATGTCAAACGCCTCCTCGACACCCTCATCGCCGATGATCTCCCCAGAGTCGAGACGCTCGGCGTACGCGTCACGGTCAAAGCGGAGGATGTAAAACGAGTCCTCGGCGGTGATGGCGACGAGTTCACCGGAAGCAGACCACGAGACGTTGGTGGCGTCGACCTCGATGCGGCGCACAATGGCTCCGGTCTCCCAGTCCCAGAACATCACAAACCCAGAGCCGCGGGCCGAGAGCAGAGGTCCGCCCGAGAGGCCCTCGATAGCCCAGCCGCCCTGCGACTTGACGAGGCCGGTGCGCTCCTTAAAGTTCTTAAAGACGCGGACCTTGGACTTGCCCTCGAGAACACCGTACGAGTTTGAGTCGGCGGCCCAAGCAAACGACGTTCCGCTGCCGAATGCGCGGTTGCGCCACGCAAGAGCAGTGTAGATGATGTACTCGCCGTCACCGCAGACCGCAACGAAACGGCCGTTGGGGCTGTGCTGCAGGCTCTGGGGATACACCTCGGTGGTGCCGAGGTCGCGGAGCGAAACAGCGAGACGCTGGCCGTCCTCAATCTCATCTTCAGTACCGAGGGTGGCAATGTTGGCGGACAGAATCTCCGTGTTGCGCGCGTAGATGATCTTACCCGACGAATCCATCGACACCGCCGGCTCATCGCGACCGAGCTTGACAACAACAGCGCCCTCGTCGAAACCAACAGCCACCTCGTTGCCGCTCTTGCGGTACGCAACACACCAGGCACGCTCAAGACCGTAGTTGAGCGTGTTCTCGAGACGGTACGTGGACGAGTGCCAGATCTTGACAGTGCCGTCCTCGGAACCGGAGAGGATAATCGGCAGCGAAGGGTGGAAGATGGCAAACGAGACGTTGGCAGTGTGGCCCTCGAGCGTCTGGACGCAAGACTTGGCGTGGTAGTCCCAGATCTTGACGAGACTGAATGTCAGCTGGGGACACATCGTAGTGCAGCTCACCGGTCATCACCCGTGGTGACGAGGTACGGCCTGTCGCCGCCGTGGTAGTAGTCGACGTAGTTGACGCCCTTTTCGTGGGCCTCGAGGCTAAAGTTGGGGACGGGTTTTCCGAGGCTCCAAACCTTGACGGTGTGGTCGAGACAGGCGGAAGCGAACGTCTGCGGGTCCTTGGGGTTGATGGCGAGCGCCATGATGTAGTGCGTGTGACCCTCAAACACCTGCGTGCAGCGCCATCCCTTCTCCCAGTCCCAGCACTTGATCGTCATGTCGTCGCTGCCCGTCAGGACGAGCGGCAGCGTCGGGTGCACGGTCAAGCAACGGATGTAGTCGGGGTGTGCCTCAAACGACGTAATCTTCTCGCCGGTCGAGAGGTTGAACACGCGCAGCTGAAAGTCATCCGAGCCCGAGACAAACTACGAGAGTTAGCATAGCAGTCATTCCATCACCAGTCCTTCCATCACCAGTCCTTCCATCACTCCCATGTCCCAACTCCGCTCTCGACTCACCCAGTTCTTGCGCGCAATGTACTTTACGCAGCGAACAGGCACGTCCGTGACCTCAAACGTCTTGAGGTCTGTCTGCGTCTCATAGTTCCAGATCTTGACCTGGCCGTTGCTGCGTGTCAGCGCACATCCAAAGAAACAACACTCACTAGAGACCGCAGATGACGTGGGGCTCGGTCGGGTGGAAGTCGACCGACTTGACTCTGTCCGACCGGGCGAGGAGCTTGCGCTGGGGGTCAGTATGATCCGCTACTGGTGGTGGGCGCGCTCCGCATCTTCAGCCACGGAACAGTGTTCGATACGCACCGTGATGTCGAGGAGCATCGGCTGGACGCGTCAGTATCCGAGTATTGGAGAGGTGTCTGTAGCTCGGCGCTCACCATCTTGGGCTATTTTCGCGGAGGGGAAGGGGGGATTGAGCGGTCTCCCTCGCGTTGGACGTCGGCGGAATGAGGGGTGAAAAGGGGGTTGTGGTGGAAGTAAGGATGAAGGTGTTGGAAGGGTGTTATGATGCTGTGGTCCTTGGTGCCGAGTTGTCGACGACGACGTGCCAGCAAGCATATGAAGCGGTGGAAGCGCGTAAGAGGTGAGTAGTGAGCCTGATATTCTGACCAGGGTGAACACATGGGAAGAGCGTGAACGTGGCAGGTACATTTTTTCAGGCTGACGCCGCGTGGCACCTTATATCCACAGATCCATATCGATCCATGCTCTACACAAAGTCGTCTGATCGTCTTGAGTCCTCCTATCCGCCGTCTGCGCGTCTGCGTAACAGAGGGACTTCAGAGTAACAAGATGTAAATCCTGCGGGAAGTATCAATGCAGCTGCTCCGGATCCAGAGCCCAGTGACTAGGGCCCAGTGACTAGGGCCCAGTGACTAGGGGCATACGACCATATGGGCGCGACCATCTTAAGACAGTCACATTGAGTGCAGCCTGCCCCTCTGCTCCCATATCCGTCTCCTCTGCTACCACCACGGCCACCACTTGCACTCTTGTCGCTGTCATAATGCGGAGGATGCTGGCATGATTCCTATCAACTACCAAAACCCTCCCGGCCGCGCCGCGCCTCTGGGCAACAGCGACGGCCAGTCCTGCACGACTCTGTCCCTATACCACCGCCATCAACTAAAACCCATATCTAGTAATGGTACGTTTAGTCGACCTCGATGGCGTTCTCCTCGAGCGAGTGGGCGACGGCGGCGGCCTTCTTGCCACGGAGCTTGATGGGGAAGTCCTGGGGAGGGTTGGCGCCGCGGCGGTTGGCGCGGGTGAGGGTCGAGATGCGGGCAACGGCGGCCTGAGAGTTAGCGCTGTGATAAACACAAACAGTGGGGTATGTTCTTGGCGATATCGCTTCCCGGCAGCGGAATCTTGCTGCCGAGTATGTGGATACGCGGTGTTTTTGTTATTGCAGGCCTTATACGCTCGGCCCTTCATGGCATTTCCGGGGAGTTCTAGAGCAGCTGCGTGCGGAGCCCGTTGTTCTCCACGGAGCGACACGAGGCCACTCGGACTGTGCACTCACGTGACGGAGGTCAGGGCGGAAGCCCTTGGAGGCGGTCTCGACGGCGGCGATCTTGGCGGCGCGGCGGGGGCCGGTGGAGCGGCGGAGGGTCTGCGACTTGCGGGCAGAGGCGACCTTGCCACCGTCGGCCTTGACCTTGGTGACGGTGATGGCGCCGTCCTCGTTGGCCGAGATGTCGATGACCTTGTTGTTGGCGAGGCCAGAGTACTTGCCCGAGTGGAGGTTGAGGAGGTTGCCCTGGGGGGGTTAGCGCTGCGAGACAGGAAGCGACGCGAGGGGATGGATGAGGTCGTCGCTGCTGCCACGGCAGAAACAACACCTAAATCCATCCCTCGTTGCGTTGATTCTCACCTTCTCAGCCGAGAAGATGGGGCCGTTCTTGGCCGGGCGCTGGAACGAGTTCCACTTGCGGATAAGGAGCCACTGTGTTGTCAGCGAGAAGTAAAGAGATGTGCGGCGAGGTGCGTCTGTCATCGTCGGGAGCCGGTCGTTCGTCGTTTGTCGTCTGTCGCCCGCCGTTTGCTGTCCGCCAGCCTGCCGGGCGCGCTCATGCCACTGCTGAGATAACCCATGTCACCGCCATGTCCCCTCTCGTGCTCGCTGCGCTGCCTTCGTCTGAGGAATGACTCAGGTCCTTCCCAAACCTCCAGGGTCGACTCATCCACGGCCTCTCCCACACTTCCGCCCCTCCCTGCTTTTCCCCTCAGCCCGAACGGTAACGCATTTCGATGACCGAACGCCAAACGCGTATGGCAGGCCGAGAAGACGAGACCCCAGCAGACGAAAGGCGACAAACTTGGGCGGTCGTGTTCGTTGAACTCGCGATTTTCGACAATTTGCAGACGATTTCGACTCGGCTCGACTCGACGACGCACACTCCGCACCACGCAGCGCCAGGCGGGGAAACGTACCTGGAGGTCGGCGGACATCTTTTTTGATAGCGATTGAGGGTTGCTGGACGCGGAGATGGCCCGTTGGGATGATGTGCAAGCGCGCGGCGGTGGGGAGCAGGCAGCGGCCGAGCGGAGGGGGAGTGTGGGTGCGTGGGCACTGGCAGCTGGCAGGTACTGCCTGCCAGCCAGGGCACGCGCAGAGCCTGGAGACCTTGCTGAGCTTGCTGGCTACCAGCGCCTGGTACTGTGGCCACTGTGGTGCTCTGGTGGTGCATTGCATGCGGTGGTGGAGGGTTGCTGCCTGGCTGCCAGGCTGGCAGGCCCGCCAGGCTGAGCCAGTTTCGGGGATAAGAGGTCGGGAATTTATCACCGATAGCTGCGGTCCAGTTGTGGCACTCACCTCCACCTTGTCCCCTGTCAAAGACCTCCACTCCTCCATCATGCCCAAACGATCAAGCAACTCTCGATATCTTGATCTTGATGCACTCGTAGCCTGTGCACTGTGGGGCCCTTGTCACGATGTCTTGGCATTGCAACATTCCACTCTTGCGACGCGTGACTATCATGTCTGTTATACTGTTAGGTCCAGATGCTGTTTACCTGGCCGCAATCCTTAGCTTTTGTTGCATGACTGGTGCGATCTGGTCAATCTGGGATTCCTATCCGGATGACAGACCGCGCCCTCAAGCAGATCGCGCGGCGATCAAGTATTACTGAATGTCTCTGATCGTGCTGATCACACCGACGCGAGCTGGAACCTGATAGTCCGTGTAAGTTCAGAATTCGGGACTCCAGAGCCAAGGGCCCCGTTCATCTCACCATCCTCACCCATTGTAAGGAAGTTGCGGATGGGGCGGGTTTAGTTCTGAAGGTACCTCGTCCTCTGATCCCCAACATAGAGCGACAGCAGGGAGTTGTATCCACCTTCTCTTGTCCCCGCCCTCTGCGAGCTCTGCGAGATTCAGTGCCCAATGACTGGCTGGTTTTAGCAGTACGGTCGTGAGATGCCGATCGGTGATCTGGATCGCTGCTACTTGCCGCTCACCTCACCTACCTCAGATGCTGTATCAATGGGCTGCGGATATGCGGATCATCTCCGAGGTACCAAGGTGGCATTTCAGTGTCGGATAAGTTGATGCCCAGGTGTGCCTAATCTGTTTTATAAGGAACTTAGCATCGATGGTAATAAACTGTAAATTACGTGTTGTTTTTCGTAATCTGCTTCTGAAAAAAAAGTTGGTTCGAGTAGATCTGTTGCGCACCACGCTGGTCGGCGGACAATAGAGCCTGGCTGGCTGGCTGGTAAGCTGAGAGACTGTGCGCGTCGTACCGCGGCGCGGCGGCTAGGCGCTCTGGGCCGCTAGTGCTCTCGGATCGGTGCTCATCATGCGGAACAGCACTCGCACCGACTCGACACACACACACATCTCGTAGACCACATCCCGTCTCTACTCTCCTCCACATCCCACTTGCACATGCTTTCACGCCCACTCGCGGCATTCATTAGAGCAGCTAGACCCCGCGCCTACATCTCCCCCCGTCTGATCGCCACCCCGCGCGCGCTCTCCACCACCCCCTTCCTCCGCGCCAACTACCAACCCACCCCGCCCGCCCCCCGCAAACGCTTCCCGACCATGGCCGCCGTCTCGGACCAGGACATTGTTGCGCGCTTCGGCGCGCTCTCCATCGCCGCCCCGGAGATCTCCCACGCGCCCGTCAAGGGCGGCGCCGAGTGGCGCGCAGAGCTCGACAAGCTCGGCAAGACCGGCGTTAACCTCACCAAGACGGTACGTGCACGCGCTCGACACACGGGGGTCATGGGAGCTCGAGAGGCGACTCAACGGGGAAGACAAGATGGGGAGCAAAGGTGTCTTGGACAGTAACGCTGCGTGTCTGCCCCGGCCCAAGCCGCCTGCCGAGTGATACTCCGTCGCTCGCCTCCCCTCGAGCTTCTTTATGCCTTCAACGCGTCCGACTAGACCTGACGCTGCAGCTCCTCTTCAAGCCCAAGACGGCCAAGACCGCTGAGCCGACCCCTGTCCTCGTCCTCGCAAAGGAGGACACCGAGACCCCGTCCGGCGCCATCGGCTCGCTCCTCTCGCTCAAGGAGCTCCGTCTCGCGAACGAGGACCTCATCAAGCAGGTCATCCCCTCTGCTGCCTCCAAGGATGACGGTGAGTGGATATGACATGGCGGTCACTGGATCTGGACGCGATGGGTTTCCCAGTCGAAATGGATCGAGTCCCGACTTGCCACCTACTTTCGTTGGACAACACTTTAGGCAACATGTGTCCACTTTGTTCAACTTTTTCCCGTGGCCACTCTCAGGCCTCTCCGTTCGACTCGTAAACAAAGTTCCAGAACTGACACGCAGTCACCGCGCTCGCCCTCCCCAAGCCCGTCCCCTCCACCCTCTTCATCATCCTTGACTCCGCCCTCGCCTCGTCCTCGGACCAGTTCGCTCTCCATCTCACCGCCTCTTCCTCCACCGTTTTCCTCAAGGGCACCGAGATCAAGGCGTACCTCGAGTCGCTGACCGAGTCGCCCGAGGCCGTCCGCGTCGTCGACTTTGCCGAGCTCAAGGCCTCGGCTCCCGCCCCTGCCCCCAAGGCCGCTGCGAAGCCCGCCGCCAAGGCTGCCCCGGTCAAGAAGGAGAAGGATGAGGACCTCTACGAGATGGCTATCCAGCACAAGAAGGAGGAGGACTTCCCCGGATGGTACACCGACGTCCTTATCAAGGGCGAGATGCTCGACTACTATGACATTTCGGGATGCTACATCCTCCGCCCGTCCTCGTACACCATCTGGCAGGAGATTACGAGTAAGTGCAGATGGACGAATGCTTTGGGATTGCCATCTGACGACAGACTTCTTTGACGGCGAGATCAAGAAGCTTGGTGTCAACGACTGCTACTTCCCGATGTTCGTCTCGCGTGCGCGTCTTGAGAAGGAGAAGGACCACATTGAGGGCTTTGCGCCCGAGGTCGCTTGGGTCACCAAGGCCGGCAAGTCGGACCTCGAGGAGCACATTGCCATCCGCCCCACCTCGGAGACTGTCATGTACCCGTACTACGCCAAGTGGATCAAGTCGCACCGTGACCTTCCTCTGAAGCTCAACCAGTGGAACTCGGTCGTCCGTTGGGAGTTCAAGAACCCCCAGCCGTTCCTCCGTACGCGTGAGTTCCTCTGGCAGGAGGGTCACACTGCCTTCCTCGAGAAGAAGGAGGCCGACGAGGAGGTCCTCAACATTCTCGAGCTCTACCGCCAGGTCTACGAGGACCTTCTTGCCGTCCCCGTCATCAAGGGCAAGAAGTCGGAGAACGAGAAGTTTGCCGGTGCCGACTACACCACCACTGTCGAGGGCTTTATCCCGACCACCGGCCGTGGTATCCAGGGTGGTACCTCGCACCACCTCGGCCAGAACTTCTCCAAGATGTTCGACATTTCGGTCGAGGACCCCAAGGCCGACGCCGCTGCCCGCGCAGAGGGCAACGCCAGGGCCTACGTGTACCAGAACTCGTGGGGTCTCTCCACGCGTTCGATCGGTGTCATGGTCATGACCCACGGTGACAACCAGGGTCTCGTCTTCCCCCCGCGCGTCGCTCTCACCCAGGTTGTTGTCATCCCCGTCGGTCTCTCCAAGGGCGAGGGCAAGAACCAGCCCATCTACGACGAGTGCGAGAAGCTCGCTGCAACCCTCAAGGCCGGCGGCATCCGCGCGACCACCGACTTGCGCGAGGGCTACACCCCCGGCTGGAAGTTCAACGACTGGGAGATGCGCGGTGTGCCGCTCCGTCTCGAGCTCGGCCCCCGCGACATTGCCAACAAGTCGACCCTCGCCGTCCGCCGCTACGACGGGCACAAGGAGTCGTACCCGCTCGACGACATTGTCGAGGTTGTCCGCAACAAGCTCGAGGACATCCAGAAGGGCATGTACGACCGCGCGCTGGAAAACTTCAACAAGTCGGTCGTGCCCGTTACAGAGTGGGACAAGGTCGTGCCGACCCTGGACGCAAAGTGCGCGATGGCGATTCCGTGGTGCGAGGACCCGCAGTGCGAGGACGACATCAAGGAGCGCTCTACCAAGCAGGCCATGGCCGGTGTTGCCGAGGACGTCAAGGCGCCGTCGGCCGGCGCAAAGTCGCTCTGTATCCCCTTCGACCAGGAGCGCTGGGGCAAGTTCCCGGACGGCGACAACCAGAAGTGCATCCAGTGCGGCAAGAAGGCAAAGTCCTGGACCCTCTTTGGCCGCTCGTACTAAGCTGCCGCCGTTTGTCCCGTTTGTCTTTAGTTTGGGTCATGCATGGTCTGTGGGAGTATGCTGGCACCAGGTCAGGAGATATGCGGGTTGTTGTGCGGGGGAACATGAACCGCCAGTGTGTCAGTGTGCGGGTCAAGGTGAAGTGATGGGACGAGGATGCACTCCGTCAAGCCGTCAGTCTGGGGTAGTCAGAGCGGGATGCGGCCGCTCGAAGCGGAGCGCGATGAGTAGCGCCCAGCAACGCCGCAGCATATCACTCTGCCCGGCCATGACACCACCCATGCACACGCCCTCATCCCGGTCTCTCCATGGTATTCATGCACGTCGTCCGGGTGGAATATACATTCGCCTACATAGTCTAAAGCTGGCCGATGCGCTGCGACACGCGCTCCTTGAACGTCGAGTCTGGAGTAAGCAAAAGTTGGGAAAGTCGGGAAACCAAAACGACAATGCCGAGCGAGCCACACCACGAGAACGCGATACCACTCCCCACAATCAATTCCACCTTTGCACTTGCACATCTTCTTCTCAACGCGCACTCCGCTCACTCCGCTCACTCGGCACGCCCCGCTCGCTCGCGACTCACAGGCATTCATGAGGGTCTGCTCGTTGATGACGATATCGGTCGTGTCGGGCCTGGGGCGGGTGACGCGTCCCGCAATGGCCGCCGCGTCCGTCTCGAGGATGATTCTGGGATGAGCGCCGCCCGAGGGGAAGAAAGGGGGGAGGGCAAGTCACGGTGCGCTGTGTCAAGACTTCTTTGCAGCGCCTTATACCTTCGAACCTCAAACCCCGTACCCATACCCATACTCACCCGTCGTCGATCGTCTCGTCCGCCGCGAGGAGCACGAGATCAAGGCTCTCGAGGACATTGCGCTTCTCGATCTGGCCGCGGAGGAGGAGGGACACGGCGTCGTGGAACGCCGTAAGCGCCGCCTGGAGCATGAGCTCGTTGCTCGTGCCCAGCGGGCCGACAATGTGGAAGTGCAGGTCCGTCGACGCGCGCGTCAGGACCAGGTGTGGGGGCAGCGGGTGGATGTCGCCTGCGGACAGAAATGGTCCATGAGCGAATGGCGGATCCGGCGAGGTCAACGGGAGGTGAGGGGAAATCAAGAATGAGATTCCAAGGAACAAGAATGGAAACAACGAGTGAAAATCGCAAAAGTCGAGTATGAGTAACGCGTCAGCTTACCGGCCCGCGCAGTCCGCAGCTCAGACTCACCCGCCCCCCGCCGTGTCTTCTCATGCACGCTCTTCTCAAACGCGCGCTGCTCCTTGAGCGTCTGCAGGCCCGGCATGCCTGGTCCGCCGGGCCCGACACCGAGGTCCGCCGCGATGCCCGTGCCCGCAGCGACGTGCGGCGGCGCATAATACTTTGCCATGACGCGGTTACCCTCGCTGTCGAGCACGAGGAGCGCGGTGATGGTGTACAGGGAGAGGTTGGCCTGTGGGGATTAGTGAAGAGTTGGGGTAAGGGGATGTAGTGGGCGGGTTCCCGCTGAGGACGCACCATCTTGGGCCGCTTCGATTCGAGAACGGGAAAAAAGTACACGGACGCGAGAACGGGACGGAAAGGATGAGGGAAGTTTGAGGTGTCGTGTCGTGGATGTACAGTATCGGTGTTCAGTTCGAGTTTGAGATGATCGCGACACGCCAGGGCAAGGCAACATTGTGGATGGGTGTGACGGAGGCTAACGTGGCACCAGAGGAGTGGCGCCCCCAGGATATAAAGAGGATTGGCTTGTGGTTCTTGGCGGTTCGCCACTATTAGATTTCTGGATTCTCGAGTCAGTTGCTTGCTGGCCGCTGGTTTGATCTGACCTGGGCGTGAGGATGGGACATTGAATGGGAGCTACAAGAAGGAGATGCGTTTTGTCAAGATGCAAGGCAATCTGGTTTTAACTTGGTAGTCCCTTCCCCCGCCCCTGCACCATCCCTTTCTCACCGATCACCATCCCGCTCATCGTCCCGCACACTGCTCGGCACCATGGTTCCCAGCACATCGATTCCCCCCTCCCACGCGGCGTACACTACACTGCTGCATGCGACTGACAACGGGTATTCAAGAATATGTACAACGTGAGGCGCCGACGCGGCTCGTGGGTGGCTGGCAGTGGGCGAATGGTTAGGAATGGGACTGGGAATGGGTTTGAGAATGAAATGGAATGGGACTCGGGTGGGGAGAATGGGATGAAGGAATGGGCGGGGGATGGCGAAACATGGGTCTCGGAGGGGTATGGGTATGGGTAAACTATACTATACGAACTTAGGCGTATGACTGCGGTGGGTGGCACTATGCCTCCTGGCTCTCGCCGTCAACGTCGGGGGCCATGCTGAGGCCAAGGCCCTCGAGGCCGAGCGAGTTTGGGATGCGGGATTGCGAGGTCGGGGTAGGTGCCTTGGGCCGTTCGATATCCGCCGGTGCCGGGGATAGTTTCTCACTGTTGACCTCCTCAATTTTGGCCATCCTGGCCTCCTCTTGCAGGCGGTGCTGTTCCATAGCTTGGGCAGCGTCGCCGAGGACAAGGGTGTGGCCGGGTACCATGCTGAGTGCTATGGAGCCGACAGTGGACGTAACAAGACCCGCGACGCGGCGCGACAACCAGTTGAAGCGCTTGGCAAACGGCACAAAGGTGTCGATAACGTCCTGGACATCGACAACATCGCGGACGTGGGTCGCCTTGCCGACCTCGTTAAACTCGACGATGGTGGATATGGGAAGATCCCAGTGAAGAAGAAAGTCTACCTCGCGCATAACACCTGCAGCGAGGGAGTGGACAAACGAACGTGGGGGTTCACTAAGCGCCGAGTCGGATTCAGCACTGAAGATATCAGACGAGTGGGGGCGGACAATCGACGGGAACAGGGTGAGTGAAACGACACTGGGGGTCAGCGTAAGAGTAACGCGCTTCACTCACTGGTCAATGAGGGCAATGTGGTATCCCTCGTAGCATTCCATGCAGCCAATATCGCGGCACTCGGCGGAGACATCCCAGAGCTTCCACCAGCCATCGTGGTTGTTATTGCGGTGTATGACCGGGCCGGTCGTGGAGAGCCAGGCGTCGACGGGGTCGGTGCTCTTGCCCTTATTTGGCCTTGCAGCAGGGGCGGCAGTCTCAATGTCATCCGAGCCGAGGACGGCACCCCGGAGACGTGACGTGAGGTTGCGTGCGTGGAGTAGAAGAGACGAAGGGGTGAAGGAGGGGAGGTACGCGGTGGAGAAGAGCTGGAGGAGAGCAAAATGGGTAAGCACAGACTGCCGGGACGAGAGCCGGATGAGCGGGTGGTCATAAACTGTGGGGTCAGCACGGGCCTCTGTGACTGTAACGCGAGAATGCCGACTGCGATGGCAACCTAGAGCTTCGGCGAGCTCGGCGAGCTCCGGATGGCAAAGGCCGCTCAACCAGATGGCAACAACTCAGCTACTCACCACAATCGCCCTCAAACCACCGCTCGACCACGCGCTTCACTTCCTGTCCCTGCTCAACCCACAGGGGCGAGGAACTTGCGCCGGGATCCTCCATTCCACGATAGAGTACACGGTGGATGTCAATCAGCGCCTCCATTGGCTCGCCAGCGATGCGTCCGAATACTTCGGGATCCCAGTCGTGGTCACGGTCGGGAATGACATCTGCCGCAAGCTGACAGTCCTCCCGGTGCTGTTGGCTGGGGCACTCGCACGGTGTCGGGTGCGTCGGCGTATGGAGTCCATCGTGCGTGTTGTATTGGTGCAGGGCATGGCGAAGGGCCGCTAGAGATGCGCGAGAGCCTGATCCATAGAGGCCGCGATGGTGCCCTCCTGCGTGATGCGGCGTGCTGTGTCCCGAGTAGGCGGAGAAGAGCGCCGAGCGATTTCGCGAGTGGTATCCTAGGGTTTCACCGTGTAATGCGGCGCTCGACTGGGCGGGCGAGTAGGTGGATCGGTCGGGGATGTAGAAGCGCGGCTGATGGCGGCTGAGGGTGGGATGCGGCAGATCATACTCTGTCGAGGCATAAGTAAAGTACGACATTGCTGAATGGGGAGGGTTTTCGAGCGGCGGCGGCGGTTCTTCGTCTCGCTCAAGGACGCGGCGGCGGAGCGGCTCCACACAGTGGCCGTAGCGGTTTGGACGTGATTGCGGCAGTTTGGGAGGTGGCACCGGAGGGCGGGGATGGAAGCGGGGTGGGTGGTCAAGACGAGGACGGTGGTGATATATGGTGGGAGGGGAGGGGGAGGAAAGTGGGAGTGATGGATGTGGTTGTGATACAAAATGGTTGTGAGGTGGTGAACATGAAAAAGAAATCGAGAAGAGAGATCGAGAGAGAGCCAAACGGGACACGAGCACCCGAAGAGATGAATGATGATGATGATGTTGTGATGCGATTTGTGGCCTTTTGGTTGGATGAGAGGGCCCAAGGTCTACTTTTGGTGCTTTGGTTAGCTTTTGCTTTCGTTGTTGGTCTCTGGTCTCTCTCTCTCTTCCTTTTTTTCGGGTGGCGTTTGGCTCTTGTGACCCCGCGCGCATGACCGCCTTCCTCGGCCCCCTCTCCTCTAGTGACTGGATCTTGACTGGATTTCTGCTATCCTGGGTGCACAGGGGGCGGTGGGGCCCTGGACGCTAGAAGCACTTAGTGCAGGGTCATCAGTGCGGGGGTGGGGGGGAAGAAGATAGAGGGGCAGAGGGCAAGGGGAAAGGCAGCAGCCCAGCGCGGGTGGCCAATGGCCAAGGAAGGCACATGAACGGGACCTCTGGACTTTGTTCCTCTGTCCCTGCCCCTGGCCCGGATATGGGTTGCAGATCTTGTGCCACCCAACTGAATTGTCATTAATTGAATATTATAAGATTAGCCAAAGGAGCCTAATCCGCCTGGGAGGTGTGTCTATTACGGGTCCCACCATGGAGCACTCTAGTCGCCATTTTGTAATTATGTACCATTACCATTTGGCTCACCATGATGTGTGTGGTTGCTATCTATTGTGGCTGTGATCGGTGCCAAGCTCGGTACTCCCGGACCCTCGGAGATCCAACACCGACACCGACACCGACACCGCACTGCGATGAAGACGGGAGCTAGCCGTGTGTTTACTCTGTTTACTAATTACCCTGCGATCTGGTGTGGTATGTAGGCACTGTTCGGTTCGGCATCGCTGCATCGCATATCGCATATCGCCATCGGGCATCTGCGCGTGCTTCTGTCATGCGTCACTAATCACTCTGTCACCTGTCACTCGCTCGTACTGATGCACTGCTGGGTGGAGCACCTAGCATCTAGCACATGAGCACACGAGGGTACGGCATCGGATCCCCGATAGGAGCTATAGGCCTATAGGAGCCCGCATCGGACGGAGCGCGCACAATGGCCACAATGGCACACAAAGGACATTCACCCACCCCACCGCCACCGCCACTGATGTGCGTGATGTGTATGATGATGCTTGCATTGCGCATTGTCTTCCACTAGTCCTGAGATCCTAAACTAGCCCTCGAAGCCGTGATGAATGATGCATACGTGCATACGCTGGACGCTCGAGGGCAGGATGCATGTGCAGGCCACCACATGTTCCACCACGCCATGACCCCTCCCGACGTCATGCCCGCGCAGCGTACAGCGCACTACGTCACCGACACCCGGACACACCGGCGTCTATGCCACTCTTGTGACCCTGCGCACCCTGCACCCCTCCAGCCACAACTGTGCTCGGCATGCTCGAGATCGCGACAACTCCTGAGCTAGCTGAGCTGCGGACCCCCATGAGCATGACAGAAAGATCGAGCATAGCAAGGATATCTCGGGAATGCAGAGACCGGCGACAACATACATAGAAGATAGTATACGTTGGAGGACCTTGAAACGCCATCCCTTCCGAGCCCTTCACGATGCGCCGGCAGATCCGGAGGCCCGCGCGCCAGCCGACGCCAGCACGCCAGCGGACGGCGTTCGTGGCGTGGGTTCTCGCGGTGCGGCGGTCTCCACCCCGCGGACCGAGTGGGACCCAGTTGCCGAGTGGCCGAGTGGCGTCAGGGGGGCGGGGTTGAGAGGCCGAGGCGCCGAGGTGGGGTTGGCGTTATTGTGCGTGTGTGAGCTGCGTGTGGTGGGCAGTAGTGGCGGTCGGTGTCGGTGTGGAGGAACAATGCTGTTGTGCTCGTCAAGTTGGGTGTTGGCGCTCGTGGAAGTGGCAGTGGAAGTGGCTGGACGTCCGGGTGGTACGCGTACGCGCCGGACCGGACGGGTGGCCCTTTGTCATTATCACTCATCCCTCGACTTCAGGCCGAGATACTGAAACGTGACGGGCTGCCGTCAACTTGCGAAGGTACTCCAGATGATCCAGACGGCGACAAAGGTACATATGGTACATCTCAATGTGTAACACCAAGCACGGGGAGAGACCGGAGATCGGAGATCGGAGGTCGGGGGATATGCCTTTAACACATGTCTCTCGGAAAACGACTGTCTCTCGTCTGTTTCTCGTGTCACATCATTTGGATACATTCCAATTCTCGCTCTTATTGTCTTCTCGTACTGTTTTCTCGTACTGTCTTCTCGTACTCTCGCGAAATCCTCCTCTCTTCCCTCCTCGTCTTAATCTTCTTCCTCTTCCGCCATGCTACCCCCGTTCTCCCCTTCCCGGCGATACGCTGGCCCCAAAAGCAGCACACAGCACATAGGCAAGACATTCCATTGTCGTCTGCACACTGTATAGAACGTAGAACAGGCGCAAGACACGTGTCTCGGGCGGAACATCATCACAATATTACAACATCGAGTGTGCCGAGCGTGCCGCGGCTCGCGGAACGGCTTGCTCACGGAACGGCTTTTGGCTTGTAGCTCTGGCTCGGCTTGGTGAGGCTTGTGGCCTTGTGGTCGGGGATCGAGCTACGGGGACCGTAGATCGGCTCGGCTTGTGGCTCGCACTGTTGGCCAATTGGCAGTAGCTCGTGGATGGTGGCTCGTGGCCCGTGGCTCGTAGTCATGTTTCGTAGCTGCGGCTCGCCACTCGGTTCATGGCCCACAGCTTCGAGTCATGGCTCGAGGAATGCCATCGCGAACCGGAAAACAGCGGAATGCGGGAACAGCAGGGCATGACATCAGATGAGATGCCGGGCATATCGGGGACAGTTGAGATGTTGAGAGTGTGATCGAGTGGCGAGTGGCGCGAGGGGTGGGCCGACGGCACGGGATAGTGGGCTCGTCTCGGCGTCTCGGTCAGAGAGATAAGATTTCGCCTGCAAGACCTCGGTTCTGAGAGCTCGCGCTCCCGTACTCTCGCAAACTCGGTTTCGTGTCCCCGGTTTTTGCGGCTCGGTTTGGTGGGCTGTCGGCTCGGTATCGAGGATATCACGGTATCACGTATCACTCGGTGTGCTATCGCCTCGATGATTACTCTCATCTGCCGGGTGATGTATCTCATAATCGCCATATTTCACTGCTTGTAGTCGAGCTCAGATACACCTCTGCTCGCAGCGCGCAGCCGTGGACACGTGTTCTAGTTTTTAGTATAGTCGCGCTAGTCGTTGTCGTCAGCGGTCAGCTGTCAGGCGGCGATCCATAAACCTAACTCGCATTCCTCTGTCAATTCAAACGTATTCCCACACCCCCAGAGTTCCATTCCTTGCGCTGTCCGGCCCGCGTCTGCAGTCTGCAGTACAGGTACAGTACAGTTAGCCCACGGGTGCAGATACAAGTGCAAGTACAGGTGCAGTCAAAGTCCAGTCGGGGCCACAGTCGCCGGGGCCACAGTCGCCGGAGCCACAGTCGCCGGAGCCACAGTCGCCGGAGCCACAGCCACCAGTAGTAGCCCACAGGCCATGGCCAATATCAGAGTTCTCGTCCCAGCTCACGCATACTCAAGGTCAGCGTTCCTTCAGTCCAGCACTCCTGAGGCCGGGGGAGCCGCCACACGCATCGCGAATCGGACATGCACCCCCCAACGCGGCGCCACCGTCGCGCCCGGCGTCGCGTCATTGGATCATTGGATTAGCCAGGGTTGTTAGCGGTTCGCATTCAAGGTCTTGAGGTCAATTTACAAGTTGAGCGGCGTGGGTCGCGGGGTGGCGGGGTCTTGGTGATCTGGGGAAGCGGTGCCCCATACGCCCGTAGCGAGGTGTAGCTATGCCATAGTAGCGTTCTTAGTGCGTCCGCGTTGTGTGCGCCCCGAGAGGTCGAGAGCAATGCGCCGGAATGTGCCCTCCCAGTCTCCCATCCTTTGGTGCTGGAATGTTCGTGGATCGCAGCTTCACCTCACGGCCTCGCGGGCTCACGGGCTCACAGGCGATCCGTATCCGTGATCAGTGCCGTGCCGTGTTCCGTGTCCCATGTACCGTGTTCCTTCCATGATATATGATATCATGTTCCAGGCAGGATGACCATCTGGGCGCGCTGGGCGGGGCGTCAGCTCAATTCCGGTGCTTGTCGAACTCCAAGGTCTTGTTCGTTGTGCGCGACGCCTGGTGGCTCGGCCAGTGTGCTCTCCGCTGTGCGCTGTGCGCTCTGTGCTCTGCTCCATGCGATTAGCGTCAGTCGTACAGCTACTGATGCATGCTCCTGATTCATGTTGTACTTCTTCCATGGTCTCCCCTCATACTACAGTGGCTCGTAAACGTGGCTCAAAACGACCGGCAGCTAGAATACACACACGCTTAACGGCCAGAGTGGCCAGTGCCAGCGCGGATGTTGCCCTCGCCGCGCGACGGGTTCATGTTGGGGTCGTGGACCTGGAAGCGCTGCCTCTTCGAGGTTCCGTTCTCGAGGATGAGGACAATGGCGGCACTGCAGTGTTAGTGGGATGGGATGCGAAGACAGAACCAAAAGACTCACTCAGTGGACTTGTCCTTGATGCGCTTGTCGTCGCCGAAGAAGGCGGTCTCGACCTCCTGGCGCGAGATGGGGGCGAGCATACCGGTGGTGCCGCTCGTGTTCGACTTGAACTGTCGTGTGAGCGAAATGTTACAAAACGGGGTGAGCAGGGTTAATGGACTAAGTCACGGATCAAAGTCTGCGACGCAGATCCAGCATCCATCCACGACGTCTACTCACAATGTCAAAGCTTCCGAGGAAGCGGGCAAGAGCTATGTCCTTTCCGCCCTGGGGCTGCTCCTTCCAGCGATTGTACTCGGTCTCGTCGTCGACAAAGACGAGGTACTCGTCGGCGTGCTCGTGGGGGCGCCAGATGACGGCAAGAGTCTCGTTGTCCTTGGCGGAAGACATTGTGGGGGATGTGCAAGAAAGGGTAGATGTGATGTGGATGTGAGTGTGGATGCAGTGAATGCGGATGGGAAAGATGTGAAGAGTAAGAGTGAAGAGAGTGTTGAGCAGAGTCTATATACTGCACGAGATGGCGTCCAGCCTGGCGCTGTCGGCTCCGGATGAACACTACGTGGTGTGAGTAGGTAGTAGAGTGGGCGGCTGCTTGCTACGTATTCCATTCTCTCTCACTCACTCACTCAACTCCCTCTCACTCCTCCATTGTCGTCACTAGCAGCGAATGGGTATGTAGCATTACGTATGACGTCAGTAGACGGCCTGGGCGCACACAATAGAGTGTCATTACAGCCACTTGGCAGTGTGTGCAGTGCGAAGAAGACGATCCCTCGCACATCCCTGCATATCCCTGGCATATCAGCCAATTACACACGAGTATAGCCTATTAGACAGGGATTACAATAACAAATGCTCGTCATTCAAGAAGCGAGTAGAATACCGCAGATCAATTATAAGTGGTCGACAAATCAGATTTGGCTGTGGATCTTCTGGGCGCCTAATCTTGCCCAACAACTCAATGTGGACTCCTGCACGACTAACACCTTCATGCCTAAACCGAAGACAAAAGTTACGTAAATTAACGTGCGCCGTTCAGTCAAACCGCACTATTTGTAATTCCTCAGCTTTCCCTGTGTGTGCCTGATTTTTTGCAGCGATCGCACCGTTGTGCGTCGCTGCAACAGCCCCTGCGGTATCGTACCACCTACAACATGTCCCTGCGCACTGCGCCAGGGCCCGGGGCCAGCGCGCGTGCCTCTCGCCTGGCCAGGCCCGCACTATCTATCGAAATTGATAAAGACACATCGTTTTCGTTCGCGCTGCGGCAATCGTACGAGAGGCCAAAGGGGGGCAAAAGGGGGGCGTATACCCGTGGCTGTGGGCGGCTGTGGGCGCGTGGGTGCGGCTGGGCGGACTGCGCGGACTGCGCGGACAATATGGACAAATATCGCTCTTGTCGTGGGGTGAGCTAGATACCAGCGATAAACTTTTTTTTTCTTTCCTCACCCTTTTTTCTGAGCGCGTACGGCGCGCTGGCGCGCTGGCCGCTGGCGCGTGTGCTACGCGGCACTTGGTGGTTTTGAGAGGGCTTGACTGTACTAGCACTTGACCACCGGACCAGTTAGACAACCAAAGTGCTAGACATCGAGGTAGGTAGCTGGGGTGGGAAATACCGGGCGCGTTTGGCTGGCTGTGGCATGCATCGCGCAGATAGATCCCTTTTGGGAATCCTGCAACCGACGATCAGAACCGATGTGACTCCGGATCACAGAGGTGGAGGCATTGAGGCAGCATCATCTGCCAGCATGCCAGATGTCTACTCCTACCATCGCGGCTGCAATCTGTCATCTGCCTGTCATCGTGTCATTATGCATCACGATATGTGCGTGCGCAGCGCGCAGCGTCTGTGCGCGTCCATGCACGTCGGAGAGAGTCCGAATGGCATTGGAAGAGACCCCACGTTGCCGCCCATTAGATTTTTCTGTTTCTGTTCCCGATGGGGTTTGCCGGTCCTCGTCTGTGCCCTGAGTCTCAGAGAGAAAAAAAAAAGTTGTCTCTCCCGTAGCGTGTCTCTAGTGATCTACCAAACGGTCAAACGGGCTCATTGGCATGGCCTCCATATGGTTTGGCCCTGGCCTCTATCAGCGCCGCCCTCTGCCCTCGCGCCCTCCCCAAAGTTCCGGTCCCGGTCGGCGCGGTAACGGCTGAGCGCGTGTGGGTTGTACGACGCGGGGGCGGAGGCGGAGCAGAGTGGGAGGCCTGAGAGGATTAGGGGCAAAGAGGATATGATATGGGAACTGTGTGGGCGGGCCTGAACCATCGTACAATCGTATCATTCCCGGTGGCCCAGTGGCAGCCACGCCACGCCGCGCCAGTCCGAGACGAGAAACGAGAGAAAGAGAGAGATGAGACCATCGCTGTCCTCCGCCGTGTCACCCCCGTTGCAGCCCTGTCCCCCCTCTGGCGCCATTCCAGCAACGCAACACATTGTCCTGCCCCCCTCAAGAAGTCGACGTCCACGCTCACTCATCTTCTTGTGCTCTTGCTCTCTTGCCTGTTGCTCAACTTTGCTTTTGTGTTCATCACACTCCTTGTCCCATACCCCCCATCACATCTCGCATCTACCCCGCGCGCCCCGACGATCGCTGTTCGCCTCGGTCATATCGCCCCGCTCTCCCATATTTTTGTAATCCCAACTTTTTAGTCCACCCCCCCTCACCACCCCCCGCGCTCCGCATCTCATCCCACCACCATGGTCGCGTTTGACATCCCCGCCCGCCCCTCCAACGTCGGTATCCTCGGCATGGAGATGTACTTCCCCAAGAGGTGCATCTCCGAGGAGGACCTCGAGGAGTTTGACGGCGTCTCGAAGGGAAAGTACACCATTGGTCTTGGCCAGAAGTACATGGCCTTTACCGACGACACGTACGTAGTGGAATTGGAATGGAGCAGCGAAGGAGCGGTACTGACGTTGCAGTGAGGACATTAACTCGGTCGCCCTTTCCGGTATGTAGCAGACAGCTCAGCTCTGCCCGCCAGCTCGCTGCAAGTAGCTCACCCCGCAGTTGTCTCTGGTCTTCTCGAGAAGTACAACGTCGACCCCAAGTCGATTGGCCGCCTCGATGTCGGTACCGAGACGATTATCGACAAGTCCAAGTCAACCAAGACGCTCCTGATGGACCTGTTCGCCTCGCACGGCAACCACGACATTGAGGGTATCGACTCGAAGAACGCGTGCTACGGCTCGACCGCCGCACTCTTCAACTGCATCAACTGGATGCAGTCCGAGTCGTGGGACGGCCGCAACGCCATTGTCATGTGCGGTGACATTGCCATCTACAAGGAGGGCTCGGCCCGCCCCGTCGGCGGCATGGGTGCTTGCGCCCTCCTCATCGGCCCCGACGCCCCTATTGTCTTTGAGCGTGAGTAGAGGAATGCCAGAAGGGGGAAGTAGCGAGGTGGGACGACGACAAGGGCGTAACAACACAAAAGAGCAGCTGTCTGTTGTCTGATGCTGTTTTCTGTTGTCTGTCGTCTGTCTCGGGCGGAACCATGGGCGCAGACAGTGGCCGTATCTTGCGGACGCCCATCTCGTCGATCTGTTGCCTGTTGCAGCTGTCGTCTCCGAAACATGTGGCTGACGTTGTAGCCGTCCACGGCACCTACATTGCCAACACCTGGGACTTCTACAAGCCCGACCTCTCGGCTGAATACGTGAGTGACTCCTCCAATCGCCCAGACGCGACGAGACGCGTGTTGGGAGACGCCCACTGACCTCACAGCCCACCGTTGACGGCCCGTGGACCATTGCCGCCTACCTTGGCGCGCTCGACAACGCCTACTCGACCTACATCGAGAAGGCCGCGGCCTCCAAGGCCCGCGCTCTCAAGAAGAACATCCCCAACGGCAACGGCGCCGAGTCGTCCGCCGAGGGCATTGACCAGTTCGACTACGTCTGCCTGCACTCGCCGTACGGCAAGCTCGTGCAGAAGGGCCACGCTCGTTTCTTCTACAACGACTACCTCCGTGACCCGACCGCCGCCCAGTTCGCCAACATCCCGGAGAGCATCAAGGCCCTTGACAAGACCAAGACCTACATGGACAAGACTGTCGAGAAGACCTTCCTTGCCCACGCCGACACCCACTACAAGTCGGCTGTCGTCCCTACCACCGACTGCGTCAAGCGCTGCGGCAACATGTACACTGCCTCGCTGTACGGTGCCCTCGCTTCCCTGATTGCCAACGTCGAGTCGGACGAGATCCAGGGCAAGCGCGTTGGTCTCTTCGCCTTTGGTTCCGGCTGCGCCGCGTCCTTCTTCGCCCTCCGCGTGCAGGGCTCCACCGAGGAGATCCGTTCCAAGATGGCCCTCCAGAAGCGTCTCGCCGCCATGGACGTCGCGCCCTGCCAGGCGTACGTCGACGCGCTCAAGCTCCGCGAGGACAACCACAACGCGGTCGAGTACAAGCCCCAGGGCTCGGTTGACAACGTCTGGCCCGGCGCCTACTACCTCGACGGCGTCGACAACCTCTACCGCCGCACCTACACCCGGAAGCCGGTCGCATAAGTGGCTGGAAGACGGGTGACGACGCTGGGAGCTGGCTTAGAGTGGATAGGGATCTCATTGGGCTGTGGGCTGGCGCCGCCGAGGGTGGGTCTTGCAGTGTTTAATTCTCCGCCGCATCGCGCCCGGCGCCGCACAGAGGCATATCACGACTGTACACGTACACACTAGACGCATCTATTGTCTATTATACCCCAACACTACAGAGAGGATGCATTGTTTGAGTGAGCCGAGTCGGGAGGGATGGCCAGGGTGAAAGCGATCAGCAGCAGGGAGCTTTAGGCGATGAGGAAGGGCATCTAGTTTACACTAACGGGTGTTGACCATCTAATTGACTGACAACTGATGTGACTGAGTGGACCTCAGGAACGCCTTGCGGCCGTGACACTCGTGGCACCTTTCTAGATTGAAGAACAGCAAGACAACCCGCAGGCACATGCACGCGACCATGACTGCCACAACAAATACATACAACAGCTACACGCTCCATCCATAAAAGTACCCCGCACTGCGGCCCTCACACCCCTCCTTCGGCGCCCAGAACTGCGCGGGGGGAAACTCGCGCCCCTTTCTGCGCTTCCGCCGCGGTTTCTCAGTCTCAACCTCTGCAGCCTTGACTTTCAATCTCGGCACGCCCTTCCGCGTCTCCCCCTTCGCCTGCGCGATAAACACCGGCGGCAACCCACGCGGCAGCCCCGCAGACTCGAGCACCATCTCCCCCACCTCCCCCTGCCTCCCAGGCAACGAAAGACTGTTTTCAGCGCCATAGGCCGCCTCGGCAGCGAGCCGCGCAATCCGTTCCCTCACAGCCACGGGAAGCGGCGCAAGCCGCGGATTAGACGGGAGGGCGTAGTGTTCCGCCGTGGAGAGGGATACGGGCGTCGGCCCCGCAAAGAGGGGAAATTCTGGAAATTAGCGGATCTCCAGAATGAAATATCTCAGGACTTACCAACCACCTCGGCAGCCACGACCACCTCCACCGGCTCGGCGCGCACCGCGGCAGTCTCGGCGCGCGCGAGGCGTTCGCGCTCCTTCCGCCGCTTCTTCTTCGCGTTCTGCTTTTCCGCCTTGGTGAGCGGGCGCCCTAGGACAGCCTCTTCAGCGGCGTCTGGTGCATCTGCTGCGTCTGAAACTTTGGCGGGCGGCGTGGGTTCCGATGCTGGCTCAAGTTTTGGGATATTCGGGAGACGGGCGGCCATGAGCGCGTCGTATGCCGCCACCAGCGCCGGACTCGGAGGGGGGGAGCTCTCCGGGGAGCTTTCGCGTGATGACGAGGATGAGCTCGAACTCGATCCGGAGCTCGAGCTGGCGTTGGAGCTCATCGTGGATGGATGTGTAGTTGATCAGTTGATACTACACTGTTCGTGTCCAGAAATCTCAGACCTCCACTTCGAGGCGCCTCCACCACGCCACTGGGCGGCACGCCACGCACGAAATGCCGTATAACCCCGCTCTCAGGTCGTCTGTGCACCCTGGCGGCGATGGCGTCCGGCGCCCATGTTGAGAGCGCTTGTCATGCTCGTCGAGCATCGTCCTCGTCCTCGACGCCTGCAACATTCTTCACTTTGCTCATCCACGACAACTCCCGTCATGTCGTACAACAACATCGGTCTTTCGACCGCGCGTGGAAGGTGCGTATCAGAAGCGGGGACGCCCATCTGAGGCGTCCTTCTCTCTTGTTTTCCTGCTGACATCCAGTGGCACAAGCGGCTACATTGTCCGCAACACGTCGGCGCTGCCGACGCGGCAGGGCCCGCCCGGCGGCTTTGCCGGCCACCAGCGGTACGAGGACTATTTGAACGAGATTGCCAAGCCGCCAGTGCACCGCGAGCCGGACGCGGGGATCCTCGAGCACGAGCGCAAGCGCCAGATTGAGATCAAGTGTCTCGAGCTGCGGGACGAGATGGAGGAGCGCGGGTGAGTGTCTGTCCGCAAGTGTTGAAAGTGTTGGAAGTGTTCCTATTGTAGCTTTCATGCCCGTTCCCTTTGATTTCCTTTTCCTTGTCCGCAACCCATATAGACAGTGCCTTGGAGCTGCATCCTACTGCTCCTGAGGCGATCCGGTTCGCGAAGAGTACCATACACGGGTCACTTAAGACCTCCATGTCCCACATCCAATGGGTTATGGAGGGGGACTGTGCCCCGACATCCGTAGTGTTTTCATTCTTTGTTTTCTCCAAATACTGACGGACAGGGTCGACGACGACGAGATTGAGGACGCGGTGGCGGCGCTGCGCAAGAAGCTGCAGTCTGCAAACGTTGTCATTCCGGGACGGCGGGCGACCGACTCGCACTCGGTGGCGGCCGCCAAGCAGGTGGAGATGACGCGTCTCGGGCGCGCACTGGACATTCGCGCAGACCACGTCGAGGGCAAGGCGTTCCAGCGCGAGACGGAGGAGGAGCGCGCAAAACGCCTCGCTGAGAAGGAGGAGCGGGAACGGGAGCGCGTCGAAGCAGCGCTCAAGCGCGAGAAGGAGGCGGAGCGCAGGAAGAAGGAATTTGAGGAGCGCGAAAAGCTCCGCCGTAGAGAAGAGTACCGCCGGAGGCAGGACGAGGAGCGCCGGCGGCGGAGAAGCGACCGCCGCGACCGCGATCGTGAAGACTCGCGATCCCGTTCACCCGTCAAGCGCGAATCGCGCGATTCCGAGTCGCGCTCCCGCTCCCCCGTCAGGCGCGGCCGGTACGACTCGCGTTCCCCGCGCCGGGACGAGTCGCGCAGCCGCAGTCCTCCGCGCCGCCGCGACGACGACCGGCCCGAGACGCCGCCCCGTGGCCGCTCAATGACGCGCACACCCACCCCCGGCGCGGGACGCCGCGACCCCTCGCCGTCGCCGCGCCGCCACCGTCCCCGGTCCCCGAGCTACTCGCGCTCGCCGTCCCCTCGTCGTCGCCGTGACGACTCGACCCCGCCCCGCCGCCGCCGCTACGACTCGGACTCGGATTCTGACTCTGAGCGCGGCCGCCCCATTTCCCGCTCCCCGTAATGTTGTATCATTCAGTTAGCTTCACGTACCAGTAGTCATGATGCCAGCCAGTGTATCAGTGTATTTAGTGTGTCCTGAGCATGACCAGTGTGATGTCCGCGAGGGTCGTCAGACGGGGGACTACAAAAAGGTGGGCCCTTCTTGCTTCTTGCCTCTCTTTGGGTCTTAAACCCCACCAATTCATTTTGCAACCACTATCCCAACATTGACCAACTGCTGCATACCGCTCGCTCCCTACTATCTCACTCCACCTAAGGGGCATCGTCAAAGCCCATGTTGACGACGCAGCGGATGCAGTCTCCGGCGTGCATGTCGTCGAATCCGGCATTGATCTTCTCGAGCGGCTGGCTGTGGGTGACAAACTGGTCAACCCAGAGCTTGCCGTTCATGTAGTCCTCGACGAGACCCGGGAGCTCGGTGCGGCCCTTGACGCCGCCAAACGCCGAGCCCTTCCACACACGGCCGGTGACGAGCTGGAAGGGGCGCGTCGAGATCTCGGCGCCGGCCTCGGCGACACCGATAATGTTGCACACGCCCCAGCCCTTGTGGCAGCACTCGAGGGCCTGGCGCATCACCGTCGTGTTGCCCGTCGCGTCAAAGGTAAAGTCCAGGCCGCCGTCCGTCTTCTCGATCAGGTAGTCGACAATGTTCTTGTCCCCGAGGTCCTTGGGGTTGATAAACTCGGTGGCGCCAAACTTCTTGGCCCACTCCTCCTTCTTCGGGTTGGTGTCAATCGCGATGATGCGCGAGCAGTTCTTCGCCTTGCAGCCCTGGATGATCGAGAGGCCGACACAGCCGATACCGAAGACAGCGACAGTAGAGCCCTCTGCGTGTCAGCTCCATGTAAAATACAAAGCTCACCAATGCCGGGAGTCTTGACGGCCGCGCCGTAGCCGGTCGTAACGCCACAGCCGAGGAGACACGCCTTCTCGAGCGACGCCTTCGGGTCGATCGCGACGACAGAGTACTTCGAGACGACAGTGTACTGCGAGAACGTCGAGGTGCCCATCTGGAGGTCAGTCACGCTGTACACGGGTCCTGGAGCGGGGCGGCTTCAACTTGTCTCCATCTTGAGCGGTCGTCTCCCCGCCTATCCCTCCAAACTCACAAAGTGGTGGACCTCCTTGCCCTTGCAGGTGAAGCGCTTGGTGCCGTCAGGCATCACACCCTTGCCCTGAGTGGCACGAACGGCGCCGCAGAGGTTGGTCTTGCCCGACTTGCAAAACTTGCACTCGCGGCACTCGGCAGTGTAGAGGGGCACGACGTGGTCGCCGACCTTGACGTTGTCGACGTTGGGGCCGACCGACTCGACAATGCCGCCGCCCTCGTGGCCGAGGATGACGGGGAACGCGCCCTCAGAGTCCTTGCCCGAGAGCGTGTAATCGTCACTGGGGTTAGTCTGGAAATGGGGAGAGAGGGGGGGGCTCTCAAGAGTTGTTCCAAGCTTCTGCGCTCTCCCTCGCTGCAACTCACGTGTGGCAGATACCCGTGCTGCGTGTCAGCTACATCCGTGACGCTTCGGTTGCACTTACTAGAGGACCTTGATGCGGACCTCGTTCTCGCGCGGCGGCGCAACCTCGACCGTCTCGATCGAGAGCGGCTTGCCTGCGTGTGAGCGAGCATTCCTTGGGGATCCTTGAGGAAGCAGGTACAGGTATCGACCAAACTAAGTCAAACACCTGCACTCTCGCACTCACCAGCCTCCCACGCAACGGCGGCCTTGCACGTGATAGTCTGGGGTGAGCACAGCCATGGAGCCAGTACCGAGAGCACACACCTTTCCCTCGGTAGACGACATTGTGGTGTTTTTGTTAATGTGTATGTGATGGAAGAATGGAGAATAGCAACCTGTGAGGGGTGGTGGCTTTGATGTATTGTGGGACCCTGTGCGTCACTGGCCGTCAACTGGGTGGGCGCTTAATATAACTATGCCCACTCCTCTCACCATACCCGGGAACTCCGATGCGAGCCGAACTTTACCATCGCAAGGCAAGATGGGATATTCACCGCAACTGCACGACAGCATACCGCTGGATAGGGACAGTAAATCATGAGCGAGTAGTGCATGCTTGCGTACTGCTTTATTGCTCTCTGATCTGGGATCTATGC
Source organism: Apiotrichum sp. Y4204 (assembly GCA_025531455.1). Taxonomy (NCBI): domain Eukaryota; kingdom Fungi; phylum Basidiomycota; class Tremellomycetes; order Trichosporonales; family Trichosporonaceae; genus Apiotrichum; species Apiotrichum sp. Y4204. The sequence goes on from JAMYHL010000032.1 coordinate 163,306, forward strand.
ATATCGTCGCGCATGTTTTTATCTTAGTTAATGAGTGCAGGTCCACCAGCACATCTCGCACCAAACCTCACTGCGTCACTACCGAGCCCTGTTGATGAATGCCGCAGAATGCCGAGGTTGCGATTCCGATCCGGAGTTTCTGGTGGAGCGACTGTGGAGTGGTGGAGAACTGGCAGATCGTGGCTGAACTCTTGCCAAGACCAGCAGATGATCAGAAGATGAGAAGGTCTGAGGTTGCGAGAGCAAATGTAGTGCAATAGTGATAGAAGCCAGAAGTGAGTGTCGAGCAAGTCGAGCGGCCAAGCGGTCGCTGTTGACAGCTGGACGGTGGAATGGACAAGACAGAGGACTCTGAGCCATTCATTCGGACGGTCGTTACAGACGACTAGCGCCGAGGCCAGCCATTTCCCTATAACAAGACCACGATCTAAGGCATAGTCATAGTCACAACATACATCAATCTATACAATCTACAGCTTCGCCTCCTGGACAAGCTTGAGCAGGTCGTCCCCCTCGGCGCCGATAATCTCGCGCACGACCACGCGCTCGCGGTCCCACACCCCATCAACCCAGTACGCGTCTCCCTTGATGCGCTCCCAGCACGCCTCGAGCGACGGGTACCGGTAGATCATGACGCTGCCCGCCATGCCGTCGTGCTGCTCCGCAGGAGTCTTGCGTGCGTCTCCCGAGTGGTGGCTGTGCGCCTCGTCGACGAATGCGCGTCCAAAGACTGGGAAACTAGGTCAGAAAACAGAACACCCGTCAAACCCCCACACTCCCACTCCACCCTAGCGACTCACGCGTCGTGCCCGCCTTCTTGCCGGCCGCAGAGGCCTGGACGTGCGCCTCGCGCACGCGCATCCGCGCAGCAAAGTTGTCCGCCTTGTCGGGGCAGTACGCGATGTAGAGCGGCATCGTGGGTGTAGTCCGTGATGGGTGGGAGGCGGTAGTGGGCGTGGTCAACTTGCGTTTTTATGGGTTCTTATCAACACAAAGTTGTTTGGCTGTACTTGGGCTCGTGGGCATGCGCGCGAGCGGCCCGTCACATATATACATCCCAGCAGCTTTGCCCGCCTCGCCCATCTTGAGATCATCTCGAGGCCCTCGGAGCAACCGCCGGGAGCCGGACATGAGATGTGCGGGTGACTCGGCTCGGCTGGCGGCGTCGGGAGTTCCGCGGCCTAATCTACGGGTGTTTCGGGTCGGCCGCGTGCTGAGTCAATAGCTCCCACCATGCACAATGCACGACGACCATGGATCCATGGACCTAGTGGACATGCATATCTTGTCGTGCATGCATCGCATATCGCATATCGCATAATGGAATGTCGCGATATCCCGATATCGTGTTGCTGTACTCGGCTTGCATCGCACGGCCGAAGATACCGTAGCCCCCGGGTGGCAGACAGGTCAGGCCTGCCATTGCCGTGCTAGTTGGGAGGTGAGTAGAGTACGATTCTTGCGTTTACTGTTCATCTTTCACTCTTTCTCACCTCTGTATCACTATTACTCTACTGAAGCTGACATGTTGACATTGACTTGAACTGGGGCCATGCTGCATGCTGTGTGAATGCCAATCCCTGCTGCTGATATTATGTGTTGCTGATGGTATCATTTGCGGGGCGCTGAGCACAAAGGGAGACATGCGTAGTGTTCTGTCCTTTGAAGCTTTGGAGATCACTGTCGTGACCTGTTGATCTCACGAACTCACATCACCTTCTTCTCTCTTCCTTTCTTTTTCTCATTCTCTGTCTCCTCCTTTTCTTTCTCTTCCTCTTTCTCGTCCTCTCTCACTTACTCTATCTCGCGGTCTCCCTCTCACACAACCCCCTTCTCCTTCCCGTCACCACCTCTGCCTCTTCCTCTATCTCAATCCTTCTCTCTGCCTCTTCCCACGTTGCCCCTTCCCACGTCGCACCAAGCAAGCGCCAAACAACCGTTTCACGTCTCCACATTTTTCACCAGCGTGCCCGCGCTCACCGGTCAAATCACAATGGTCGTCGCCATTGACGCCGACGGCTTCCCGCACATCATCGACGCCATCTTCGAGCATGCCTCCATCGGCGCGCTCACGAGTCTCCGCGCGGCGTGCAGGTCGTTCAAACGCCGGGCCGACGAACGGCTTTTGCGGCAGGTCGTGATTTGCCCCAATTTTCGGCTCGAAGGTCGGGGGCCGTTAGGCGATTATTATGATCCGTGCATCTACGCCGTGCCCGAGATTACTGATTACAATGTCAAGGGCCGAGGACCCCGCTTCACCGTCCCGTTGTCATCGGGTCCACTCTCTCTCCAAGACAGCCCTGTCGCAACCTGCCCGATGCTCGCATTTGTTTCGGCCCTCGAATCGTCCGACCCCGTGCTGCTCGGTCACATCCGAATGATTCTAGTGCGAGATTATTGGGACAATGAACTTCTACGGCGCATCCACAACTTGCTCGAGCGTGCCACTGTGCGGATTTACACCACCGATATGCTGTGGTATGCGTTCTGCCGAGACAGATCAACGATATGAGCGTGCTCAAGGTCCTTCCCCTGTTCCGTGGTCGACTGTTGCCGTAGGTTCGTAGAATATGGCTTTGCTAGCTGACGTGGTATAGTACAGTATGTACACATCATCTCCACTGTACGAGCCAAGGATTGTCGGGGTGAGGGCTGAGTTGATCTGTGCATCTTGTTCTGTTGTCTGGCGTTGTGGCTGACCATGATCGTGGGGGTGAGTCTCGCCGCTGCTGATGAGCAGGCTCCACAACTACAGTTTGGCTGTCGTCCTTCTTGTCGATGTGTGGAAGGGATTTCTGTTGCCACTGGAAGATAAGGGCGCACAGACCATATACTAACCAGCTTCCCATTCCAACGATGTCTGGCATTTCCCATACACACGTCGAATGGTACTGCAAAGAGTGACAAATGTCCCCCAGCATCGTCGCGTTCTCCTCAAGATCTCATCCTGTTCACATGGTGTATCCCACACGCCCTGTCTGGGTCCTCTGAGATGCTCTTTCGCCTTACCATCGAGCTGGGGAACGTGCCCCACGACGCTTCTTCATTCTCTTGCGTTTAGTTGGGCCGAGTCACGCCCCGTTTCGCCCAGTTTGTGTGTCAAAGACTGGGCAAGCAACGGAGCGCGGCATGGGACATGATTTTAAGGCTGGTCAGAAGCTGCTCGCATCCTTATTCTCACACCATCTCATCTTCGATTCTCATGTTCTCTCTGTCCTCCATCCCTCGTCTAGGCTTCCTGTTCTCCTCTCTGCAGTCCTCCCTTCTCCAATCTCCTGGTGTACGACTCATACATCCTCGGGCCTGGCTTCTTTCCAGCACAACCTCCTCTCTCGCCTTGACTTCTCTTCTCGCCGTCTCGTCTACCCTCTCAGGTCTTTGCTTCGTTTCCTTTTCCACGGCCCAGACTCCGCTCAACTCTCAACCCCCCCGATCAATCACTCAGAAGTCGACGCAATGGTAACCATCGACGCCGACTCCTTCCCCCACATCATCGACGCCATCTTTGAGTACGCGCCCGTCGGCAGTTTAACGAGCCTCCGTGCAGCGAGCTGGTCATTCAAGCGCCGCGCTGACGAACGGCTTCTCGACCACGTCGCGATCAACCTCTACAGGGATCCGCACATCTGCGCTGTTGCCATTATCGAGAATCCTGATGTGGCCTCAGGCGCCAGAATTGTGCGAGGTCCACGGTTTGGCGTCCCTCTGCTTTCGACGCCTTCGAGCTGCCCGGAACGCTCCATTCTCCCCAACATCGGCCCGTACGAGAGCCATTACCCCTTTGCTGAGCAGCTTGTCCAGTCGGAGAGCGGACTGCTGGACCATATTAACGCCGTTGACTTGGTCTTCGTGGAAGAGGTGACAGCCCGTCATCTCCTGCCCTTTCTCCGGGACGTGATCACCCTCCGTACTTTTTACACTCCCTGGCGGGAAGCGCATCGGGCGTTCGACAGTCTCCTCTACTTTCCAGTTTGGATTTCTAATCGGTCGTGCCTTCTGAAGCGAGCCAAGCGCCTGGTCCTGTCCTTCACAACATCGCGTAGCAACCAAGTGACAGTGGCTCGTATCTCCCCGGGCGCCTATCTCAACTTGGAAGAGATAGTTCTTGTCGGTTTTCGCCAAGAAGATCCCATGGAGTACGAGTTTTTGGACCCTAATGGCTACTCCTTTCATCCGGTCACCGAAGGTGATAGGTTCTGGCTGTATGTCTCGTCTGGGAGCCGTGAGATCAACACAAGGATTCTAGTCAACGCGTTCACTACCATGTCGATGGATTCGTACCGCCAACAGATTCCCCGAACTCAGTGGCTCCGCGAAGTAGCCTCAAACCAGGCATTACAGCCCGATGGCCCGGATAGATCTTTCTACTACTGTGCATTTCCCGAAAGCTCGCCTTCCTCATCGACAACCTTGCTTGCCCCACCTGTGTTGTCTGATATCGCTTCGACCGTCGAGCCCGAGACCGCCACTCCTGTTCAGCCTACCGTGCCGCCGGCTCCGTATCCCACCAGCACGTCGACTGCATTGCCCATCAGCCACGCACGTCCCTCGGGTCGCCGCTGCACCATCCTATAACGAGAATCGGCCCCACTGCATCCCTCGCAACATCACCTCGACAGCATATCGAAAGCATGTCGACGGGTGCCGCCCTCGCCATCATATACCCCACCACAAGTACATAGACTTATGATTGCGTACCAATATCTATCTAGCCGCGTTCCCGTCGCGTCCATGTACATAGCCCACGCAGATTTTCAGTTCACTCGCCCCTCTCGTTCTGCCTCTCCACCTGGAAATCGTTCCACTTACCACACACCCTATATAGAGTAAGGTGTATCAAGCGCCTCAGAAGATGTCAAACATCGTGGACAAACCATCGCGTTGCATCCAACAACAAGCACACCGTTACCGTGCGCAGGGAGGCCCCGAAGCTTTTCTCTTCTTCACAGAGGGCAGCAGGGAACAGTAAGGAGATGGTAAACAAAGGCGAGTCTCTTGGAGAGCCATACAACAAATAAACACATCAAAAATCATAAAAATAGAAGAAAAAGGGCGTGCCACATTTACCTGTACCTGGCCAAAAATGTTTCAGCGGCTGGTAACCTCTGTTCCGAAGCGGGGAATCGAACCCCGGTCGATCGCGTCCATACTAATGAAAGGCGACTAGATTAACCACTATCCTACATCGGATGGCTGAAAGTCAAAATGGCCGAACATTTATATATGTCACAGCCTGTCAGGTTGTAATGACGAAGCTGCACCGTTCTGTAACTCTTCATGCCCCCTCTCGACAGTGACGCCAGACTCTCAACTGTACATCAGATCTCTATGGGTACTACACTCTACGCGGGGGCATGCGGCCGGGCATGCCCTTGCGCGCTCCGGGGTCGCCGTCAGCATCGTCATGGACCATGCGCTTCTCCTCCTTGGTATCCTTGCCGAGTGCGGCCTTTTTGCGGTTGCGCACGGGGAGGAGACGCTCGAGGCGGAGCCACTTCTGGACATTTGTGCCCTGGCCACGGACGCCGAGGTCCTGCCCCGCGACCTTTGAGCTGTCCCAGAGGCCCTCGCCGCCGGGCTTGAGGTCGCGCTCGTAGTTTGCGATGAAAGGGTGCGCCTCCGTGTTGTACACATAGTTGTCGAGCGAGAGGAGCTCCGGGTCGGCCTGCAGCAGGTAGTGGTACTTGAACGTCTCGGCGAAGATGAACGACTCCATGTTGTTGCCGTACACAATGTCCTGTGGCTCACGGGTCACGTCGTGGATGGACGAGAAGCCGTGTGCAACGCGGGAATGGTTCATCCACGAACCGAACATGCGCCAGCCCTTGTCCTGCCATGCACGGTCACCGGTGAGGCGGTACCTGTGTGTGAGTAGACAGTCGTGAGTTGCCTGAAGCCGACGTAACTCACATATAGAACACGCTTTCAATTGTCTCCGGGCGGTTGATGTAGTATCCGGTGGAGCTGGAGACGCCGGGCGGGGATCCGCGGATGCTGCGGTAGTAGGTGATAGGACGATTCGGCTTGCGTCCCGAGTCGTTCTTGACGAGGGTGCGGTCGTCGATCCAGCGAACCTCGCCGTCGTCGTGGTCCTTGAACATGCGGGTGTGGTCGATCTGGTCATCGGTGAAAGGCTTTTTGATAGGCGCGTGCCACCGGTTCCCGTCCGTCGTAATGTTCTCAAATGCAGTCTCCATGTTCTTGTCGTAAAAGTGCACAACCTCGGGCTGGATACCCGTCGGCGTGCCCGCGCCGATCCAGTAGCAAGTGGTGGTGAACTTTGCGGCGTCGGACATGTCCTTTGGCCGGTCGAGGAGCTTGGCGCCCATGGCGAGCATGCCGCCGGCAAAGCACGCCAGGTGCTCCGTCTCGCGCTTGAGCACGCCGCCCTCGTACTTGCCGATCGTCATGAGGTCGCGGTTGGGGATGACGTCAACGGGGGTGAAGAGCAGCTTGCGCGCGGCGTCAATGCTGTCCTCATAGAGACGGCGGTAGACCTTTGCGAGCTGGCCGCCGCCGAGGAGTTTGTACGCCTTGATGAGGTACTCGTAGTACGAGTCGGTCATGGCGCCAAACGAGAACGAGCCGCCGATTTCGCCGGTACCGTCAGCGGAGAAGGCCATTGGCAGCAGGGGCTTGAACTTTGACCGCGGGGCAGCCTGTTCGTTGATGTAGTCAATGCCGCGCTGTGCGAGGTCAAACCACTGCCTGTCGCCTGTCGCCTGGGAGAGACGGATGAGCTCGAGGGTCATGCTGCCGACCTCGGCAATCGACACGGTGTGCAGGTTGTAGTACCCCGCCTCGGCGCCAGGGTCAATGCGCGAGCCCTGAGGGAGGCCACTGCGGGTGTTGAACGCGCGGCCAAGAATCTCAGCCACGTCCACGGCACGCTCGAGCATGAGCTTGTCGCCCGAGAGGTCGTACGCGCCGAGCAGGCCGCCGAGGTAGCGAATGCCCGACTCGAACACAGGGAGGCCGGTGCTTGTGTCGCGATTCTCGGTCCAGCCGCCCTCGCTGGTCGGTGCACGATAGCCCTGGGACCAGTCCCGGCCGGTGATCCAGTTGAAGTTGAGCTGGTTGACGTGCGGCCGGCAGAGGTTGTACTCGTCCTGCAGGCCGAGGACGAGAAGCGTGTCGAGCGTGTCCACAATCGAGGCGCCCCATCTGATGTCAGTTGAGCGAACACGACGCAACTCACGCATTGAAGGGGTCCGAGGTCTGGCCGGTCTGCGGGCGTACCTCGTCGTGACCTGGAGTGTCAACATGTCTTCCCGGAGCGACATTCCCGCACATCCCTCACTCACCCCACGCCTTGTCCTTGTACGCCTGCCAGCCATACACAAACGCGCGCTTCACAGCGTCGCGGCGCTTGATGCGGAGCTCGCGCTGCTCCTTCGACTCCCACTCGCGGTCCTTGGTCTTGAAGCTTGGCCACTGAATATCCTTCACGCCCGGCGCGTCCTCCTTCCAGTTCGCGGGCCCCTTCCAGTTGGCCGCAAAGCTGTCATCAGGCAGCGCAGCCTTGACCCACTTCTTGTCCCCAGGGAGAGGGGGCGACGTGATCTCACGCAGCTTCGAGTCCGGGAACACCTCCTCGTGCGGTTTGCGGAGGTACGTCGCGAGGTTGACCTCGGGGAAGAGCGTGTCGGGGTCGACAAAGTCCTTTGGACCGGGGTTGAGCGGCGGGATGCGGCGCCCGACATTGGTGAGAAAGTGGTCTCCGTTCTTGTCAAGGACATAAAAGTGGGGGTCGTCGGGACGCGGCGGGCGGGCCGGGGGCGCGGGCGCCTTTTTCCCCGCGGGCTTCTTGTCGTCAATCGGCGGCGGCAGGTCGTCCCAGATATTCTCGCCGCCGAGCCGCTGGTCAATCTCGTCAAACGGCACGGGTTCCCGTGGCGGCGGTGGCGGCGAGTAGCTCTCCAGCGACGAGTAGTAGAGAAAGACGGTGACGCACGCGAGGACAGCGATGATCACGCGGCTGCGGCGCTGAAGGCTGCGCCGCAGCGTGCGCGCCTGGGGGAGGGACACGCCGGCCTCGACGTCGAATGGCCCGCCGCCAGAGAGGAGGAATCGGTCCCCCCCTTTGCCGTACTTGTCGTCGTCGTAGTCTTGGCGCGGGGGCGTGCCCGGCGGAGGCGAGAGCGAGCGCCCCTTTGGCCGCGAGCGCGCGTTGTACAGCGACATCGTGGCGTGGACGAGTGCAAAATAGGTGGTGGAGATGAGTGGGAAAGAATGTGGACAGAAGTTGGATGGAAAAAGTCGGTGTGTGTCCCGTGTCTTGTTGCGTCGTGGAACAGCTGGCCAGTCCTAGTCTTATTAGCGTGCACTGCCGCCGGATTCCCCTTGTGGTGCACTGAAAAGTCGTCCAAAAAACCGGGAATGTGCTCTGATATCTGCTGCGCAGCGCGCAGCGGGAAGCAAACGATTTACAGGTTCTTTTTGGCCCCGATGCCGATATCGAATGTCAATGCCTGCGGATGGCAAAAGGAGGTCGAGCAGACGAGCAAGAAGTGTCAAGGGGGTGAATGGAGGATCGAGGACGGTATGAATGGTGACGAGGCAAGCAGGATACTTACAGGGCGTGTCTTTTCAGCGCAGCCAGCAGGCAGGAAGCATGTTGCATTGGTTTCCGCGAACCCCCCCTGTCCCCCCTGTCCCTCCTCAGCCCTTCGTAGCCTCTTGCAGCCTCGATCCCAGCCTCGCCTCGTGCATCGCGTGCCGCCTCCGCGCCTCCGCGCCCCCGATCGCAATACAGGAAATGCAGGCGCCGTGCATTGCTTGTGAATCCGAGGCTCAAGACTGGGTATGCTGGGCAGTTACTGTTCCACCTGCCAGTAAACGGCGTCAGCTCCTAACCTGCTGGCTGGGCTGGTCGCTGGCGTGTCATCCCGCCAACCCCAGTATAGTTTTCTCAATGTCATCGTCTGCGTCGACCCACTACTGAGTAGACTAAACGTTCCCTCCACGTCGATTTGTGCAACCAGGAGGCTTGGAGCTTGGGCGCCGACGCTCGACTGTCATGGCTAGTTGTGTCGTGCCTCGCCTCGTGGGAGCGTCGTCGCCACTGGCCACTAGCCACATTGCCCCTGTTCATCCCCATCTCCACTTGTGTGCAGTCCAGCAAACCAGGTAACTAGCTGACTAGACTGTCCCATGCATGCTACTTGTACTATCAGTGTTCGTCGTCGCTGTCGTGCCCCCACTCATCAGGGTGCGGCCCGTGTTTTCAGGTATGAGTGTGGGGGTGGGTGTGGAGGTGGAGGTGATGCTTGTAGGGATGGAGGATGATGCTGGAGGCCTGAAGGTGTCCGAAGCAAGATGCAGCATCGCCTTGCTTCTTGAGGAATACGGGACCCAATCCCCATATTATGCCGTCGCGATGGTGAGGATATCTGAATATCTGGGTATCTGGATATCTATCGTGATCATGCACGTCATGGCCGGCTCGACACGGTCTGCCCGCTGCCCGTCTGCGCGAGGCTGCCGACCTGCTTGCGCCAGTTGTCAATGTTGCTTCCGGGATCCGGGACCTCGAGCGGCGGCTGCGACGACGGGTACGGCATGTTGGGCATCATCATCGACATGTGGCCGGGCATACCCATGCCACCCATTCCCATGCCACCCATGCCGCCCATGCCACCCATGCCGCCCATGCCCATGCCGCCCATCGGCATCCCCGGCATGCCGTAGCCCGACATGTACGGCGAGCCGTACGGGTTCATGCCCATGTTGCCCATGTTCGGCATCATCATCGACTGCGACTGCTGTGGGCGCTGTGAGCGCTCGAGCTGCTGCTTCTGCGCGGCGCCGGCGTGCTTCCACGCGAGCGGTAGGTCGTCCTCTATCTCCTCGACCGTCTGCTCCTTCTTGCGGGCATCCTGCGCCCGCTGTCGGCGGACGTGGAGCGGCACGTCGTCGTCGTCATCGTCGTCCTTCGCCGCGGCAGGGGCGGGGTCGGCCGCGATACCTGATAAGGTCCTTTCGAGGTCGGCGGCGAAGCCCAGCCCGTCGGCGAAGGGCAGCGGCTCGTCGTCCGTTTTCTGCTTGACGGCGCGTATCGTGCTTCCGCCCTCCATCGGGCCCTCCGCACCCTCAGCGGACGCAGACGCACTCACAGCGCCCGGCTTGCGGAAGCGAGACAGCGGCACCTCCTCATCACTATCGTACACCGTCGCCTTGACCCTCGAAAGCGGGACGTCGTCCTCCTCATCGTCTTCCGAGTCCGAGGAGGCCACAGCCGGAAGCTGCGGCGGGGGCGGAACGGAGATGGCTGACGGCGAGATTGGCCCATGCGTGCTTCTGCGTGTCGTGTGCGGCGACAGCGCGCGTACACTGCCCGCAACGGAGCCGCGGATAGACGGGTTGACTTGGCTGAGAGGCACTTCGTCCTCGCTGTCCGAATCGTCGCCGTCGCTGCTCCCAAACCACGTCTCCACGCCGAGTCCGGGTGCTTCGGGCGCACCGAGTCCCTGCGTCTCAGGCCCACCACTAGTTCCCGGGAGCATGAGCGTCGCGGGCCGGCCGTCGGGCGCAGCAGCCCCCTCGGGCTTGTGCAGCTCGAACATCGACTGGCGGTTATCGCCCGGCATGGTGATCCGCTTCTCGCCTGGCCCGGCAGCGAGATCAGGTATACCCCACACGCTCATGCGGTTCGGGTTCGGGAGGCCGAGGTGTGGTGTGTCCGCGTCCTTTGTCTCAATCATCGTGGCGCGCTTGTTGAGGAAGCGCGTCCTGCGGCGGTCGGCCTTTTCGATCTTTTCGCGCTCAAACGCCAGACGCGCCATCTCTTCTGCGTCGGTTGCGTTCTTCTCCGCCTCCTGGATGGCCTTGAGCTTGGCCATCTCGCGCTCCCACACCGTGTCGACACCAAACACGGACCGCGACTTTGCCATGCGGTCCTGTTTGGCTGCCGCCTCGTCGTCTTCCCCAGGAACATTGAGGGTAGGAACTCCGAATGTCGTGGACGGGCGCTGCGAGAGGCTGGGCTTGGGGGGCGAGAGGCTGTCGGCATTGTCCCTCGGCTGTCCCTCCTCCGGCGCTGCCTCCGTATTCCGCGTCATCATGGACGGACGGTGGTCGCCGTAGAAAACACGCTTCTTGTTCCGCAGCTGCTGCTTTCGCGCCTCGAGCTGGTCAATGAGAGATGTGCCCTGTAGATGTTAGCAAATGTATACCGTCCTAGACCCACGTAGAGCTTCCCCGGGAGACGCTCCTCAGGCTCGTCCTCGACATGGGCTCCGTGGTATATCTCGCCCTCCTCCGCCTGGCCGTGGAAGAAGAGCTCGTCCTCGCGGCGTCCACCGACCATGAGACTGGAGCGGAAGGTGCGCTGCGCAAGGGAGAGGGGCACGCCCATACCCATGTTGAGGATGGACGCGCGCGCATCAGCCGGCAGAGGCTTTTCGCCGAGTGTGAACCCCTCGGGAATGTGAACAGTTGCCGTGGGCTTCTCGGTTCCCGCCAGGGCCGAAGGCATGATCAGCGTCTTGGGGCGCAGCAGCTCCTGCCGCCGGATACGCAGCGCCTGCGCGCCGTACTTTGGCGGCCGGAGCGGGCGACCATAGTCGCCCGCGGTGGGAATGTCGTCAAACATTGGGCGCTGAGGCGAAATTTGCTCAAACTCGCCGCCGACGCTCCCTTCCGCATAGTACGAGTCGGTGAGGGAGCCGCGGCGTGCAGAAGACCGCACTGACGTGGAGGGCAGGTTGTCTGCGACGCTGAAACGCGCACTCCGACGCTCAAGGTCGACGCTGGACGCGCGCGGGCCAGCAAACGACGAGGAGAATTCGGTTGTGGGGCCAGGGGACTCGAACGGATTGCGCAACAGGCTCTCCTCGTCAAACGCCAGGCTGAGCTTGGGTGGGACGGTGGTGATGGTGTTCCGGCGATTGTCGTCGGTTGCCACACCCGGGCGCGTGGGACGCCTGGTACCTATGCCCATGTTGCTCATCGGGCGCGACGCCGGCGGGCTGGCGAGCGGGGACGACGGCAGGGGCACCATGACGGGCTCGGGGCGGCCGAAGCGGTTACGGTCCTGCTCTGCGTCGAGGGGAGCGGGGGCGGACGCGGGCCGATCAATCGACGCGGCGCCAGGGGGACCAGGGAGACCAGGGGTGTCGCCGCCTTCGCGATCGCGCTCGGCGTCCTCGTACGGCAAGCCCGGTTCAAACTGTATAAGGCTGCTGGTGCTCCCGCCCATGACGCCCTTTTCGCTGCGCTGCGAGGTGCTGATTCCGCGGACGTGGGTCTCCACGACGCTGTGGCGGACATCCGGGAGGCCGCCGAGGTCAGTGCTGAGTACCGATGCGCGTGCGCCCTGCAGCGGGGAAAGCGGGGAGGAGAGCGGGGGCGACATGGCGTTGAGCGGCGCAGGCTCAGCGAGGGGCACGGACGTGGGCTGCGGCATTGCCAGAGAGGCGGGGCCGGGCCGCTGGCGCTGCGCGGCCGACATGGACTGGGACTGGGTGATCTCGTCTGGGATCCAGTTACTCGTTGGGCGGCCGCCAAACTCGAGCTGGCTGCCCGACATTGTGCGCTGCTTTCTCTGCTGGGACTGGGTGGGGACAGGAGGCGCGCCGACAATGGGGTACGGCCCGGACATCTGGAACTGGCCGGGCGTGTCGCGGAGTCCTGGCGGAGGCAGGTGTGCGTGCGGCGCGTAGACGTTCTCGGGCTCGGGTTCGCCAAAGAGCGTCTGCCGGCGCGGCTTCACGGCGTCCGGCGAGCCTGCGCCATATCCCTGTCCGTGGCCGTGGGAGTAGTGAGAAGGGGAGTACGAGTCGGGGCTCGTGGGGCCCGACGCGCCCGGCCCCGGCCCCTGCCCCTGCCCCGGGCCCTGTGCGTGTCCGTGGCCAGACGAAGAGGCGTGTCCTTGATAACTCCCTTGGCTTGGGGGGACGGGGCGCCCGTCCCGCGCACCAATGGGCGGTATCACCGGCGGGCGGTTGTACACGCCGCGGAAGATTGCGCTCTTCTTGTGGTCCACATTATCGCCGTACCTGTCCTCGGGGTCGTTGTCGTATTCTGTGTGTGAGTGGGGAGTGGGGTGGGGGGGTGTAGGAAAGACGACTCGGAGCTTGGGGTTTGAAGAGGCTTGGAGGTGGACGTACCGAGGAGCGCGGCTGCGAGCGCGAGACGGTTAAAGTGCGGCGTGGCCATCGCACGCCCAGAAGAGAGAGAGTCGAGGTCGAGTTGAAGACAGAGATGTTGTCGAGGTGGAAGTCGAAGTGGGACTGCGAGAAGGCGGGTGCACTAGATGGGACGGATTCAGGCCCCGACACAAAGTGCTGTCCCAAGTTCGCGTTCTGGTGAAATTATAAAGAGGTGTGTGTGTCGTTGCGTCGAGGTCGAATACAGAAAGAATAGAAGAATGGAGAAATGCGAGAGATGCAAGAGACTGGAAAGCAGACGACCAGTTGTCAAGACTCGGGATAGATTGTGGCCCGTGGGCGGTGACGCGGGACCTGGACCTGGCGCAACTCCGAGTTTACGACTTTGCCGCAACCTGCACTCTGCACACTCATGGCGCGGTGGCGGGCGCGAGGCAACGTGGCTCTTCTAACGGCTGCTGGCTGCAAGGTTACACCGCCGCTGGCACCGGCCCTGTCTCCGTCAGATGCACCTGCAATGCACTGCATGCACCTTCGAGCACTACATACGAGAAATGCATGCATGCGCTTGCCACAGAGGGGTGGAGTTGAGTCCCTCTTTGTGACTCTCGCAGACAAAAGCGCTTTCAGTCGCACCGCGAAGTGTGCCGTAAGCACGCGCTGCACCTTCCCAGATCACCCTCCGCACTCCGCTTGCTCCGCTGCACATGTCTGCAATCCGTACATCATTCTACAAATGCAACCTAACAACACACTACGGTCATTTTAGAGCTTGCTCTTGAGCTGGGCCTGGGGGCGGAGGGTGACGGCGGCGTTGGAGAGGGCCGGGGCGTTGCGCTCCTTGACCTTGGTCTGGAAGATGACCTTGTCGCCCTCCTTCCACATCTCGGTGACGAGGGTCTCTCCCGGGATGACGGTGCCGGCGAAGCGGACCTTGATGTCCGAGTACGGGCCGTAGGTCTTGAGGACGTGGCGGCCGGCAAAGCCCATGGAGCAGAGGCCGTGGAGGATGGGCTTCTTGAAGCCACCCATGGCGGCAATCTGGGGGTCAATGTGGAGCGGGTTGTAGTCGCCCGAGAGACGGTAGATGGCGGCCTGGTCCTCGGAAGTCTTCTCCTCGACAACGGCGTCGGGGGCACGCTGCGGCGGGGTGTTGTTGGCCGAGGCGTTGCCGCGGTCGGCACCGGTCTTCTGGCCGCCAAAGCCACCCGAGCCACGGAGGAAGACAGTCGACTGGTTCTCGAAGATGAGCTTGCCAGTCGCCTTGTCACGGGTCTCGGTGAGCGAGGTGACGGCAGCGGCCTTGCCCTTGTCGAGGACCTCACGGAGGTAGGGCTGGTTGACAAGAGTGCCCTCGGTGGGGATGTCACCGTGGATCTTGAGGTACTGCTCGCCGTGGAGAAGCTTGGTGGGGTTGAAGTTGGGGACAAAGTCGTTGTAGTCAATGCCGGCCGAGCTGACGAACTGGGGAATGACACCAAAGGTGGGGAGAGCGCCAAAGTTGTCGGCGTTCTCGTAGGTGTAGTCGAGCTCAGAGGCGTGGGCGCCAATGCCGAGGTTGTAGAGCATGACGTCGCGGGGCGAGAAGACGTACTCGCCGGTCTCGTAAGTCGCACGCTTGGCCTTCTTGATCTCCTCAGTGTCCTTCTCGTCGATGAACGACTCGCGGTCGGCGCCACCCTCAGCGCCCTCGACAACGTTGGTGAAGTTCTCCATGATCTGCATGAACGACTCCTGGGTGGAGGCGGGGTGGGTCGAGCCAGACTTGAAGCTGGTGATCTCGGACCACTTGGCGGCGATCTGCTCGGGGGTGGGGATGCGGTTGTTGGGGAAGACCGCACCGGCGGTGCGCTCCCAGCGGAGCTGGGCAGCGAAACCACCGAAGGACTCGTAGATGGTGCCGGTGACCTTGACCTCCTTGGAGGTAAGGAAGCCAACAATAGGAGCAAGGTAGTCGGCCTTGAAGGTCTGAACCATCTCCTTGGGCCAGACGGTCTCGGTCATGGCGGTACCGGCACGGGGGGCGATAATGTTGACAAGAACGTTGTTCTTCTTGCCCTCAATGGCGAGCGACTTGCCAAAGCCGATGATGGCGGCCTTGGCGGTACCGTAGTTGGCCTGGCCATGGGCACCGTAAATGCCGTTGGGAGAGGAAGTGACGACGATGCGGCCGTACTTCTGCTCCTGCATGTAGGGCCAAGCGGCCTGGCAACACTTGTAGGTGCCGCGGAGGTGGACGTTCATGACCTGGTCCCACATCTGCTCGGTCATGTTGACAAAGGCCTTGTCGCGGAGGATACCGGCGTTGCAGACAAGAACGTGGATCTTGCCAAACTTGTTGATGGCAGTCTGGATGATCTTGTCACCGTCCTCGGCCGAGCAGACAGCGGCGACGGCGTCACCGCCGAGCTTCTTGCACTCGACGACGACCTGGTCGGCGTTGGCCTGGACAACGTCGTTGATAACAACGTTGGCGCCGAGCTTGGCGTACATGTGAGCGTAGGCGCGGCCAAGACCGTTGCCCGAGCCAGTGATAACGACAGTCTGGCCCTTGTAGTCGATCGGGGGGCCCTGCTCGTTGGGGCCGAGCTTCTTCTGAGCCTCAACAACGGGGAGCATGTCGTTTCCGGGGTTGACCTGCTTGGCGTCGGTAAAGTCCATAACGTCCTTCCAGTGGGCGGCAACGGCGGAGGGGGTGAACGACTTGTCGTCGGTCTTGTAGACCCATCCGCGGGCACGCTCCCAGCGGAGCTCCGAGTAGAAGCCACCACCAAGCTCAAAGATGCGGCCACCGACGTCGGGGCCGTTGCGGGCAGTGAGGACACCGACGAGGGGAGCGATGAACTCGGGGTTGAGGGCCTTGAGGACGTCCTCGGGCATAACAGTAGCAGTCATGGCCGAAGCGGCGAGAGGCACAATGGTGTTGGCCTTGATGTTGTACTTGACACCCTCGGCGGTGAGCGTCTTGGAGAACACGACGAGACCCATCTTGGCGGCCGAGTAATTGGTCTGGCCACCGTTACCGTAGATACCGGCGGGGGAGCAGGTGTTGACGACACGGCCCCACTTCTGCTGGCGGAAGATGGGCCAGACCGCCTTGGTCATCGAGTAGGCGCCCTTGAGGTGGACCTCCTGGATCTGGTCCCACTTCTGGTCGGTCATCTTCTTGAACGACGAGTCGCGGAGGATACCGGCGTTGTTGATGAGGACGTGGACGGTGCCAAAGGCCTTGACGGCCTGGTCGACGACCTTCTGGCCCTCCGAGACGGATCCGACGGCAGCGACGGCCTGGCCACCGGCTGGGCGTTAGTGTCTGTGCGGCAGGGAGTGATTCTACGGAATTTGGCAAGTGATGGAAGCTCGAAGCGGCAGGACGGCCGTGGATCCGGCCGTGGGAAGCCGGCTTTCTGGGGTATTGTACTCACCCTTGCGGATCTCCTCGACAGCGGCGTCGGCGGCCTTCTGCGAGACATCGTTGATGACGACCTTGGCGCCGCGTGCGCCGAAGAAGTGGGCGTAGCCGAGACCGATACCGCCACCACCACCGGTGACGAGGACGACAAGGTCCTTGAAGTCGAGCTGAGGTGCGGACATATTGTCGCGGGGTTTGGGGGAGGGGGAGGAGTGTGATGCTAAGGACGTGAGTCCGGTTTGTGGGTCTAAGATAAACTAGATTTGTGGATGCAAGATGGGGGAGCTTTTACGGAGCTCGACACGACAGAGACAGATGAGAGAGAAAGAAAGATGAGATGCTAAGTTGAGAGGAAGAGAGAGAGAAAAAAAAAGAAAAGAATGGATGTTGATGGATGTTAAGTGCGGTAGTGAGAGCGTGTGTGGGACCGGCGACCGGCGCCACCGCACCCAGCCAGCCCAGCAGTTGGGTAGTGCTCACACATATCCGGCTCTCTCTCGGCCTGGTTACCGACCGACACTGCCCCGGCAACAGGTGTGCGCCGTTGCCCCTTGTGATCCTCTCCTCGCGTGCCCACTCGCGCCACTCGCCTACTTTCTTACTCATTCTGTGCACCTCTAGGCCTCTCGGTCTGCATTGCCCGCAACGTGTTGAAGTGCAATGCGTGCCGTGCCGGGTGCCCGAGTTGCAAGCCATTGGCAGCCATGTGGGTGGAAGATTCGTTCACTTTCCCACCCAGCATCCACCACCACCTCATTATCATCCTTCGGATCTCGTTGTCTCGCATTACCCGGATATAACTGGTGACGTGGCTGGGCAGAGGATGGACCGGTTATATCTCTTTGTGCCACTGCCATTGGATGCAGAGTGGGCTAGTTCCGGATATGCTAACAATGCCCTAATGCAATCCAATTAGGATCCCTTATTCGCAGTTCGTAATTCACTGACTGCAGTCCATTAGGAGTGGATTTTTGGCTGACACCCCGGCCGCCGCGGCCCCTACGGCCCTTGCAGGCAGAGTGACCGTGCCACCCCCGCCGGGCATCTCGGACCCGACCCAGTGCCCATCGCCCCTCTGGCGGCGTCTTTCCCCGCGCCTGCCGGCCCCGTCCACGGCGCGGCCTCCATCCACCGCGCAGCGCCGATACGTATCTACAGCCACAGCTCTACAGTAGCTCTACATCAGCTACAGCCCGCTACATGTCAAAGTCGCTGTCGTCGCTGTCCGCCGCCCGGCTTGCGCCGAGTCCGCCGCCAGCCCGGATCCCGCCGCTGCGGGCATTCACCGTCCCGACGTCGCCGCCGTCCGAGTCGTCGTCGCTCCCGTCCGCGAAGCGCGCCGTGCGCAGCGCGGGAGAGGGCTTCTCCAGCGCCGTGTACCGGATCAGCAGGGCCTCGAGTTCTGTGGAATGTCAGTGATTTCGAAGTATGGTCTTGAACGCCGCGCCCGTCGGACATGGCCTTTGGCGGATATGTCTGCGCTCTGGCTTCGTCGCCGCTCGTGTGCTGCACTTTCTTTGCTTTACGGGGCTGTGGAGGCCCGAGGAGGCTCTAGGAGACCCAAAGAGACCCAATGAGCCCAAATGAGCCCAAATTGGGCTCGACCTTTGGTCTTTCCATCAGAACCCCGTCGGCCTCCTCCGCCTTGCGTTTGTGGCTTGTGCTGATAAGATCACAAACCTAAGATACAGCTGCGGCTCGCCTCTGCAGGCTCGGCAATTCCCAACCCCACATTCATCCACACCTCCAAACTCACCGCGCACAGTGGTCTTCATGCCGTTCATGCCGGCGCCGGCCACGAGGTTTCCGACCATGTCGCCGTTCCGGTAGATAAGGAGGGTGGGGACGTTCTTGTCGGGGTAGTTTGGGATGCAGAGCTGCGCGGGGATCGAGAGGAACTTTGTCTCGGGGTGTGCCGCCGCGAGCTGCTGCAGCAGCGGGCGCAGGTGCTGCGAGAGCGGATTCCTGTCGTGAGAAACGAACAGAAGAACTGTACACAGTACACTCACGAGTCCTTGAAGAGGAAAACGACGACGCCGGTGCCTTTCAGCTTGCGCGCACGCACCATTGCGGGTTTCCGCTCGTCCCCGCTGTCCTCCTCGCTCTCGGGATCCTCCTTGCCCTCGGCATTGAGCTTGCTCCCCTCAGTGACCTGGCGCACAAAGTCGTCGCGGCCAAGCGGCTCCATGCTCCCGAATCGCCCCCTTTTCTCCTCGGCGCGCATCTCGGCAATCCGGCGCCGGCGATAGTCCTCAAACATGCGCTCGTCGTCCGAATCAAGATTCTCCCCCTCGAGCAGCGTGCCCAGCGTGTCGGCGTCTGCGGTGGATGCGACGGCGCGTACGGCGTCCGCCTGCGTAATGTGCGGAATGTCGGGGGAGGGCGAGCGCGACGGCGGCTTGGGCGGCAGGATGCCGTGCGCGCGCAGCGCGTCGTTGCTACCGTCAGCACTGCTACCAAAGCAGTAGCGACTCACAACTCGGTGTCCTCGTTGGGGTTGTGCATCGTGTTGCGTGAGAAGGTGGGTGGGTGGTGTCAATACGCGGCATTACGTCGTGCAGAGGAGTGCTCAGAGTGCTGTTCGCTGTCGTCGTCGCCGACTTTTGCGTTTCCAGCACGAAACGTGGCTTGCCAATGGTTAAAATTCTGGGGCCCCGCATCTGTTGCCACCCTGGTCCACTCCACACACTACTCGTGATTTTACGTGATACCAATTTTTGGTTGCTCCCCGCTGTCTTATCATGTGATCAGCGAGTGATCAACGGCGCGGATCAGCTGAATGTTGTGATTTTCGGGACAGTTGATGGTGTCTTCTCGAACATTACAGCACCTTTTTCCCATCCCCGCCGGCCACAACCCCCGCACCCCAACATTCCAAGGTTCCCAACGTTCCGTCGCGTCGGCTCGTGATCTCGTGACCCGTCGACGTGGCTTGTCGAGTCGATATCTCGAGACACTATCGCGCTTGATAGTGATATACAAGCGCACAGAGGACGTTCCGGTGTCTGCATCCCCCTGCGACACCGCTATCCAGGTGTAGAAGATAGACACAGTGTGGCTGTACCCGCCCAGAGAGCGCAGTTACACAATAGACATCCTCACCGCCTAACCCCACCCTTACCACACAATGGTCGACCCGCACGCGGGGCAGGACAAGACGGTCGCGGCGCTGCTCGACTGGCTGAGCACATTCAAGGGCTTCTACAACAAGCTCACTCTTTTGTCCGCGAGTAGTGCGTAGCAGCCGAAACCCCGGGTAGTCACCACCGTTTACTAACCCCCCCTAGATGCGGGACGTGGTCTCTTCGCGTACTCGAAGGCTTTGCAGGTGGGTATCATGGAGATCCCTCCGGCCTGAGCCCCCAGACTAACTTCCCAGCCCGGAGAACCCATGCTCGTCATCCCGGCGCCGGCCCTCCTGAACCCACTTACTCTCGCCGCCTCGCCGCTGAACACGATCCCTCTCGAGCTCTTCCCATCTTCGACGCCCTCCTCACCAGGCGGGGCCGAGCGGCTGACGACCACCCAGCTGCTGACGCTGCACCTCGCGCTCGCGCGCGACCCGAAGCAGCGGCACAAGAGCGAGTGGCAGATCTTCATCGACTCGCTGCCCTCCTTCCGCCCGCTGCACCCTCTCACATGGGTTATTCCTGACAACGACGCGCCGCTCGACGCGTGGTGGCCCCGCCTCGAGGAGAGCCTGAGCGAGAGTGTGCGCGTCAAGATTGCGGCGGTTAAGAGGCGGTACGTCGCGGATCTCGCGCTGCTGAGGAAGGTGCTGGTGAGTTTTGGCTGTGCTTTATGTTCCTGTGCGGATATCTGACCGCAGCGCACACAAGAGCCGTTCGCAAGCCAAAAGATGAACGAGGCGATAAGCGACGAAACCATCCTCTGGGCATGGCTGAATGTCAACACGCGTACGGTCGCCATGCCGCTCGGCCTCTCCGAGCCGCCGTCCGAATGGCCGGTGAACAACCACTCGTTCGTCCCGCTGCTCGATATGATCAACCACTCGTCCATTCCACAAGTCTTCTGCCCCAAGCCGAAACCCCTCCCGTCGATGAGTATCGTCTCGAAGCGCCCGATGCGCGGCGGCATGCGTCCCAATGCCAACATGCGCCTTACGCCAGGCAAAGTCGACCTCGTGCTCTTCGCCCCGCTCCGTGGTCTCGACGAGGGCGAGGAAGTCACCTTTCTCTACGGGCCGCACTCGAACGCCATGCTCTTCGCAGAGTACGGCTTCACAGAAGTCGACGAGGTCGGGGACACGTGGTGGCCGAACGGCGACGTCGATGTCCAGCCGTGGCTCGAGGCCATATGGGAAACAAAGGGCGGAACAGACGCCAAGCGCCGCGTACTGGAAGACGCGGGGATGTGGGGCCACGCGCGCCTAGCCGCCAACGGGGGTGAGCCGCAGCCCTCTCTCGGACTAATGGCCGCTCTGGGCATCCTCTTCTCTCCCGACGACAGCGTGTTTACCCCGTCATCTCTGCGCGCCGCCGCGTTCGGGCGCACAGCGACGCTCGCTGCCCGTGCCGAGCTCGCGGCCATCTGCGCCTCGGTACTCTCCGACGCGGCCGAGTGCCGCTCCGACGTGGCCGCGCTCGCGGCCCTCGCGGGATCAGACAAGGACAAGGCCGAGGCGCTGCGCACGGCCCGCGCACTGCTCCGCGAGGAAGTGCATATCGCCGAGGGGGTGCGCAAGCTCGCGGCTGAGGGCGGCGCCATCCCGGGATTCTAACACCCCTGGACCCGACCCGTAAACAATCTTTGCAAGAGATACGATTCACGACCAACCCGGATAAAGAAATAGAAACTACTCATTATATGTGCCTGTGTTCATAGCTGTATTGTATGTAAGGCGTGTCTACGATTGCGATCTGCGAGGGCCGAGGACGCTCATTCCTCCAAACTAAGCTGGAAGTGAATCTCTACTTCGATAAAAAGCTCAAGGTATGAACAAAGGCGTATTGCCAAGGCCTAACTGCGACCGATAACGAGATGCCTGTATATCCAAGGTGAATGCTCGGGATAGCCAGGATCGCGTTGTGGTCAGTGCCCTCTGTGCGTCTTGTCTTTGTACTCGGCTTTAAGTCGTGATCAACGATACGACACTGATCTGGGTCTGCATGCGACAGACTGCTGGCGAAACGCATTGTGTACATGCTCGATTGATCAATTGCATGCGACGCTGGCACGTGTCAGCCCAAGCTGGCAAGCTGGCAACTGACAAGCTACGTACATGCTGACCAGACCTGCAACTGTATATCCACCTCCCGCAGCGATGTGCAGCCTGTTTGTCCGCCGACCATCTCCGGGAGGTGACCGTCCTCATTGGATCTGATGATCATTGGCCTCATTGGATCATTCGCAAACGGACGGTTCATCGGCCTCGTCCGTGAGGATTCGCGGAATCGGCCTCTATCGGACTTGTCCACAACAACTACTTCTACTACTTCTTCACGGGCCGCGGATTACATGATTACATGAACGGCCCCACGCCACGGATGCGTGGAGCGAGAACACAGCCTGCATTGTGCGCTGCGCGCAGCGCGCAGCGTTATGCGATGCGTGATGCGAGTGATGCTGTGGCTTTGCGTTTTGCGCTTTGCTGTACGGCTTCACGGCCTGGAGGGGTTACTTGTTACTGGTTTTGCCCCGGCTATGGAGCCGCCGCGAAGACCGGAGGCGTTGCGCCCACCCTGGCCGCGGCCCCGTCCTCCGGGTGTTTTGTCGGCGCGAGCCGGTGAGCCCGGGAGCGATCGGTGGAGGCGGTGGAGTTGCGGACTTGGCTGGTGACAGCTGTCTGGGGGGGGCTGGGGGCTGGGGGGCGTTCGGTTTCAGTCGGAGCAGCAGCATGCATATGTGCACGAGTCTATGTGCACGAGTCTACGAGTGCAACAGGTGGGGGCGGCGAGAAGGAAGAGCTGGCGTTTTGTGCATCGATGCAGAGTGTAGCGCCGACGGGAGAGTTGGTGGGTGGGTGGGAGTGGATTTGTACCTCTTACGCTTCTTGCCGTGTGGGTAGCTGTTTCCGCGATTGTTGTGCAACATCATCATCATCATCTCCCACTCGGCCCACAACCTCTACTCCACTTCGTGGCTGACTCTTTTGACTCCCATCAATTCTCTTGTTTTGCCGTTTTATCTTCCGCCTCCCCTCCCAAACACACACCACATATCCACAATGGGCGACTCTGCGATCCATGCTCTGGCCGGCGCGGTCGGCGGCGGCGCCGCAATGGCGCTCACCTACCCGCTCGTCAACCTCTCCACGCGCGCGGCGGTCGCCACGAAGAAGAACCCAGATGAGAACATTGTGCAGGCCATCGCGCGGACCCTCAAGGCCGAGGGCGTTGCGGGCCTCTATTCCGGCCTCGCGTCCTCCCTCTTCGGCATCGCGTACACTAACGGCGTGTACTATGTATGTATCCGAGAGTCTGTGGAGCGAGCCCCGAGCGTCGGGCTTCGAGCCCCGAGCCTCGAGGCTCGACTACCACCTCTCCCACACCTCTATTCCCTCCCGGCTC
This sequence comes from Apiotrichum sp. Y4204, assembly GCA_025531455.1. Taxonomy (NCBI): domain Eukaryota; kingdom Fungi; phylum Basidiomycota; class Tremellomycetes; order Trichosporonales; family Trichosporonaceae; genus Apiotrichum; species Apiotrichum sp. Y4204. Next base: position 186,357 of record JAMYHL010000032.1, read on the forward strand.
ACTTCTGACATCAGCTCTTCTACGAGGAGACCCGCTCGAACATCATCCGCCGCCGCCCCAAGGGCGTGCCTGCCAGCAGCGGCCTCAGCACCGGCGAGGGCATCGTCGCCGGTCTTATTGCCGGTGAGTCGAGGATGGGATGGCGGCTGGGGGGCGTACGGTGTGCAGCTCTCGAGGTCTGCTCTGATGCTGTGGTTATCGGTCGCTGCGCGAGCGTCGTGAGCGCCAGCGTTTACGGTTCCGACGTGTTGATTTTCGCCGTTGCCCACCTACCGTAACTGCTGCCTTGTAGCTGCCGTTCCCTACAGTTTGTGTCCTCCGCTAACCACAGGCTCGATCACGACGCTCCTCACCTCCCCCGTGTGGACGGTGCAGGCGTACCAGTCGACGCGCTCTGTCGCCGCCGACGGCGAGAGCAAGCCGCCCACCGCGATCGAGGCCGTCAAGGCCATTGTTAAGCAGGACGGCATCAAGGGCCTCTGGCGTGGTCTCGGCCCCGCGCTCATCCTCGTCATCAACCCTGTCATCCAGGTGCGTCTGATCGGATGGAGCATGTATGGAGTGGAATGGAGGCAGGCGTTACCGGAAGCCGAGATTTGCGGCTTGCAATCTGCAGCTTGAGCTTGCATTGGGATTATTTGGTTTCACTCGCCGTTTCATGCTCCTCCAGTACCGCCGTGCCATTGTCACGCAGCGGCCCGTGCCGCCGGCGCCGGCCGCGTCGCCTTGCTCCGCCTTGCTGACCGCAGTACACGACGTTTGAGCGCATCGTCTCGCTCCTGCTCAACTACCGCGCCGCCAAGATTGGCAACGCCGCCCCCGCCGGCCGCTCGTCTCTCACTGACCGCGACCTCTTCCTCCTCGGCGCCGTCTCCAAGCTCATCGCCACCGGCGTGACCTACCCTTACGTGAGTGCTGGCGTCTGCTCCGTCGAGTGGAACCCAGCTCAATAACCGATTTCTCGCAGCATTGCTTACACCCAGCTCGTGGTCAAGTCGCGCCTCCAGGCCGCGACCCACAAGTACAGCTCGAGCGTCAAGGCCGTCCTCGAGATCCTCAAGCGCGAGGGTCTTTCGGGTATGTATCGCAGTGTTTCCGGGGACCGTGTGAGCGAAGGTGGCGGGTGCATGGCCGACAAGGATCCAAGCCCAGCCCGCCTAGCCCGCGGCCCACCCGACTGGCCCATACTGACTCGCAGGCCTGTACGCCGGTCTCGGCCCCAAGCTGCTCCAGTCGGCGCTCACCGCCGCGTTCATGTTCGTCGCCCAGCGCCGCATCTACGAGTTTATCAAGCGCCTCATCATGCTCGTCCAGGCGCGCCGTATCGCCCGTGCCTAAGCGCGCGGAGTCCGAGCCGCGGAAAAGCCTAGGCCGTAGATCTCAAACTGCTAAATACGAAATTTCCTCCCCCTTGTCGAGAAGAGTCTTGCGAGAGGGATTGTATGGATGTAGCTGGAGCTGTGCGACATGAGGGCAAGTGCGGTCAGAGCCAGTAATGTGATGAACGTGGCCGGTCGGCAGACTCCGAACTCCGATCCGACAGGGATTGAATGTGGTGAATCGCCGTTTGCGGTCTTGTGGTCTTGTGGCCGTGTGGCCCTGTGGCCGCTGTTGACTAATACCCCACCCATATCAGCCATGAGACAACGCCGTTGGCGCTAGCATCAACAGATTAGATATCCGACCGGCGCGCGCCGCCTCGCCTCAGATCTTCGGACAATGGCATGCTGCATAAAACTAGACAAAATACAACTCTGGATCCTCCACGATCCTCACGACTCGTACTCAAACTCCTGCTCTTCGGCCGGCGGATTCCTCCTGATCGCCTCCTCGCACAGGCGGAAGAACCCATCCTCTTCAAGTACATCATGCACGTCTTTCGCCGCCTCCACCCGCGCGCGCACAACCGCCTCCTTGACATCCCCGCATTCCTCACCGGGGGCCTCCCACGACGGTCGGTCCGCAATCTCCCTCGCGATCCGGAGCCACGCGTATGCGGCACTCTCGGCATCCTCCCCGGCCGAGAAGGACGTCCACGCGCGCATGAGCTGCGCACGGACTTTGGCCCCGACCTTTTGCGAGAGGAGGGAACTCGGCGGTGCGACGGAGGAAATGAGGGCCGAGAGCGCCGCGGGGTCTGGGTCTACCAGTGCGCTCGGCGGCGTCACCGGCTCGGGTTCCGCCTCGGGCTCGGGTTCCGCCTCGGCCTCGCCTTCACCCGCAGCGGCGTCCCTCTTGCCGTCTTCGTAGCCGTACCCCGTACTTGGGTGTTCATCGACGTGCGCGCCTCCGCCGGCATACTGCGCCCAGTAGTGGTCGTCCCCGTCGTCGTCGTCGGGCAGCGGGGCGCTGCGCTCCGGCGGCGTAAACCCCGCCCAGTAGTCGTCCGGGGCATCGTCGCCGTATCCGCCATATCCGCCGCCGTTACCATACCCCGAGTCGTTGTAGCCGTACGCTGCGAACGGCCTCACATCCTCGACATTGCGCTTCCAGTCCCATGCGTCGGATCCGCCGAGGGTAGCGCCGGAATACACCCAGCCGCGGTCGTCGTGCTCGAAGCGCGCCTCGACGTTGCCGATCCGGGAGCGCGCAATGGTGTGTTCTCCATCATGTGCGTATTCCGTGTCTTTGACGTCGGACGGGGAGAGGTTGAGGAGCGCCTGGTGCAGCGCGTTGGGGTTGAGCGCGTTCCTCGCCATGATGGGGGAGAGGTGGGCGTCGAGGTCGTCGTCGTCTGGTGGGAGAAAGGTGAGGCGCGTGAGGAAGGCCCGGCTGAGCAGGTGTGGTGGCAGCGGAGGGCGGGGCGGGAGGAGATGGCTGAGGAGCTCGTCGCGAACCGAGGTTGGGAGGGGTGGGACGGGGACGCTGGTGGGCTCTGAGGTGGTGGTGGTGTTCTCCCTGGGATCGTTGATGGCGAGAGCTGAGATCGGGGGGAGTGTGGTCGCCATCCTTGCGTCTTTATCAAGGATCAAGAATCAAGGATCAAGGATCAAGGATTCCGCCTGGATCGGGGGAATCGTCTGTTCCGACAATGCTGATGCTCAATGGCGCAAAGACTGTATATCAAGCGTGTGTGTCCAGCCGGTGTGTCTAGCCTGTATCCACCCGGGCCGGCGGCTGGGGAACGACCGGCTGGGCAGCTGGCCAGCCTCTCTGTCCAATCTGCGCCGTTCTGTGTCTCTTTGTTCGTTCCCGGTTACCCCGCAACGCCCCTGTCCTGGATCCTGGACCTGAGTGAGCGGGGACAGAGAGGGAGAGGAAGAAAAAAGAGAAAAAAAAAAAAGGTTCGGAGAGCGCGGAGCAAAGTAGAGTGCTTAGAGTGTACTGTGAGTGCCGAGAGGGCGAATGAGACAAGAGGTGCCCCAAGGCACGGCAATGTCGAGATTGCCAGGATCACAGGATCACACTGCGGGGCTTCGGTGTCTCGATTTGCCCGGCAAGTGCAGTGGATGGCGTCGGAGGAGAGCCGAGAGAGCTGTAGACGGGGGTTAGAGGGGCTCTCTGTGTGCACTTTTTGCCGACCGCGGGGCCCACAGCGCCACAGAGTAACTTGCGGGGGCCCAGGAAAAGGGAGTGGGCGTGGGAATCGGGAATGACATTTGTGCATGTGCCCTTGTACATGTGAGGATGGAAACCGGCCGCACAGTCACGTGACCATCTGCGTTCCTTGTTGCTCGTTGCGATCCATTCGATTGCTCGCATCTGTTTCTTTCGGATCCTTGTTGATGACGATGATGATAATTTGGTTTGTTGTTCTACGCAATCTATCAATAATCTAGGAAACGACGACTATGGGTGTGAATCTCCGTATCCCAGTACAGGGTGGCGAGCGTCGATCGTGGCTGCAGGCGGGTTGCTTCGTATGTCGCGGTATGTGTTACTGGCCTTGTCGGAGCAGCTCGAGGCCGGGCGCTGCCTTCCCAAAGCCCTGGACGGCTATCGGTGGACATTTCAAGATGTAGACAGCAGGTGTGCACGAGTAGAAAGCAAAGCCTTGAGGCCGAGGCGCCTTGGCCCCGAAGCCAGTAGGACACTGGCCAATTCCGCAGATCACCAATCCGGGCGGCGGTTCTGCTTCTTGCTCTTCATCTTGTCCTTCATCGCACGCCTGCGCGCAGCGTCGGCCTTGGCGAGGCCGGACACGCGCTCGCGCTTCTCGGCAGACGTCTCGCCGCGCACGAGCGCGCGGCCGGCCCGCACGATCGTTGCGTGTAGGTTGTCGAGCGCCGCGGCGAGGTTTTGCGGGGCCGAGCGCGTCGTCTGCGAGTGGAAGAGCAGGTTCGGCGGGTGGTAGTATTGCTGCTGTCAGCGATGTCAGAGAATAGCGAGAAGAGTGAGCAGAGTGAGCAGAGTGGGCTGCACCGTATAGCCTCAAGTGTTCATCAGCTCTTTCTTCATCCACTCACAGTCTTCTGCAGCTCGGCAATCACAAAGGGGGGCAGCCACTTGCCTGCCTTGTGGATATTGCAGTGCACGACGGCCTTGGAGTTGGTCTTGTTGACGTGCTGGCCGCCCGGCCCGCTCGAGCGCGCATACGACACGTCGTACGCGTCTTTCGGCACATCATCAAGACGAAAGTCGTCGAGCCACTCGCGCGCGAGCGCGTGGTCCGCCTCGCTCTCTAGTAATCGCAGTGCGAGGAGCTCCGCCGAGGCCGGTCTTGAGAGCCGCACAGACGGGGTGAATGCCCGCCGCCCTAGGAGTAGCCGTCGTGGGGGGAACGAACTGCGGGCAGCGGACAACAGGAACATCAGTGAAGATTAGCGATCGGTATTTCCTGCAGAGAAACAGAGACCGTCGCTACAAAGGCGAGGATACGAGGTCGATGAAGGAGTAGAGAGTGTGGTTGTTATTGTTATTGCATGGCCTACTGCCGTGTACAATCTCGATTTTTCTGGGTCAAGTGCGGGGACCCCGCTCGTCGGCCATCTGCGTCCAACCGCGAGGACTGGAAATCACAGACACCAAAAAAAAACCGAAGAGGTGATCGTGACAAATCCGCGAATCCGAGATCGGCCGCACGTGATCTTGCGGCCTGTTTCCCACTGTAGAGGTGCCACAAGTTGCCACTCCGCAAACCCCGAGAAATATATTTGAAATTGTGCGGCAAAAGCACCCACTTTTTCCCCTTTTTCCTGTCTGGCCTGTCTCAGAAGCTCGAAAGCGGCAAAATGGCCACGCGGTGCAGGAGCAGAGGAAACCAAAGAAACGGAAGCAGATAGACCCACTTTTTGGAAAGTTTTTTTTTTTTTCTTGTCATTTTTTTCTTCCCCCGCTCTCGTGCCTCTAATGTTGCTTCGGGTTTGCCCCGTCCCTCTGACGTATGCAGCCATGCAGAGAGCACGGTCCCCGGTCCCAGCCAGAGCCGATACGTCACTTTTTCTGGAGGGGGGGGGAAAGACCATCCCCTTTCTCCGCCAAAAAATCCCCCCCCTCCTTCGTCATCGTTACCCCCCCCGCCCGCCCAGCCAGCCAGAGCCCCGCCCAGCCAAAGTGGTAGCGCACGCACAAAGATACACCTCATATTCCTTTCTATGGTTGGTTTTTCCCAACGTCGTCATCATCGACACAATCATCATCATCATCATCATCATCATCACCGTCCTCGGCACTTTGCAGCCAACAACAACAACAACATCCCGCTACTAGCAGCCACACACACCACTCTATAGCTACTGCCGTTTACTGCCATCAACAGCAGAAACAGCAATAACATCCATCATCAGAAAAGACATTTCCGTGCCCGCGCTCGCGCTCGCTCGCTATCGTCACTCGGGTGTCCACTGCCAGTAACGACATCGGGCTCTCTCCCCTGGTCTTCTGTGGTGCTGTAAGATCTGCACCCAGCCAGTCCAAGCGACCAGAACACCGTCTCTCGTCGCTCTTTCGTTCTTTTCCACCAGCTTGTTCTTTTCGCTCTGATCGAGTCGTCTGCAGGTGCGTATGAACCCCCAGCTCCCCTTCCCTTTGCCTCCTCCGCCTTTATGCCCCTCCCCACCCCCGCACAGAAATTTTGTCCCTCCGACCGGACGTCCCCCAGGATTATTTTTTTCTCGTTGCGGCCACTATTTCCGCCGTGCATGCGCCCGCCTTCATCCATGCCCATGCATGGGATGCTCGATGCAGCGAACAGCTGCATGCATCGCGCGACGCATCCACACTCTCCATCTCTTCTTCTCCTGCATGCAGATAGCTGACGCTCTCCTTCCAAACCCTTCTGCCAAAAAACCTTGCCCTCGTTCTGGTAACCCAACCCATTGACCCACTGCGTCATTTATGATTCATCATCTGGTCTCGATCCTTGACCTCCCATATCGCACGCGTTGCATCCACCGCCCCGTCCCTTGATAATCGCTGCTCGGTGTGTCGTCGTCCGTGGTCACCATCAATCTCGCCTATTTGGGCATGGTTCACCGTGAACACCTAAATACATACACAAACCCATTGGTGCCATCTAGGCTGTCGCTTCAGACCCCGTCGATACATCAGACCCACCCGCAACGTCTCTCCGCGTGTTGTCCTGTGGTGTCCACGGAACGTTTAACGGACCTTCGCGGCTCTTATTCCTTTGCTTTCAGAGATACATTCTCAACACCCGAACATTTGTTGATTCTGTCTTTCGACAACTATGACCGCAGTAGCACCTCCGCCTGCTGCTCTTCCCACCGCCGCATCTTCTTCAGGTAGGTCACCTGAACAGACCCGACCTAATCCCCCAGTGGTACCCGCTGTAGAGGTCAGCAAGCCTGCCAACGAAGATAAGCCCGCCGAGAAACCAGTCAGCGCCAACAAGAAGGAAACCAAGGCGGAGAACAAGGAGACTTCCAAGTCGTCGGACGACGGTGAGTACTGGTTGCACTATGATTGCCAGAGGGCGGGCTTCCAATGTCTCTTGCCAGTGGCTCTTTGGATGCAAGACGACCCTGCAGCTCGAGCGTCACGAGTGTCACCTCCAAACTTGTCGCACTGTCGTGCACACGGTCGTGGTACCATAGATTCATCCGCTGTGTGGTTGCGCGATCGCATCGCATCCTCACCCATCGCGCCCACGCGCCCACGCCCGCTCTCTTCTCATAAGCAACATCCATCTCCGACATGACCACATGCTGACACTTGTTTCTTCTCTTTCGGCGCTCCATTGATCAATATTTACATCTATTGCACTGTCCCATCTTCCCCATGTCTCATTCCCTTCCGGAATGGTATCATGCCGTCATCGGTGGACATCCTGCTTATTTCGTCGATGTTTATCTGCCATCAACAGGCAAAGGCACCAATCCCACCTCGCCAACGAATCCTCCGGAGACGTCGACCACCGACGAACGTCCTCGTGCAACCTCCGGCGCACGGTCCTTGTTTGACCTCGAACCCAATCCATTCGAACAGTCGTTCTCGAAGGGATCTCAATCGGACAGGACTACTCCTCCTCGTGGCGGCGACGCCACTAGTGTAAAGCACAACGCTCTTCCCCCTCTCTCGTCGTTGACCAGCCCCGCTGCCGCCGACCCCAGTCAATTCCCGTGGCTCGCCGGTCACTCACTCCGCTCCGGCCCCCTCTCGCCAGCCATGCTCGCCGGTCCTGCCCAGGGCAGCCAGCAGCCGCAGAACAACAACGCCGCAGCTCCCAACGCCGGCAACGCTGCCAACGCCGGCGCCTGGGGCGGCGGTGATGGTTCCAACAACGAGGGCAACTCTGCCGACCAGGAGAACTTTGAGCCTGGAAACTTCCGCACCGGATTCACCCCTGGCACTGGTACTGGCTTCACCCCTGGTTACAACGCTCTCCTCAACTCGAACTTTGGAGGCGCTCTGCCAATGCCCAGCCCCAACACTGCGGCATTCCTCAACTCCATCACCAACGTCACCGAGAACGGTGACCAGAACAATGGTAACCAGCAGCCTGGGCAGGGTGGTAATGTCATGGACCGCCCCCCTCCCTCGGCCATTCCCCCTCACCTGCAGCCGCAGAACCACGGGCCTGTGGCACCTCCCCTCAACCCTGGCAACGGCGTTCCCGACCCCAATGCTCTGAACGCCCTTGGCTCTGTAGCCAACAACCTTAACCGCGGCGGGCCCGGCGGCCCTATGCCTCAGCAGCCCTACTACCCTCCTGGCATGCACCCTGGAGGTCCCGGTCTTGCGCCCGGTATGCCTCCGGTCGACTACGCCCAGCAGAATGCCAACGCCGCAAGCCAGGCTGCCAACGGTCTTTTCCTGCTCTCCCAAGCACACCAGGAGCTTTCAAAGCGTGAGCGTGAGGAGGCCCAGTCGTCGCCCGTTGGAAAGCGTGGTGCCGGTGCCTCTCCTGCGAACAAAAACCAGGCGGCCGGTGCCAAGCGCAAGGACTCCACTTCTAAGGGTGGCGCTGCGAAGCGGAGCAAGAAGAAGGACGGCAGCGTCAGTTCGGATGAAGAGGAGAAGGAGGCCAAGAAGCCCAACCGTCCGGAGACTGAGGAGGAGAAGCGCCGCAACTTTTTGGAGCGCAACCGTCAAGGTGGGTGAACATTGTGGAGACTTATGCTGACAGCAGCCGCTCTCAAGTGTCGTCAGAGGAAAAAGGCGTGGCTCAACGAGCTGCAGACCAAGGTCGAGACACTATCAGTTGAGAACGAGCGCCTGAACCACACTGTTCGGAGTCTGGAGGATGAGCTGCAGCGGCTGTCGGCGATTCTCATGCAGCACAGGGAGTGTGGCCTCGCCATCCCTCCCGCTCCCATGGCCCCGGCATATGGCCGTCCCCTCCGCTGAGCAGAGAGGCAGCCTGTCCATATTCACACAAATTCCCTCACTGTTGTCTCGACATGCCCAGCATCACCACCTTCATCCGGACTTTTAGGTCTCTTCCGCTGCGGTGCTCGCTGCCTACCACACTAGCCCAGCCCGCTCCTTCGCTTTCGCTCCTCCTTTGATCCTACCTACTACACTACTGTTGCGACCCAATCTTAGTACATGTATCACCGACCCAGATGCAGCCTATCGCCTGTCAATGAACAGATCTCGGTGGCAAATAGCAATGCCCATGCAAGTGGAAGCGCACACAGAGCACAGACTGACCACACTAACCATAACCAGGACCTGGCCCAGATCCGGCAGGACCCACGCAAGTGCGTGTTCCCAAACGTCCCGAAAGTCACAAAGACCAAATAAATCTCGGAATGCCTCTCGAGAGATTGAAAGAGATAAACAAACCGAGCGAGGCAATTGCACGTATCTGCAGGACATTCATGCCAGGCAACGTCACCGATGACGCGGAGCGCCCGTCGCGGCCGTGCTTCATCGGGAAATCGCAGACTGGCGACAAGGTACTGCCGAGATTGCGCCCGGGGGGGATAACAACGGTGTGGTATGTACATGTCTGGGATAGAGACTTGTTGTAAAGTCTATCTGTATTTGTGTGAGACTACTGTGGAATCTATCTGTAGTCGTGGTGTTCTAGGAAACTGGGAGGAGGGGGAACGAGGCGAAGCGGTATGAGCTTGTGATATTTTGATTTCTTGATTTCTTGATTTCTCGATTTTCTCAAAGCCCGAGCCCGCAACTGGCTTCAGGCTCAAGCCAGAATGTCCATGTCTCCTGTCCTGTGGTCGTGTCCTGCGCCCCGGCTGGCTGCTCTGGGGTGTGCGAATGTCGTCATCAGGTGTCGTTAGATCACGCGTACGGCGTACGCGATGCACACGAAGATCATCCGGTCCTGTCGGTCAGCCAAGCGCCGGGCGATCTCGGATCTATGTAGGAGCCGAATGCGAGCGTGGAGGAGAGGGCGCCCGGCGCCGGGATGGTCGAGACGAACAACATGGGGAAGTCTTCGGCGTGGGACGCCCAGGACAGGCTGAGGTGGCCCCCGAGCCCACCCCGACGAGACCGATGAGCTGCGTCGCCGGCCGCTGAGTGTCCATGCTGGATTGGGGCAGTCACACGACCCCGCCAGACAGATGGCTCAACCTGGACAGCCCTTCGCGATCAACCTGCCCAACGTGATTTATCTGTCCAGATGGAAATCCGTCTCACACACGGACACCGTGGACGCCGTGAACACTGCGATTTGCCGAGTGTCCCTCGACCTGTAACGAGCCACCGTCCCGGCAAGGGCGTACATGTTCCCATTCTGCCAGACGGTCCCATGGATCCATGTCCATGGCCTGGTCGGGAGTTCATGATCTCCTCCTGCTCCGTCATACCGTCACGCCCACCTCCACTTGCAGTTTCCAGACTCACGTTCGAGAAGATCTCCTGCACGACCGTGTCCGTTTCCTCCCAGTGGCACGACATGTCCGCGCGCCCGGCCTGTCCGAGATTCTCGCTGAATGTGGACGTCACCTGCGTGTTAGCCATGTGGGTGTGAGGGATGGGATGAAGGGATGGTGGTCCCACCGGGTTGCGATCTCTGGATCTATAAATCCACGGGTTGGTGCAATGTGCGAGCCTGTGCAACCCAATCTGTATCTCGTAAAGACCTCTCTCCAACGATGGGAACGGCCCCCATAAGCTCGCCGGCCCTCGCCTCCACGTACGGCCCATTCAGCTCGCGCACTCACAATGTACTTGAATCCACGGGGCTCAATCTCGAGCATGAGCTGCTTGACGCGCTGACATTAGTAGCTGACCGTGACGAATCCCGTGACTGAAGCAGCCTGTCTTGCGAATGTCTGCTCGATTCCCGCGTTACGAGCTAAGACAGGCCAGGTCACGGGTGTCGTTCGGAGGACCCCGAGCTTGGACCCACACGCACCTCGCAGATCTCCTTGCTATACACGCTCATGCCCTTGCGGTCGCTCGCGTCCCACTGCACGCCATGCAGCGTGGAGGCGAGGAGCTGCGGTGTCAGCTTTGCCAAGCGGCGAGCGGCGAGCGGCGTCGGAGACGGCGACGCGGGGAGAAGACGTACGCTGCGCATTGCGGGGCGGAGCTTGTCCGCCGGGAACCTGTGGCGTTAGCGCTAGTGATACTGTGCTAGCGACACTAAAGCTGACTCGACTCGACTCGACTTGGCTCGGTCTGATAAGGGCTGGCTTTGTGTCTTCCCTCTGAACAGAATGCACAGTGCAGAGCGCAGAGCACAGGCAGCAGCAGCGCATGGGGACGTTCATGCACCCAGAGCTTCGAGACCCACAGCCAACCGCTCATCACCGCCAGCACCACTTGTACTCACTTCTGGCGGACGCGAATCTCAGGCATGGGGGGCGGCGCGTTGAGAAACTTGAGGCGGTTTTTGAGCGTGCGCGAGTAGTGTTCAGTGGGAAGTTCGTCGCGGGACCTGAACGCGTCGAATGTCAACATCTCGGATATCTAGATATCTCGATATCTACCACTCCAGTGTCGCGTGGTATACAGGTGCGCGGAGTGGATGCGACGTCCGGGGCGGGGGCGGCGGGATGGCGCTCGCGGGCGGTGTGGGCTGAATGGGTGCTGAAGGTGGCCAGGTACGGCAGGCGCGTGTTCTGGGTCACTGGCACCTGACTGCAGGACACTGAGCGTACCAGCGTACCAGCGAAGAGTACCTGGAGTGCGGCCCGGTAGGCAAACTGTTGTACTCCGGATTGGCCGGAATTCGGCGACGCGGCGGCGGAGGTAACCGACCGTGTCCGCGAGACAGATACAAGACTGAGAGGCCTGAGAGGCAAGCGGCGCCCGAGACGAGACTTGTTTCTGGGAGCTGGCGCAGAGGGGGCTGAAGGATGTGTCTTGCTCGATAGAGGAGCAGATTGGAATGAAAGGCTGGAGGAATGCTGGCACAGAGGAATGCGACAACGGCCTGCTCTGCGGTGCTCTCTGCCTGGGTGGCAAGCGTTGTGGACGGCGCAACAGTGCCCAGTCCCACAATGCGGGGCGCGGCAGAAGAGGGCCATCTCCGGGTTTGAAAAAAAGTGTCAGCCAGGAGCCAGGAGATTCAGGCGCCAAACACGCACGCCTGACACAGTGTGTGTACTACCCCGCACTGCACTACTGCACCACGCATCCACCATCCACAACTCTTCCACCGCCGCCCGTTGTCTTAGCCGGACGTGTGACCTCGTTTTTCGCCTGGGCTCGTCGGATTGTTACCATTTTACGCGCGGTAATCGAGTAACCCACATACCCAACAGACACGACCAGATCACACTCATTCACTCTCTCTCTTCCACTTCCCTCTTGAATATCATCTTGCTTGCACGCTCTTATCATCTCTTGAAATCTTATCGACGCGAAAAATCGGCCTACGACACGCGCGGGTCCTATTTATATGGCACTTGTAGGACGTGTGTGAACTTTGACGAGAAGTGAGGTGTGAAATCCAAACAACAAAGCGGAGGGAATCAGATTCACCACCACAAACCCCGGTACCACTCCATCGTCAATGTCCACAACCACGACAACGGAGCTTTGGACCCCAGTGCGCACGACCATTGCTGGGACCACAGTCACTCGCAACTCCCTCCACACCCACGGACCCGGACCCAGCCACGGCCACGGTCACGTCCACGCAGTCAGGACAAGGACATCCAACACGGCCCTGGACCGGCAGCAGCTCTTTGACAACGACGACATCTTTCGCTGCGCGCCAACCGACACTGCCAATACTCCCTCTTTCCATCACCAACCTCATTCTCACTCTCACTCTCAGACTCAGTCTCACTCCCGACACCAGCCGTCCTCCCCACCCAGCGTCCCTCACTACTATTCCTACTCGCCGCATTACGCGAATATCAACAATAATCCCTTCGCGTCTCCGTCCTTGCAGCAATCCACACGGCCGAGGCAGTCGTCATCCTCGTCGGCCTTTTCTCCATCCCCTTACTTTGCTGTACCTGCAGTACCGCTCCACCACCCCTCGCCCGTTCGCGCACACAGCTATCCGCTAGGCTACAACGTCCACGGCCCGTTTTCTCTGCCCGGATTCTCGGCCGCGTCCAGCTCTGTCGGCTCTCACCACCACCTCCCTTCTCCACCACTATCCATATCCGCCATGCCTGATCCATGGGGCGCAGACCGCGAGGATGGCGAATGGGCCGGGAACCCATCATCACCGAATGGCCTCCCGTCGCCGCGCATGGTCCCCCTTCCCCCAACAGCTCCAGTCGCATACCCCCGGGCCAAGCCCGCCCCACGGACTTATGCACCACCCGCTCCTCACGCGATTGAAGTATGGTCAGGTCTTATGGATTTGTCTAAAGGACGCGACAAGGTCCTAGTGAGTACGCGTGCATGCCAGCGGGATCTGCATGGACCCCGCGACTGTTGCCCTTACAAACGTGGCCTTATAACCGTGGCTAACACGTCTCAGAAAACCGTCCAGTACACACTTCGAACATACCTCTACATCCTCAGCCTCATCAAGGCTATTCGCCCGCTGACATTGTGGTTCCGTGCCAACGAGAAGCGTACCAAGCTCGCTGTCAGCGGCCTGTCTCTCACACGAAAGTGTTTGCTTCTCCTCAATCCTCTTCGCCCAGCCGGCGCCCTTCTTTCCCCGGAACCCACATCGGCACGCGAGTTCCTCAACCACCTCATCGACCTCATTGGCGCTCTCGCCGACGACATCTTCTGTCTCTCCCGCCTTGGCCTCGTGAGCCGCAAAAAGGGCGTAATTGCCGACCGCTGGGCCAAGTAAGTGACGCCTGGATTCCGGCGCTGACCCAATACAGCCGAATTTGGTTCTTCAACACAATCACCGGCCTCTACGAGCAGTACGTCAAGTCGTACACTGTGCGCGACGCTTCCGAGGAGCGCGAGGACGAGTGGAAAGTACGCAAGCTGCTATGTGATCTTGTCTTCGTCTGTGCGTATAGAGCGCCGCTCGACACCGGCATGCTGACATTTTTTTTTTCAGCCTATGACATCTTCAACCTCACTTGGTTCCGTGAGCCGGTGCTCTGCGCAGCCGGCCTTTCTGGAGCATTGATCAGGTGCGTTCGGCGTGGGTCGGTGCATGGGACGGTGCGCAGCACGGGGTGTCGGGGGCCGAAAGGATACAGTGCAATGCTGGCATGTCCTAAAAAGCCGCCTCCCTGTCGCCTGTCCCGGCTATCCTACTGTGAATTGCCGGCGTGTTATTGACACTCTTAGCGTGGGTCAGCTATATACCAAGCAGTACAAAACGCTTGCCAAGAGGCATCAGTAGGCATGCTCATGTCCACGGTTGTGCACGGCGGCTTTAGCGACAGCAGCGCGGCAACGATGACGGCCACGACTAAGCATACAGGGTGACGAGTGGGGTGGGAGGAGTTGGGTTTTTGTGGGTTTTCGTTTGTTCAAGGCAACGACAAGACAAGGATATACCCTGGACTCTCATATATACATCAACGACTATGATCGCATGCCAGTTGCGATATGACTGACGGTGCGCGGCACCGAATCAGATACTTTGGTGCATGCATCGACTGCACCTCCAGTCCTAACAACCACTCACCGTGCCTTGACAGCTGACAGCTGACACTTTCTTTGCCACGTTGTCCACGTTGGGTACTCACACGCTTTATACTCCGCTTCCGTACTTGGCCGTTCCTTCCCCGAACCCCCGTCCCCTCCGTGCCAAACACCCCACCTCCCGACCGGCTCCGAACTGGGCGCCAAACATCACCAAGGTTGGATACGCCGAACAGAGTTTAGACCAGGCCCCGAGGCCCAGTTCCTGTCCGGCGCGCTAGCGGCTTGGCGGCTGTATATCGTGGCGGGACAAGTGACTGTCGACTCGAGGTGACTGGACGCCGAACACCGAGCACCAGTTACTGGACGTCTTGCGATTAGTGCATTGAATATTGAATGCGGATTGCTTGCAGAAAGATGAAAGATGCCGGCACTAGGACCACACAAATGCAGACTAACGCGTGCTGCGCAACCACCCCCTTCCGCTGGGAACTCAGCCCGAAAACAAGTGTATCGCCCTGCTCTAGAGGCTGTAGATGTGTGGTGGTGGCAAGACCATGCCTCGCACAAAATGCGAGAATGACCTTCAGACCTACAGCTGGCAACCCGTAGTCACTCGGGATCCTGGAAAGCCACACAGTTCACAAGAACGCCGAGGTCTGACTTTCGTAGCTCGTACGCTCTCGCGCGCGTTTGGCTCCGCTAGTGCAGTTCCTCTTACGCGATGACTGGTTTGGTTGCCGTCACATTTCTGCGGATCTGCGGGCTGTGAATGTGCCAGAGAGCGGGGTTGGACCGAAACGAACAAACTGGGCCGAAACCGAGAAATGAGGGAGCGCTGGGCCGGACGATATTTGGGCTTGGACCAGGTGCCGGATCCGAACCGAGAGCTGAGTTCGAAGAACTGGACGAACGACGAGAGCTCCCGGACCACGGAATGCGCAAGAAGCCGACATAGTCGCACCAGTGGATTCTGCGAACGCCGTTCGCCCGGGTGTGGCCCCCACGCATATCTGGCTGCCGTATCGGACATGGTGTACAGATACGCTCGCCGGCAGAAACTCGGGTGACACAGCACCTCGCTTTGCGGCGACAACCGTCGGCGGGCCTGTCGACAGCGCACACAATTCGCCTCGTCGTCGAGCCGTCGTCGTCGGCCACCACGATCCCCTCATCAGGCCGCATCCGCCAAAGGACAATAATCGAGAATAGCGTAGGATGCAGCGAGCCCACCGGCCTTGATCTGCGGATTGGTAGAGGATCGAAACGTGGGTACGTGGGTCTGGTGGAAACGCGTAATGTGATGTGCGAGGTTGGTACGATGAGGGAAGGGTTCATAGATGACCATCATGCCGCGGAGCTGCCGAGCTGTGGTCAGCAGGGAAAGGCGACCCAGGGGATCTGACGAAGCTGCACAGCATTTCCGAGAACCACAGATCGGCAGCCGCTTCCCTAATCGAGGTGACACGTCTTTACGCTCCGAGATGTCACACCTCGACTCCCTCCGTCGCGTTTGGCCTCGCCTTTGTCTTCCGCCTCGGCACTTTCGTCACGTCGCGCGCTTCAACACGGGGTCGCGCTGTTGTCAGCGCCGAGGGTATGACCACCTCCATCGCGGCACGGGGCCTTTAGGTCGAGTGTTGCGGGTACCGTGAGCCTTGGGCGGACGTCTTATGTCCCCGAGCTGTCGTCCGATGCAGGCTTCCATGACGACCTGTTCCAAGGCGCGAGGATCACTAATAGAGATAAGAAGCAAGAATGGCTGTGCCTCTTGGGAAAGAGAGGTGTATTGTGGCGGACGGTAAATGTAATCGCTGTTGATATTCCAGACCCATGCTGCCTTGTGGGCTTGTGGGTCGTGAGTTGTAGAAGAACTGGAACCGGGATAAGCATTCCGTCGCTTGGAGTCAGTGAGTCAGTCCGCTCGTTTATTTCAACCCAGTCGCGCCCCCAGCTTCACTTGTTCCTCGTTACTCCGGTGTTTCTCCTGTTTTCTCCTGTATCACCTTGCGCCTCTCAAGGCCTATTTCACTTGATGTCGAGCACGACATTCTCGCCTCGCTCATAACACGGCCAAGTCATTCAGCGAGCTGAGGCTGTCGGGGCTATGACCACCGTATCCTGTTCCGGAAGTGTCAGTGGCTTGGGGTACACCGTTCGCTTTCGCATATGTCGCCGTTTCGTCGCTATGTGTCCATCGTCAAGGCAAAGTGCTCCATTCTTCACACTTCTCCCACACCCAATATCTGTAACGACCATGCCGATTCACCACTGCAACCGCGCTCCCAGAAGAGCAGGGGTGGAAGAAACTCATAGCGTGGTTGCTCTGTTGCTCCGTCGTTGTGGAGTGTAGTCGAGGTTCGAGGTTGGCGGCCAGGAACGCCTCACTCCAACACAATGGTGAAACATTTCTGCGACTGGCGATCCTCGCAACTCGAGCGTCTGCTAGCGCGCCCGCATCCCGGGTACGTGCCGATAAAATGCGTGGCGCGAGCCTGGCCGGGGCGCTAGTGGCCGTCGAAGCGTCACATGTGCGATGATATGGCGGGGCGGCGAGAACGTGATCGTGAGGAATACAGCACGCGTCGGCAATCAGCGCCGGATAAACCAAACGCAACCAGTCCCCGTCAATCGTGTTGCCGTAGCACCCTCTGTGGCAGTTTCCGAGGTTCAACACCAGGATGGACTGTCCAATCTCGTGCAGGCGATAAGCATCATCGTTGGGGTACACGCGCTTCGTCATCCTAGGGTACGTGCTCCAATTCTTCGAGGGATCAGTAGCTGTCCCGTAGTTGGAATGGCGTGAGGCTCAATTCTGAACGCACCGACAAGGCTGCACCAAGTGAAAGTCTGGGAGCTTTCCCGGCATTCTTGCGCCTTCTCCGACTCACGACAGTGAGGCACACCGCATGCACTATCCCCGGCTGGCCGAATCCAAAGCAGGAGTCGCCGGTCATGTCCATTTGGGAACGACATCTGAGCAGCCTCGACAGCCTTGCTTGAGTCAGGTCACAAAGGGACACTAGAAGTCACCTCGACCACATTGTTTCGCGTTTCTCGACGACAGGAGTCGCTACCACGATCGAGATCGAAGGACAAAGATCGTGAACGCGATCATGGCCGTTATCGAGACGGGTACCGAAGTCGCGATCTGTGTCCCGGGGGCCGCGGAGGTCAAGATGTGACGATGGGCTTGAACTGACCCTGCTGGGAGGGAGCACACGTCGCGAGTGTAGAATGTTTGCAGGCCGAGTTTCGGGAATTTCCTCGACCGTGCCGCTAACTCTCTTTACGTCAATAGTGTTGTGTAGGCTCTCAACGTAGGGCCACTCGATACGAAACGGAGGATCAGGACCGCTGCAAGTCGAACGTGCGTCCACAGGTCACGCAGTCGACGACCTTGGCAGTCATGTTCGTGTCTGGCTTTTAGGTGTGGGAAATCCGGAGGACGGACTGAGATGGACGAGGAGGCAGCGCGGATGAGAGTCAAACACGCAAGCGAAAATGAAGAGCACGGAGCCGGTTTGGTAACCTAAATCGATCGCGAGAACGGATAGAACGCCGCTTTACCCAGACCCACCAGACACCGACGTGATGTGACCCCGAAAATGCAGCCCGAGATGAGAAACCAAGCTGTGGTGAGAAACCAAGCTGCGGCATGAAACCCAATGCCGGGTGTGAACCCAGTGGCAACTGCTCGGATCACTCGGATCAAAATCGCTGCCGGCCTTGTGGCGGCTGGCCGCGAGTCTTGGTGAGCTTCAATAATCACAAGCGCGTTTGCAGGGGCATTGTGGTGATCCTTCAATTGCTTATGTCCTAAGTGCTGCCCGTCGTACACGTCGTACACGCATGCCGAAGTTATCCAACCACGACATTGCCAGCGAGCCGTTCGATGTCGACCTTCGATGTCGTAACGATATTTAGATTAGGACTTCGAGACTGAGCGGGACATTTGGAGTAAACATCAGCGCTCAGCAGCAGCTCGTTCGACGTCGGAAAAAGGTCGTTGCTGTTCAGCAGTATGCTGCAGGTCCTGCTTTCGGCATAATCAGCCAGCCCGAGTAGCCTCCTGCTGGCTTACACCACCCATTGACCCCGTCGATGATCCACAAAGGAAACACCATCGTGCTGGTCGTTGTCTGCGCTCCGCATTTTCCATCGTCTCGAGAGCGGTGATTCCCAGGCCCATGAAGAAATGTCCCCTCCGTCCGGGGGCTGTGCGATATCCGATCACACGCTCGGTGTTGTTTTGCCGATAACAGAGCGGTTTGTGTGCTGTCTGTTCCACTCGCGATCCAGTGAAGCGGTCAATTACACCGGAGCAGGCTGGAAACTTTGGGGAGGCGGCTGGAGAAAAAGAGAGCTGCGTGGCGTTGTGGCGGGTCTGATCACTTCCTCATCATCGGCGACAAGCAACGTACTCTCCTCCTTGCCATGTCGGGAACTGGATACCGGCGTGTCATCAAAATACGCCATGATGCCTGTGAAGATGCTGAAAGCGTGCGAGTCATCGCAGTCAAGTCCAATGAGACGAGCTCCCCACTACGCGCAACAACGATGGCGCTCAAGGCTAGGGATGTTAGCATGCGGTTCTCGAGGCACGTACAGGAAGTGCACTAAACTTTGTCTGAGGAATACACCAGACTGTCTGGAGGGTACTCCTCGCAGTTGCCACGGACACGGAGACATGGTCTCGCTGCGAGATCGTTCCCCGTACCGCGAGCCACGTCGCCAGCTCGTCAAGCTCGTCAGGCGATCTGGCATGCTACGTACTGGTGCTATGTCTGTTGTGGTGACTGAATCTCACGAGGCGTTCGTGGCACATGGTGGGTGTGTCATGCTACATGTGTTATCCGAAGCCAAGGCGCAATGGATGAGGCGAATGAAGAACATCCGAGGCAACGCCAGGCAACGCCACCACGGCAGACCGGCTGAGCTTAAGGCCTAAAACTCTAACCTGCAAGCAAAAGGCCCCCGTGGCTCATTTGGGCAGCAGAGTGTTCCTGCAACACCATCCATTCCCGCGTGCCTGGCTCGCCCGATTCCAACCTGGAACTGCGATGAGAGTACGACGGCATGACCCTGGGTGCCGTATGCTGCCTGTAACAGCCAAGCAGTGGCCCGCGGCCTGCAGCCAGTCAGCAACGTCCCGGATAACATACATGCCACCCTTGGGTCCTTCGGGAAGATGCCAGTAGAGCCAAGAGCCGCTTGGATCACCGTTACCGGCTCACTAAAGGCCCCGGCTCCGCGATCCTTGCGCAGATGCCTGCGTGGTTTGCCCACTGTCTTGGGGCGAGGAGTTTTGAACTTTAGCTTTGAACTTTAGCTTTCAGGGAGCCAGGGAGTCGCACAGTGACAGGCACGCATGCTCACACTCTCGTCCGAGTTCTCCCTGAGGATCTCGCGGATGCGAACTAGAGGATGATGATGAGGTGGATCTGTTCAAGCGGTGGAAACTCGGACGACTGCAAACGCAACGAAGTTGAGCTTAGAGAGCTCGACCCGCAGAGTGACTCACACACTGTAAACTGCTGAAGGTCAGGCTCGAGTCGGGGGTGTTCTGCCCGTGATTCGATGTCAGCGTTAAACGAGGGCCCTGTACCGACGTCAGTGCAGAGCCCACAGGGTCATATCATTCAGACGTCTAGAGATACGCCGGCATCGCATCTGGGATCTGTGGCGGAGAGGGAGGGTGGTCGAGCCAGTGGTCCGCCGTCGTCCCTCATCTGCCACGATCCACAATGTACGCGACAGTCACGTCAACGGCACAGGAGAGGTGTCCCGCCCGCTCACGGGGACAACAGGTGCAGAAGGAGAATGCTTGACGAACGCGAGCGGAACATGCCGAGATCTCGCTGAGGAAGTGAAAAGAAAGGAAAGGATCTTGGACGCCGGTATGATCTCCGTCCGTACATGACTGCGGACCTCGATGTCAATGCCAATGCTGTGCTTGGCCTTTGCTGGCGGGCATTGAAGATTGTTCTTGCCCGTCGCGGGGCCCTTGTTCCTCCGACATGGTTCCTTTGGATCCTCTGTTTCATCACTGTCGGACTGATATTCAGTCACATTGGGCCGCGCGACTTATCAATCCCTGCTGCATAATGTCCCAGGCGGTTCCGGCGGCGAGATCCTCACGGGCGATTGCGGAGGCCTCCACCTACCAGATGTGGCTTTGTGGGACCCAAAATGCTTGAGCCGACAGCGACATGCCCGGCTGTGGTATACATTCAAGTGTCCGAGAGGAGGGGGCGGTGATACAGTACATCCAAAATAGCACCGCAGTGCAGTGCTGCCGTTCAGGAATGGTTCAGTCCCCAGGCTTCGACACGCACCTTGGAGAACTTCTTATCCTCTGCACAGCTCGCATTATAAACCATTCGATCAGAGCCAAGTTAGGTCCGCGGGCAATCAGGTGTGGCGGCATTTAGCTGCCACCCCCTCGTCTTGACCAACCAAAACCTATGCAGCTCCACTTTCTTGACCGCACCAATCCCTATCTTGACTACGTCGATCTCCGGTTGATTCCCTATCACGGGTAAAGATTCGATCAGTATCCCGACCCAACCCCAGGTTACCATTTTGTTGTTGGGCTGCGCGTGTCATCAGCCGGCACCTGGAGAAGAACATTTCTAACGCCTCGCTAAGATGCTGATTTCTCTGGACAGTGGTCTTGCTTACCATCTGTTGTATCCATGCTGATTGAGGACTCACATCTGCCCCGCACTTTGTCTGGGGCCGGTGGAGTACGCCGCCTGTGAAATCTGGTATGTCAGCCACCGTCGGATGCCGGGATGTGGCGCTCGGGGCTGGAAATGTCTAGACTCTAACCTCCATTGAATGTCTCGGACGATCGAACGCTACCGACGCGTAAGGTATGAATTCCAGACACAACCCGTCCCGACATACCAAGGCAGTACCACATACCGTCGTCATCCCATGTCTGGTCGCAGGTTTAATGCGGGCTGGAGCGAATTGTTTGGCCGGCTTCTGTAGTCTTCCATCGCTTCTGAGATTTTATCTCGTAGTGCGCACGTTGTACCTATCGGGGCTAGCTGGGTTAGCGTGTATGCTGCGATTGGGGAGCCACGCAGCATCTCGGCGAACCGCGACTATGGTGGAGGTGGGGTTGGATGCGGTTGCATCCTGTCAGGAATGAGGGGCAGCGACTGACCCTGTCCGTATGCCCTCCACCTTGTTTACAGTGCATGTGTCATGTGTTCCTTCTGGTCAGGCGACCTGTGCGATGGCGACAGCCAGCCCCGAACCCTGTTAACACGAGGAGACGCGAGGGAGTGACACTTGAAGCTTGTGCGACCATCACAGCCGAGGCTGCCATGGGCAGCAGTTTCAAGACGAGAGGTGGTTCCATGACAAGGCGATAAGTGACCTTGTCTTGTCTCATGAGTACAATATAGCCTTATGGGCCATATGGATGCAGGAGCCATGCGTCTGAGGATCCGGTACCATGTCGACATGTCCTGAGCACCTCTCTGAGGTGATCCTTTTCTCTTCGCTGCGCCTGAGCTGGGCTTTTCGCAACGCCCTCGGGTCGTTTATTCGGCGTTTAATGTCCCCAGGTTGTTTATCCCCAACAGCTTGATTAATTGGCTGATTTCCCAGGTACATACGACGTGAGAGCCATACCCGCACCCACGTACTACGATTCAGGCTCGGAAGAGGACTCCATGATTGCAAGAGGGTCGCGCGCAGATGCCGGACCGAGGTGAGGACGAGGGCGGAACGTTTCTCGGGCATGCTGTTTATGTCAAGATTGGGCGTTGTTTATGCAAGGGCGCGCTCGATCACTCCCGCCTGGATTGTAGCTGGATCCAGCGTCACAAGCGGCAGAAGGGGCAGGGGCACCCACCCCCAAACAGCCCCGGTCTAAACATGGTAGTTGGTGGAAAACAGAAACCCTTCAGACCCGTTATCTTGGTACACATTGCACGGAGGCAGGTGCGTTTTCGCCCTGAGTCGTACGTCCATCACGACGGAATGGAACTCGGGACCCTTTTCTTCCCTTGCCTTCTAGGTGCGCCATTGTGTTTTCTCAACCGGTCTGGCCAGCTGCCGGTGTCGCTTAAGTACCGAGGGAGCTGCTTGATACTTCCCTACTCAACGCCCCGAGGTTGATTTTACTTACCGCTGAGAGCCATGACTCATGCATGCTCTTGTGGATTTGTGAATTCCTTCTTCCAGGGAGCCTTGAAAAAATTCCATCCGTGTCAGTTGTATAACCGGAGCGCTTTCCGCATGCCTCGCCCCGTCGCTAGTGATCTGTGTATTTGTAAAGTATCGTACGTAGCACAGGAGGAAGTACGGCACGTTACCGTTGATCAACACATGAGCAGCGAGGTTACGACACGGGCGCTGGGCCGTCTGCCGGTTGTGGCGGACAAGTCAAACTGAGGGGCGTTGCCTCGCCGAGACACCGGATTCATGTCGAGCTCCGAGACAGAATCTCCGACGAGACGCGCTTTGAAGGGAAGCTTCTTGTAAGGTGCAGTTAGACGTTAAAGCTTTATCAAAGATTGGTTACCCACGTGGGGATTTAGGACATAGAATCAAGGCAAAACTGGGTGTTCGTGTGAGCCAAGCATGCTGGTGAGATTACCCTCCGCGGGCCGTACCAGCATCGGACAAACTGCTCAATGCAGCAAGAAACTAGTCAAGTCATGCGAGATCATGTTCGGATCTGTCGGTGGCCTTCGAATTCATGTAGATCTTGAAGGCCCTCGGGCAGAAGACCTCCTATGCGGTGTGCGTCATGTGTGCGTACCCTGGACAGCGAGATTTCCTTGATGGACGGACTCATATATGGCAGAATCCCCTCCATTACATGTCCCATGTTTCGTCCCTATGCGCTGTATTTGATCCGACCAGCCGCTAGCCAGGGACCTCCCTTACAAAGCATCCAGGGACTTCCCCGCTGGATCCGAGAGCGTTGGCAAGGAGAAATACGAGATGAAGGGTCGACATCTGCCTCCCCAGGCAAGGTCGGCCAGGTTGTTAGGTTCGCCTGCACGGGTACGTAACAGGACACAGGGACCGTTTCAGCACCGGAACCAAGTTCGCCGAGGAACACGAGCCACACGAGATCAACACTTTGTACATCTCGCACCTCAGCACCGCTGGAGCCAGGGAAGGACGCTCTGGATAGTGGAGGCAGCCATGGACATGCCTTCTTCTTGTTGCCCGCATGTGGCTTGCCCATCCGTTTGGAGCTCAGTGGGCTTTGCTCTCGCAAGGCCCTGGAAAGAAGTAAGGGACGGAAGGAGGTCTGTTACGTATAGCTCCAGGAAACTAAAAAGGTAGCTTACGGACGTTGGGGTGGAGAGCAAAGGAACCGAGAGGAACGAGGGACGAGGAGATCGAGCAGAGGCCGAGCTGGCCAAGACGTTTTGTGAAGAATCACCTCTCCTAACGCGCTTCACGATCCAGCTTCATGTTTGTATAGTTACCGCTTGGAACCAATTCGAGGCACAGTGACTATGGCAGCTCTCGCCTCTGCTCTTCAGCCGGCTTGCCTTGCCCGGCTCACGTCGCGCGCGGCCGGCATCCAGAAAAAAAAGTTCGTCATCATACACGCGAGAAGGCACCACCAGTATGGTACCCTAGCATGACTGGGTTAGTCGTCAACAGTCCAAACCTGACCTCTGGTCGGCTTGTTGCGAAAGAGATCTAGATCTCGACAGCATCAGTTTCTGCCCTTCGCCCACAAGCCCCGTGAATGAAACCGCAGCGCGCGGGACCCAAAGTCGACCGTGAACACCTGCCAGAGTGAGTTATAGGGAAATCAGAAGTTGGCCACAAGACGCAACGACGTCAAAGTCGACGACAAACCGATCAACTACGGTCGATCAACACGATCAACCACCTTATCGCAGCTACCACCTCTCCACACGGCACGACCCTTTTTCCCGCCTCCGCGATCCACACCTCCCACACACCCACTCCCACACTCCCACAGGCTCTCATGCCCACAGGCTCCCAAGGCCTACAGAGCGCAACACACTCAACAGCCCAGTGCCAAACCGCAAACCCAAATCCTCGAACTCCTGCATCCTCAGTCGGAGTGCCCGCTCGTGATCAATTGACCGGGTATACCTGTATTAGGGCCGCCCCCTGGTTGATTGTACACACCTCAACTCGCGTCATCGCCGACAGACACGCGTTCAACGAAAGACAGTCGCTGTGACAAAGAGCACCTACCGGGTGAGCAAGTAGTGTCAGGAGAATACGAGCAAGTGAGAAGCACCACATCGTGTGCGTCTTGAATATTGGGCGGAAGAGCAAGGGTTAGAGAGAGACAAACGACAAACGCACCAAAAGGAGAGGTAGAGGAAGACACAACGACAAGGATCGAGTGAACGAGTGAGAGAAGGAGAAATTCATCGCCCGGCACATTCATCACCGCCATCCTCATCGTCGTCCGGGATCTGTGCGACACAGTCCAGTACACGCAGACCTTGCCCTCCCGGTTCCTCTTTGCTTCTCATCACTTGCAATCTTGCGCCCTCGCTGGCCTGCGGCCTCGCCTGCACCCGCGCACACCTCGTGTCCGCCGATCCTCATCACCTCCACACATCGCCCACACTCTTGTGCACGCCGCACAATCATCTTTTCCCCCCACCATTTTGTGTCTTCTCTCCATCATACTCATATACTCCAGCGCTTTCAGCATCTCCATAATAGCAGCATCCACTTCACCATCGTCTTCTCTCACCTCTTCATCACCATTCGACTGTTTACACGACTCGTGCACATATCCCTTCCTCCAATCTCCCAACTGCCGACTGCTTAACGTGCTGCCACCCAATCTTTCGGCCCATTCAGTCCCGAGCAGTTTGTTCTTCGCGAAAACGGTCCGAAGCCGGGCGAAACGCCAATCAAGAGTTGAAACACGAAGAGTCACTACGTCCAAATAAGTGCATCGCGCGCTATCGGCTCTTTGCGCTTCAGACTGGCAGCGAGTGACAACTTGCCCCTCACTACCCCTCGGTGTTGGAGCCAATTGCAACGTGCAGCTGTCGCATACAGTGTCTTTCAAACTCGACGGTCTGTGCCATTCTGGTTCCCAAGAGTTGACTGTATTACCAAAGTGAGTGTGATATCACCACTTGCATCTCATTGTAGTAGTAGCTCAAACATCGAACAAGTCGAACAAGACGAGTACGTACATGTCGCGCCCTGGAGAGGTTGGTTCCTCCGCTGCTTTGGTACCTTTGATTGTGGTCTGTCCCGGTGCTGGTGTTCCCCTGTCCCTCGCTACCATCCGCCTCGGAGGGTTACGACACCTATTTGCTCACTCAGAGTTCTTGCTGGAAACCACATCCGACTGGCCAACTGGCAGGCTCCGTGATCTGTGACCCACCAGACAGCAGGTCTCGAGGGGCTTTCCCAGGGTGGGGGGTCCGACATAACCAGACGAGCCTTTATGGTTTGTTTCCCGGTGTGTTCGGATTCATAACTATACAATTGTCGGCCGCTTGTTCGATGTCGCACAAAGGTCGCTTTGCATAGTGTACGACAACCTATTCAGACCCAAAAGCCCAAGCATATCCACCACCCATTACACCATCATAATTCACATTGCTCCCTGCACACCACCACCACCACATCACATTCTTCTCCCAACACCACACTGTCGCGCTGTCGCTGTTGCTTGTCAAGTGCGAGTACATGGACAAGTGAGACGAGAGCACGAGAGTGAAAGAAGAATCAAAGGGAAGGAAAAAGTGGCGTCGTGGCCCGCCATTGTGGGGGTTCATGTAATGAGCGCGTTTCGTGTCATCATCCCAACTCAACCCTATGCTGACTTGAGACAGCCACACTTTACCCACCACGTACCCCCATCCCTCCCTCCCATCATCCCCAGTCCTTTTACTCTATTCTTTGCCCTTCGTTTGGTGCTCTTCCTCTTGTTTTCCTTCTCCTACTTTACTGTCATCCGGCTCTCTCGCGCTGGCGTCCGACTACTTGCTCGCGGGCGTTTGACAAGGTCGGCACCCTCGGTTCGACACCCTTACACTGTCACACCAATCAGCAATCTCACTGGGTCTCAGGTTTCTTCGTTCTCCCTGGACCTCGACCAACTCGCGTCGTGTCGTCGGCCTCCGTTACCTGTCCGCGGTTGTACGTTCACCTTTGTGCCTTCCAAAAACGTCTGGCTGTTTAGGATATTTGCACCTTAGGTCCACTGTCTCAAACCTCACACTTTGGCGCACAATTATACACGAGCGCGTCATCATCTTTTGACCTTTGTGTCTTGTTGCATTCCAAAAGCGTCCCACCCTAGACACCCGCGACGATTACGACGACCTTCACCAGTAAACACCCGCTGAGCGACCGGGGCCCAACGCCACAATCACGGCTGCCACAGATCCAGACTCGAGCTCGCACTCTTCGCTTTGCGTTTCATTGTTTCTGAACATCCACAACAGTCGCGGGGCTGCGCCACGAGGAAAACTCCTCTGGCATAGCTCCCGCATTTCTTCTAAAATCTCGACATCATGG
Organism: Apiotrichum sp. Y4204; assembly: GCA_025531455.1. Classification (NCBI taxonomy): domain Eukaryota; kingdom Fungi; phylum Basidiomycota; class Tremellomycetes; order Trichosporonales; family Trichosporonaceae; genus Apiotrichum; species Apiotrichum sp. Y4204. The sequence continues at coordinate 213,222 of JAMYHL010000032.1, forward strand.
ACCGCCACGGACACCAATACGATCGCGACCCATATGGCGAGCGCACCTCACGCCCCCACGATTATGAAGAGAAATTCAGGATTCATGACTACGACGAGAGCTACAGGACCCCGCGAGCGCCTTCTTCTGCGGGGCCATCCGATCCTGTCGCTCATGGGACGCCTGGCGGGTATACCACATATCCCTCATATCCAACACCTACTGGTCCCACCCATGCGGGGCCAAGTCGTTCGCCATACGAACGTTACGAGTACGAGTACACCCCTGTTGATCCGCAAACATCGTCTCCGCAATGGGCAAGCTCCGGGGCCAGACCGACTCCATATCCTCCGCATCCCTATCCATCATCCTACTCATATCCATACCCACCTCCCAGTCCCCACAGCGCTGGTCATGCTACCGGTTCCCATTCAGAGCCACCTTGGGGTCATTGGGGCCCTCCATATTCAGCAGGAGGGCTAACCTATCCGGCAGCACCAGGTGGTCCGCCGCATTCCAGCATCCCGCGACACCCACCCGAACCGCGTGCGCCAACTCCACCACCACCAGCTTCACCTTCACAGATCCAACGTCCTCCCCCGCCTGCAACTGCCCCATCGCCCCCAGCGGAAAACGCTTCTCCATCGTCTGCTGCGGAATACCACCCAGGATTTCAGCCCGACTATGATCGGTCTCGGGCGAGTCGACGACCAGATTCGAGCGAGCCAAGTAGCACAGGTGGTGCAAGTGCCGTTGCGGGTAGCAGTGTCCGACCGCCTCCGACCGAGGCATATTTGATTCTCCGACCTCACCTTGTGCCCCGCGGCGGCTGGGAGTCGGGCTCTGAAGCATCCCAAACATCTGACTCTGGGTCGGGATGGACTTTTGAGCTTAATGTTTTGCAGCATCCAGAGAGGGGGAAGGCTCTAGGGGTCGAACACCTGCGAAGAGTGAGTCTGGGTTCATCCCTTCTAGCACGACGCCCTAGCTCACAAATGTACAGGGCTGGCCGACTCTAACCCCACCCCTCATTATACAGCTTATTGTGAAGGACAAAGACGGTGAAGTCGTCCCCACGGAGTGAGCGGTTTCTCCCAAAAAGGGGGACCCTGAACAGTCCTGGGCTAACGTGGACAGCAATGCGGCACTTGCACGCAGACTCGTCCACATCACAATGAATGTGGAGCTTGTCGCCCCGGATACTGGCGAATCCCGCTCCCTCATGCGTGTCCGCCCGCCGAGTCGTGCGTCCATTGGTTCCATTGCTGCAACGAACGGTCGAAATGCTCACTCTCCAGCGCGTGGCAACGTACAGCCGTACTACCCCGCTTCGGCCCCGCCGCCGTATTCTGTGCAGAAGACTCTCTTGGGTTCCTGTGTCCGGACCGCTCAGGTGTTACATCGCGAAGGCCGCAAAGGATTGTTTTTCATCTTCCAGGACATGGTACGTGCTGTTGAGCGTTCTGGATGGTGTGATTTTAGCGCCGATCTGTCGGGGATCCGTCGGCAAATGAGGCTCGCCGCTTGGCCGCCTCACGCCTGGTGCCTCCGAGCCGAATGTGGCGGGAAGTCGTTTTACAAACACATGCTCGACTTTTTCGCTGACGTTGCAGATTGTCCGGCCAGAGGGACGCTATGCACTCGAAGGAAAGGTTCTCGACTTGGCTGGGTGCGTGTGAATTCCCCGTCCCCTTGTCCCTGACCCTTGTTGTTGGGGTTGGGGTTCAGTAGAGTTTCTGTGTGCCTGTATTCGTTATGCTCACCTAAATCCGCGTGGCACTCTACAGACCGCCACACATTGGTACCTCCATTGGCGTGACACGTCCGTTAGCGCATTGTCGCACCAACACCTTCGATGTCATGTGAGTTGGTATAGTGGCATCTATCCCCTGCTGGTAATAGCGGCTAACGACCCTCTTACAGAGTGCCACAGGAGTACCCTGGTCCAGTGCCTATCACTCCCCTGTCGACCGAGTTTTTACGCCAGGGCGAGCGCCACCTGGGCGTGAGTGCCGCGCAGTTGGCAGCCAGTGCTAAACATAAGCGACGTCCCCGCAACGAAGATGGCGATTCTGATCAAGAAGACGCTGGCGAGCGGGATAACTCTTAGAGATCAAGCATGATATCTGTGGCATTGTTTTCTTAATTTACTATCATTTTGTTTATTTCATTCCAATCTCCTCAGCAAGCATGATCTATCGTTAATGTAGGATATCTGTGTAGGACCTAGGGGAACTCTCTCATTGGCAGCGCTTTTGCTTAGGGGCTGTAGTTACGCAGAGAGCCCAATGACCGCCCCCAGAACGACGACCATGAACCCTGACATTCCACGTCCTCTCGGTCACGCACAATTTGTGCTCCACGTACTGTATGTGGTAGAGTGCATCCAAACATACCCTGCCTCTTTGTTGAGGCCCACCGCCAGCATAGATGTAACTCCTAGATATAAAACTAAGCTCTTCACGAAGTAGAGCGTCCCATGTTAGTGGTGAAGCTAATCCGCACTCTATCTGGAGCGAGCCTGCTAAAAGCACAAGGATATATCCACAGTAGACGAGAAGTCACCGACCTCGTAAAAGAGGCAAACGAGCTAGTGAAAGAACGATATATATCTCGGGACGGGAAATATGTCACTGGCAGACGCGGTATTCCGGCCATCCTTACGATTCACACAGTACTCACTCAATTTTCGATAATCCCTCGTGATATCGAGAGCTGAGAACCTCACGTTGATCATAGATTTCTGCCGCCAATCTGTGGAACAAATATCGCCCAAACATTTCTAAGGCGCGGCTGAGTTGTTGAATTGGCCAGCTGGTGAATTACCTCGGGTCTCAGATAGCCCACCAGCCGATACTAACAAATTGGGAGCTGCTGAAACCCTCCAGTGCTACCGTGCTGAGACACATCTTGTTTCAACATGTCTCAGATTAGTGTATTGCGCGCAAAATGTCGACGGCAAGTGGCGCCACTAATGATGGTAGTAGATTGGTGTTTAGTAGACCGTTGGATGTTGACCGTATAAACAACTTTCTCGTGAAAAGCGGCCAGCAATGAGGTGGGCGAACCCGATATTGTCCTATGACTGTGGGTGAGTCGATGTTGTTGACCAGAGAAAGCTGCACGCACTCCAACATTCCCACTCACAGGTTTCAACGAGGACATCGAAAGCCGCCATGACATTTGGAGATGAGCGTCCGTCCCTAGCACGACTCTATAGCCTGCAAAAATGACAGGCATGGCAAAAAGGCTAATCGTATCAGCTTCCAGATGACATTATTGGGAAGAATGGGTGAGTGATGGTTTATGTGGAGGGAGGTGAGCAGGGGTTGGGAGGGGTGTGACTTGACGTCGTGTCGGCACAAGTGGAAGACGTGCCTTTCGAACCGCGGTGAGCTGATAGTCAATCCAACAGCGTGCATCACGCAAGAGTCGAGGGAAAGGTCGTATGTTATTTGCCCAGCCATGTAGCTGGGGTCCAATGCGAAGGACGTTGTCGATTTCAGTTCAGGACGATGCCGGCGCATACAAAACCGAAGTCGATAGCGGGATGATTGTTCCATACCCAGCGGACCGTCGTCCTCAAGCCTTCCAGAAATGTCTCCAATCGTCGGGCAATAGGGCAATAGTATACGGAAAAGAAACGCAGTATGGACTTACTCGTATTTATGTTCGACGCTTGTCTGGATCAGGTTCATGTCCAGGTCAAATGAATCTTCCGTGCCAGATGACAAGTTGCAATCTCTGCAGAACGAAAATGTATGAGACTACGCTCAAGGTCATCGTCTCATTGTCGTCTTGTGCAAATGTAATCAGAACCAATGCTTGCAGTACGAGCCAGTGATGAAGACTGTGGAGGAAGAACACACGACGGGTGGATAAACTTGGGGTACGAATGCGGCGCGGCTCGAGATGTGTGAAAGAAATGTCGCGATTTCGTCCCCATTGCCTGCAGACTCAGTAAGAACAAAGCTAAGAACTATGTACTCACCAGGCCAAGGTCCGAATGCATAAGAGCACAATGGGGTGGACAAGCACTTGTCCTCGAAGCATCGGTAGGCAGTGCAGACGTCCGAGTTGGTCCGCAGCACAGGGTGACATCGACGTTGACGAGCTCCGCAGGTCGCGTGCGCTGTACCTCGTCAGGGAGCCTTAACGGGAGGCAGAAGCAGAATGTGCAGGCCAAGAATTACAAGGGCAGCGCCATGGCGGACGAGAACCACGGCGTGCTTCTCCACACCCGACGGTCCTGCCAGATGCACAACATCATCTGCACAAATTGGTCAGCGTCACCCACGCCAACAGTAACGCATTTAGGAACCAGAGGAAAGTAGAGTGTTTTGGGAGCAGACCGAGGGAAGAGAAGTTGTCGAAATGGAGAAGCAAAGGCTCACTTGCTGTGTCGACCGTGATCCCACGCTGGCAGGGGAGTCCTATGTCTATTTCGGGCGCTTTCTCTCCTCTGCAAGGTTCTCAACGCCGTTGCTCATGCATGAAATTGGTGATGTGGACGCGATGTTCGTTGTTGACGCCTCAGGGATGGTTCGCAACGTGATATCCTGCATTGGCGAGGCGGCGCGGAAGCATGGCCCGCAGTCGGCAAGGAGTTTGCCCTGCTCCTGAAATTGATTCTCATGTACTGATGCGCCGAAGGGCAGCGGTGTGGTCATCCGATGTGCAGACTCTGGGGTCGAGGGAGCGAGCATGAGGTGAGGGCGGGGTGTGTCAAGGCATTTACTTTTACGTCCTTGATTGATCTATCATATATCGAGTAAACCTGTCGCTACCAGTGGCTTCTGGGAAATGTTACCGACGTCTTGAACAGTTGTTGTTTGCATCAGAGCAAATTGTTGACTGTTGAGCGGAGTCGATGGCGTCCCTTATCGCCCAGAGGACTGAATGTCGTCGACCAATGCCGGCGACCTCTTGGGCCCGTAAGGCAGCTCCTCAAAATTCGCTTCTCCCTTGTGGGCGGGGAGATGGCAGCATATGGCTCACTGGTTCTGTCACCAATTTCTTTCTGAATAACGATCAATTCAAAGGCCGCTCTGCCTCAGAGGCCCATGAAGGAAGTCAAGGTGGTGTTTAGTCAAAACCGCCTGGATCGTCATTCCATATCCAGACTTTGGCAGTTCAAGAAATTGTCACTACTGGTGCCAGAGGAATGCCGAACTGCTCTCAGCTTGCCGCTTGTCTTGTACTACAGTACAAGGATAAGCCTGCCAGGACTTCCCTACAGGACGTTAAGGGCCTGGTAACCTCTCCTAAGGATTCCCAGGTCTTCTCCTCCAAGGGTTTGGGTTACCAGACGCCGAGCAAGTGAGACGATGAGAACATGTGGAGCTCAGCTTTGTTCTCCAAGTGCCGGCCGAAGTTTGTTGGCCACTGAAGTACTATACTTGTCCTTCGGCAATGTCGGTATCGAAAAGAAGCAAGCCTCCTTTTCAGAGAAGGTATGATTTGGCAGGAGGCTGAAACAATTCCAGGTCATGCGGCCAGGAGCGATGGTCACGGAACATGTTGTAATGACGTGCAAGACCAAGGCAGCGAAGGTCTGAAGGGATACAAGGGTCAGATGCGGTTGCCCATTGCGTATCCAGTATATGTTCTCCGTGTTCTGGGCGCCGAAGTCAATCCCTTCCGTCAGGGATCTCATCGACATCTCCTGCGACCAGGGACTGTGAGGAGCAGTTCGTTACCAGAGTGAGACATTCCACACTGCTCGGGCGAGTGCAATCCCCGAATATGGACGCAGCACGTCGGACAGGTTATCTCGGGTCATCGGAGGGAGGAATCGGAGGGTTAATATATTACCTGTGTGATTGTCGGACAACTGTATCAGTAATGTAGAACGACCTCCGTCAGCCACCCTTCTTTTGTTCACGGCGCTGTATGTATGGCTAGAAAAGGACTTACTTGCTTTGATGGTGTGGTCGTGGTCAAGACTACTGTATGGCGATATGCCTCTATCCCTAGGTGTGAACCTCGTGTCAGAGAAAGCAGGTGGAAATGCGCAGCGTGGGTATGTTCCACATGACGGTCATATTGACGCTCGTCCCCCGTATGACCCTTGGTCTCAGACGCCACCGAGTCATGGCCACCAAATGGTGACTATCTGGTCCAGCTCAGTGGAGAATGTGTTCCCATGTCGCAGTACGCAGGAGACATGCTGAAGCAGAGTATGGTAGCAGCTTCGAGCCTTGGAACATAGCTGGCGTTGATGACTGATATCAACGTGTCCGTCTCTTGACCAGTCTTCCAGTTTTAGTGGACAGCTCTCAGCTGCTTTTATCGCCCAGCAGTTCATGTCGACCAGCTGCCATCTTGCACTGCATGCCCCCCACTTCGGGTCACGCCTGATATGTGAACTGGTAATGTTCAACCTACCACTACTCTGCTTTCCTCCCTCGGCACCAAAGGTCGGAGTGGCAAAGAGGCACCGGAGCCTCGTGGGAATGGGTTCTGGCATGGCGAACACGACCGACGCTGTCGTGAACATGAAATTGCTGATGGCACTTGGGAGCAGGTCACGCTCAGATCGCTCAAATTGTACCCCCAATGGAGAATTGACAGACGCCGTGAGGATACCCATTGTCGGCCAACACTCGTCCAACTCTTCTTACAGGGATTTTTGCTTATGATCCATCGGTAAGTCATCTTTCGTGCACCAACACATTCTGGGAGCCGTGAAGGATGGGAACATGGGGCACAACGTAGTCAGAGGAAGCTAGGGCGGCTGCGTAAACAGCCAAAAGATGAGTTAACTCACACAGACACAGAGCAGCGGATGGAATGCTCCGGAATTCCGTGCAGGGTGACGAGTCCGCGAGAGAGCGTGATAGGCAAACCGAAGCTAAGCAACGTCGAGTGAGTCTCCTTCTGAGTTTTCAGATTGCCACAATATGTGAAAGGGAAAAGATTGGAAGAGTTGAAGACAGGAGATTGGTTGTTGAAGTGCACATGGCACAGGTGGGAGGAAGGGAGTGGGGAGTGTGAGGTCTGAAGTGGACGGCGAGACTAAAGTGTAGGACAAAAGACCAAGCATGGAAAGAGGGGCTAGAGATGACTTGGTGAGCATCTCGTGCTGCCCGTTCTTCCGTGGAAGAGCAGGACAGCATGCAGCCTGGTGAGCGGCCAGACAATAGCTGGGAGAGGTATAAGGGTGATGGCGAGACAGGAAAAGGTAGTGGTGGTGTAGTGAGGGGTGGCAGATCTTCTCCACGCGCGCCCGAGAGATTCTCCTCATTCAACAAGGCTCTCTCTGACAACCACGCTGTGTAAAACACAAATCTAGCTCTTGCGGCTTTCCCCCGTACAGCTCGACTTGTCTGTCTGCATTGCTTATGCAGCCCTACAGGACGATACTGATGCATTTCAGATTGAGTCGCGATGATGGGTGAATGGACTGGACAACGACATTGCGTTGGTCAAGTGCGGTGCACGGGTTGATAGCAGATTGGTGGACGCCCGGCCGATCTCCATCAGCCTGCCCTCCTCTGAGAAGCGCCACTTGGGAGCCTGATCACGGAGCTCCATGCTCAACGACTTGAACCTCCCTCACAGAGGACTCTAGCCATTCCAGATCCCCTCCGCCTCTCGGCGTCTTGACATTGAGCTTCGGCCACATCACGCGTCGTTCCTGCGCAGTTTCAAACTCCGCGGGCACGGCAAACGCGTCGATCACATCCACCACCCGTATGCTTGGGTGGCCTGCTCACCTGCCCTATTTTGCTAGAGGAACGGGGCGGGTGGATGATCGTGGGCGAGGGCGTGAAGACGGTGAAGTTGTGGGATCGCAATCGACGGCTACAATGCCCAGTGACTGCTTAACAGCCGTGAGGTGTGGCTGAGCGATCATTGGTCGATTTCCCATCGGCATTCTTGACCGACGTTGTACAAAGCTGATGACCTGATTGCTGTGCTGATTTGGTCTGCGTCCTCTCCCTTCAAAACCTGCTGGCCTGCTGAAAACAGTGCACATCCAGCCTGTCGTAACGACCACAGACTCCAACTGACATGACAAGTAGAAAAAAAAATCGTTTGTGTTTGTCACCACTAACCCGCAATATTCGGCAGTACACAGCATGCCAAAGCAACAACGTAAGGTGCTTACGGGGGTGCTGTCATGAAGGGACAGGGAACACGCGGAATACATTGGGCGTTACACCGCTCACAGATTCCATGGCCGGGTACAGATTTAGTCAGGTCTATGGAAGCAAGCTTATGGCACTTCCCTTCGGACTCGCATTACTTACCTTGGGTATGTTCGTCGACCCTCTCGCCTGTTCTCCTTGGCACGGGCTGTGCAATTTTGTTTGGAATCGTTGATCGACTGACCTGCAGGTACACGACGGCGGGAGTGCCAAACGCGATCTGGTTGTGACTCGTTAGTCCCTGTCAACCATTACAGCCGCCTACCCCTTCGGTATTCTCTGGCTTCTTCACTAACCACTGTGCGTCCTTTGCTTTGCACTTCACAACCCCCTCACAACTCACAGAACATGTCCGACACCTGTACGTCATTCGGTTAGACGTCGTATAAATGCGGAGACTGAACTCGTTGAGATCGTTCTGAAGGCTGGTCTGGTCCCTCCGTGAATCCGTGGAGATGTCACATGGGGCAGGGGTGCAGGGGTGCACAGGGGCACGGCGCGAAATGGAAGGTGGGCTACGTCGAGCCCAGTGGACCCCGTTGCAGTGGACCCTGGGTGGTACATGACCTCCGGTATGCAACTGAATTGAGCGAGTCCGTGTTCCATGGCCCGAGACAAAACAAGACGAGAGTTGCAAGGCGCTTGTTACAAAGGACATCCTCCAATTCCACACAGGTAATTGAAATGGCTCCTGAATAGAAGCTCAGGAAGGGAGACGCCATGGTCATTATCACCAGAAAAGAGTATGACGCTCTTCGACACGCAGCACCCGGAGCCCAGAGGAGGGTTTACGCTCACAGTGTGGCTTTGACCCATGCTCTCGTCTCCAGAGTTGAGCTACAGAAATGCCGAAACTTTAACGTAATTTCAGGGCATCATGAAACGCGACAACGTTGACCTACTGCGAAGGCACGAGGCCAGAGACAAGGGGTTTGTCGGCCAACACGCGTGGGAAGCCGCTGAATGTGCCGGGTCGGTCTAGACCGTGTCGGTCAAAACTGCAGCGAGGGAGTGTTGGTCAACCACCATATGTTCGTGCGTTCACTCTCGATGAGCCAAGTTTGTCATTCACACAATTGAGGATAGAGGGCGAGAGGTGCGCGATAGGTCCTGACGGCTGCTTTTGTGAGTTCTATTTCTACTTTTTGCGGGATGTCGAACGGCTTCCAAATTCCCCACTAGTGTCGGAAAAAAAGGACATAACGGAAGACGTGGTGTGGGGCATTGAGCACCTCGTCGTTTGGGGCTCTTGATCTTGTCAGCGCCAGCCGCGGTTGTCGTTTGTCATTCACATCGATAATTCATAGAGTGTGAAGGAGACTGGGGTGCTCCCCAACTCGCCGATATCCGATATCCGAGATGGCCTTCGTCCAACGCCGATGCAGACACCGATATGGTGTCATCGAATGTGAGTACTGGTGGAGCTGTCACTATATCCTGCAACGCCTCCTGTTGAACTGCCCGCAGCTTCTTGGAGCTCCTACTAGAATTGTTCAATGACTTTCGGGGGTCGCCCCGAGGGGGAGGAACATGCCAGTTGCATCATATTCCAAGGATAGAGGCGTCTCGGATGGACGACTACAACCGAGGGATCGAGCTGGTTGCTACGAACGTGTTTGTCGAGCTGTCGTCTTCGTCACGATTCACAACTGGCCCAGTGAAATCGATATATGCTAATGGATGAGGACGCGTAGCTGACATCACAGATGTCTGACATGAAACCATACCCTCGACTGGTATCAAGTCGAGGCTGGTGAGTGTCAGCTTAAACCTGATGGTGTGTTGCTTGGTGCATTGCGTTGTCTCCAAGCTCCCGACATACCACGGGAACTGCGGCTCACACTGTGCTGCCCGTGGAGCGCGCATGTTCCTCGTGATGACATCCCAAACGCTCCAGTGTGAAAGTCATCGAGGACCCCCAATGTGACCGGATGAGATGAAATACCCAGAACTTAACCGTGTCAGCAAAATGTCTTCTCAGTATTTGCGCTTTTCGCCTTATCCTCGTATCAACATCCCCTTGAACAAGTTGATGTTCGTCAAAGCGTCGAATTGGAGTTTTGTCGACTTCTCGGTGGGCCGCACTGCCCGTTTTGTCCTCTCCAGGATCTTTCCTTCAAAATCTGTGAGTGATCATCATCAGTCAAGTCTTGTCTGAAGTCGAAACCGGGAGTAAACTGTGGTGTGAACAGGCTAAATGCGGAGGTATGCTGTTGATCGAGGTGTTGTGGGCTGCCATCAAGGTCACACGATCGCGCCGATCACGCCATGGTTAGGAAAGTTGGAGCGCCCACCTTTGCCTTGCGAGTCTTGGAAGTGGACGGATTCCACATTTTGTCCTAGACAAGCCCACATTCCGGGGAACAGTGGACCCCACAATCGAGCGCGATCTCTGAAACGCGTGGGAACACGTACAGCTCATCCACCTTGCCCGCTGGATCACTAAAAGATTGATCTTTCTGGAACTGCCTTCTGCCTCCTCATCATCTCTTGCATCAGGTTCCTTTCCGACACGGATACTAACAGAAGCAGACGTTCCGGAACGGAAGACGACGGTTGCGCGTTGGAATGTCATGTGGCAGTCGCCCAACAAGTTCGCAGGAAGTCATCCACGAGCGGCCCCCAATCGATGCAGCGCGTGACGTCGCCTGTGTAGGCCAACCAACGGATCTGGAATGATCTGCGCAGGGCACCGCGGCTACTCGCATGATCCTTCCCCGTGATCCCGTGATGGATGGATGGCATGGGACCAGCCACGGTGGCAAGTACCGCGGAGATGGTGGTGATGATGACGGCGAGTGTTGCCACCGACCACGCGGCCCCCGGTGAAGGAGAAATTACCAGAGGCCAGAGGACGTTCGGGCAATGAGGGAAAGCCATCTGCGCACGGATTTGTGCATGGGATGCGACACGCGCGTTGGTCCTGGAAACCGTCCGGCTAGGAGACCCCCAATTCCTCTGCGTGTCACACACCTTTGACTGCCAGAGTGAGTCAGGAGCAGTCCTGCTTAACAGAACCGTTCGCCCACAAGCTATATGACGAGCAGCAGGGGCGCCTCACCCATGGGCTCGCACATCGCGGCGGTGCCTCCCCATCCTCGCTGACCCAAACCATTGGAACTGAGGATAATCTTCACACAAACCGGCATCGGACCACTAATCGTCCCGCACATCCATCACCGCCGTCGACACCGCTACGCCTCATACCGCACAGAAGTCAATTTTGCTTGGCGAAGAACGATACTCCGGGGACAGGACGCTGGATGGAAGCCAGCATGTGGGCCCTTGCTGTGTATATGAGCCGTGTGTGATCGCGGTGTTCGTGGCAGTGGCGGTTTCGCTGGGTGGCACACGAGCCGCGGCAACTCGAATCGCGACCGGCGGACCACGTACTACTAGGGCCAAGGACCAGTTTGCACGAACTACGTTAATGCCGAGAATGTTCATGGACGGGTGGCCATTCATACACGTGCTGATGCAGGGTCCTTTGACCGGACTGTACTTGACGATGTGGGATGTGGTCGGAATCAACTAATCGTAAGGTCTTGGCATGACTGTCGGGATATGTCCGCCGATCTGTAAGTCTGCCAGGGTCGCCGGGAGCCCGTCGATCTGAACGTTTGCGGGGCCCGCGGCGCTAGCCCAACCTGGCCGAGTTAGACCGAGATCGGAGAGGACAATCTGGGGGGGTCGATCCGGGGAAGATTTGAACCCAACCTCTGGGCGATGTCGTCTCCTCAATCTCCACCTCTCACCTTGACGTCGGGCGTCGAGGACGTTTGTCTTTCACCCACACACATTGAACGGCATGTGTGTTGACTTGTCGGCCCATTTTGCCGCACTCCTTTACAACAGGGAAACGCCGCCCGAGGGTACTGACCGCGGCCAAGGGACCCCCCACACAGTTGCCCCTGTCGGCCACCTGACCTCACGTTGACGTGCAGATCCGTGGAGTACTGACCCAACAATCTGCATTCCGGTTAAGCATTCGTCAGCACGAAAATAGTCAGCGGGACAAGTGACTTGCAGGCTCTTCGGATCGCATAATTGGACGGCATGGACATCAGGCTGGTGGCGAGAGAGACGCGCCACAAGCCGCGCGCCCTGGTGGCGCGTAGGATACATTCGGGGAAGTGTTGAGCGGGGCGATGACATACAAGTGTACAAGTGTGTTGTTGTACAGAGACGGAACGACAGCGAGGCGTAATGGGTCATGCGAGGACGTGTTTTGCGAGTTTCATGGCTGTGTTTGGACGCTCCGGACGCATTGAGCGCCGGATATCGAGCGGGGCAGTCACCGTGGATCACAGGATGCGGCCGCAGTAAGTGCACGCAATGGTGCCGTCGCGGTGTTGGCGCGGTACGCACCTGCCTGCGGGATTTAGCTAATTGGTCTTTACAGAATGCGCGATCTCGCCGCAGCCACCGCCTTTGAAGCTATCTGAGGGCACGGCGTGCCCCCTCATCACTCGCACGGCACCCGGCACATGTTCTGGGTGCAATGGGACGCGCCCGATGGGAACTCACCGCCGGCATTAGCTCCGGTGAGTCCCCCTTCGCAGGGCTCAGCCCACCATGCATCGACAGGGGACGTTGTCGTCGTTGGCGAACAGGGGAAAGGCGGGCAACGACACGCAAACATGGTCGAAGCGCACATGATAGGTTTGGTCTGGTGATGGCGACGGAGTAGGGTTGTCAGAGTGGAGGGCGACTGGGAGGCGTTGGGGTTGTAGGGGTCATGAATGCCATGAAGAAATAGTGTGCTTGGTATTAATACTGATCAGTATCAAGCTCGAGCGAGGACCGTGCCCCAACAACAGCTCGATGGCTGGGTTGGGGAGCGAACGTCGGACCGACCGATGGATCCGTCGTTGGATCCTTCGGATTCTCGGTTGCTGGTTGCAATGGGTACGGGGCCGACAGGAGCAAGAGCAGCACGACGTCAGACCGCTTGCATGGGGCGAAGGAGGGACTCGCGGTGGCATGAGGGACGACATGCTCATATGACCTGCCCGAGAACCTCTTTGTGTCGGTGTATGGTGTGTGTTGGTATGATCGGGGGTGTCATTTCAATGTGTCGGTGTTGTACGGTCAAGGACTTGAGAATGAAGTGATCTGGTGATGCGTGTTCGTGATGCATCCCCCAAGATCCCAGGATCCTGGGATCCCAGTCCACACAGCCCCCCAGTCGCCAACGTGCTTCCTCTCTCTGTGTCAACGCGTCAGCTCTACGCTGCCCCTCTTTCTGTTCGGTCTTCCCGATTGTCAGTACATTGTACTGATGCAGCGTCCATTGCTTCCAAACTGACTCATTACCGCGGCGCACCGCGGACCGTGCATCACCACCACTCGGGTCAGTATTCATGCCCCGAAGCCACAGCCACAGCCGCAGCCACGCTGCACTTTGAACATCATCACGGGTGCACGGCTGACCACTAACGAGCTTGCAACATCGAGTGCGCGGTAATTACATCCCCCTGACCTGGCCCGGAACTATTGCCCTATTGTATGACCATCTCGACCATGTTGCCAGCCGGTGTCCTCGTGGACGGTGGCGTCTGCGTGTCCGCGCGTCTGGCATCTCGACATCTGAACACCTGATCTTACGACCAAGATTCGCTACCTTGCTAGTGACCGCGGACCCCACAACGGTGCGACCGCTCGCCGACGCTGCTCCGGCTTGAATCATGAATCTTGGACATTGAAAGCGCCATGCACTACAGGCACTACAGGGCTAGCTACTGAACGAGCCGGAGCATCCTGTCCATTCCGATGTTCCTGACCCTTATGCTGTCCGGCGCCTCGTGCTCGAGCTCATGTGGACGTGGACGTGGTCACATCAGCACATCCATCAGCCAGCCGGAACGTGTGGCGCGCACGACGGGCCTCCGACCACTAATCGCCCCGCGGGACCCGATGGCGCGGCTCAACCTACCGCCGCAGGCGGAGACCTACAGTACCAGTGTCAGATCATACCAGGGTATGGACAATAACGCGCATGTAATGTAATGAACGAGTACAGGCCGGTCCTCACTCGCCCACTGACCGCAAAAGGTGGGTCGATGGGTCGATGGCTGCTGTACCCCACTCCCCCACTGTCCCCTCCGACCTTTGCCTTTGCGCACCTCATTCCAACCCGTCTCCCGTCACGCTGTATTCCATATCCCAGCGCGCCAGCGCGACTGACACGAAGCAAGTACCGGGGACCCCGGCTTGGCGCTCATCAGTGTCGTCATTGGCGTCGCGAATGCGCCACAGGGCTGCGCCCACGCACCTGCGCGGCATGTTCGCCAGCGCGGACCGTCGCGCCGTCAGCTGTTCTCCAGTCAGTTGGCGCCAGCTGGCTGTCTTCTGGTGCTGTTTGTTTGCTTCTCGCCGGGGGCGGCGGCCCGTGAGTAGTATGTTCTAGCATGTTTGTGCTCGATGGCACCCTCATTCTCGCGCCAGCAGGTGTGCTCCATGTTGCCCATCAGCTTCGCGCTGCTTCGCCATGACGACAGGGCTCTACGATAATACGATTATGTTATCATATCAGAACATGTGACCAGGCAGAGAAGCCATTCTATAAGACCAAAGAAGAAGCCGAGTACGAGAAGAAAAGGGCTGGCGTCGCCTAGAAGCAGCGGCGGCCGGCGAGTCGAGCGTAATGATCGAGTATTATTGTTCCAAAGGTCCGGTGCGCGGTGCGCGGTGCGCGAATGTCTGTCCGCATTTTGTGAACACGGAAAGCGTGGAGTGGGCTATCTATGTATGTAGCCAGATTATTGACCGAGATCCTGGTGGAGCGCGCACTGCCCACGTTCTGAGCAAGTCCGTGTCCGTCGCCGATGTCGATTCGCTGTTTGTATTACTTCGATTCCTCCTTCGCCGTGGCCCGCTCCACTCTACACTGCATGCCACCACCGCCCCCATATGCCGGACACCACAGTAAACAACGTGCAACGTGACCACACGACCACGAGTTGGCACGCTCACGTGTGATCAACTGTATCCGGGCATTCAGGCCATAAGAAGCGCAGGAATCACGAGCCCCACAAGGCCAGCCACAGCAGTCATCGCCCAGAACGTGGGGCGGCGGGCACGTGTGACGCCGGCACTCTGCAGCTCACCCGGGCCGCTCGAGCTCGGGGGCACGACCGTCACGGCCACGGTACTCGTGATGGCGTTTGTCACGGTCGAACCGTTGAGCGTCTGGGTCTGGTGCAGGGTGAGGGTGACGAGCGTAGTGTTGGAGGCGCCAAACTGTGTCGTGGTCTTGGTGACCGTTACGGCGGGAGGGCCGGTGGTAGTGGCATTGTACCAAGCGGTCTCCGTGACGGTCGCAGTCACTGTGTTCGTTGGAGCTTCCAGCTGGCCGAGAGCAGTGACGCTAGTCGCTGGCTGGCTGGTTACACCAGGGGCAGCGTCGGGATCGAAGCTCGTCGGAGGCGGCGACGGAGATGCGGTTGTTGAAGAAGTGTCGGTCTGGGAAACAATGGGGATCCCGAGACTTGGGGTAATAATGGCGTCTTTTGTAGATGTAGCGCCCGAAGTGGGCGAGGACGTCGCCGTTGAAGTCCCAGACGATCCAAATATAGGTGTTTCGATCACGTTCCGGGAGGTGGCCGAGGATGGCGCCGAAGGCGCCGAAGATGTGTCCCCGGTGGTCGTCTGTACCGAGGGAGTCGCCTCGGACGGGGCGCTGGTAGCGCTCAAAGTTGGCTGAGTGACTCCAGTTGAGGGCGCATCAACAATCGTAGAGCTTCCCGGGGCCGTAGTTCCAGGGGATGACGCCGTCGACTCCACTGTCGTTGAGGTAGAGATAGCTGGCAAGGGAGGGGTCGCTGACGATGTGGCCGGTGAGGAGCTGTCAGTGGGAGCGACATCAGGGTTGAAGCTCGTCGACGGCGGGTTGGTCGACGGCTGCGCGGCCTGAGACGATGAGACATGCGCCGGCTGAGAGTTTGAGGTCTGCTCCGGCTGGGAGTTTGAAGTCTGCTCCGGCTGGGAGTTTGAAGTCTGCCCCGGCTGGGAGTTTGAAGGTGGTTGAGAGATCGAAGTCTGCCCCGGTTGAGAGGTAGAAGTCTGCTGCGTCGGCGGGGTGGCCACGGAGGTAGCCGACTCCGGAACACCGTCGGGGTTAAAGCTCGACGGGGGCGGGTTGGTGTTCGAAGGCGGGGCGGTGGGTGGGAGGTCGGTCGCCGCGGATGTCGGCGGCTGTTGCGTCGCGGGAGGCTGCCCTGTAGTGTTCGCCTGACCCGGGTTGGAAGTGGTGGAGCCGGACGTTCCGGCTTCGGGCGTCGAGTTGCCCGAAGTAGCGGCCGGTGGCGGCACGCTGGACTGCGGGCTCGGGGCGGTGGGCGGCTGGGTTTCTGATGGGGGCTGGACGGGGGTTGTAGGGGTGGTAGGGTTAGCCTCCTCAGTCGAAGGGGGCGGTTGGTTGGTAGAGGCAGTCTCCGGAGGCGTTGCCGTGTTCCCAGGAGGCGGGGTGCTGGGCGACGACAGCGGCGGGTTCGGTGACGACTGGGCGGGTGGAGCGGGCGAGGACGCGGGAGGCTGCGTGTCTCCGGGGGTGGACTGAGCTGGGGGCTCAACTGGCGTCGTCGGGGAGGGAGTGGGGTCGACGGGAGTCGCCTGGGAAGACGGAGGGTCGACCGGCGTGGACTGAGCAGGAGGGTTCACCGGGGTTGACTGAGCGGGAGGCTCGACCGGGGTCGACTGAGCAGGGAGCTCGACCGGCGTTGACTGAGGAGGAGGGTTCACCGGCGTCGACTGAGCGGGAGGCTCCACCGGCGTCGACTGAGGAGGCTCAACCGGCGTCGACTGAGCAGGGGGATCGACCGGCGTCGACTGAGCAGGAGGCTCAGCCGGCGTCGACTGGGCAGGGGGCTCGACCGGCGTCGACTGAGCAGGAGGCTCAACCGGCGTCGACTGGGCAGGGGGCTCGACCGGTGTCGATTGAGCAGGGGGTTCGACCGGCGTCGACTGAACAGGGGGGTCGGCTGGGGTCGATGGTGACGAGGTTTTGGGGGTTTCAGTCGGTGGGGGTTGCTCGGCAGTGGGACCCGACGGCTCAGGGGGTGTCGGAGTTGACTGCCCAGTCGGCTTGTCCTCGGAAGTCGTGGGGGACGGCTCGGAGGGTGTGGTCTGCGGCTGCTCCTCTGAGGTTGTGGTGGTCTCGGCAGGAGGGGTTGCAGACGACTCGGCAGGAGGGGTTGCAGACGACTCGGCAGGAGGTGTTGTAGACGACTCGGAGGACGTGCTGGTTGGCGACTCAGTAGACGTGCTGGTTGACGAGTCGATGATGGACGCGGGCTCGGTCGGCGTCTCGATCACGGCGTTGTCGTCTGGGGTGGGGGTGTCACCGGGGGGTTTGTTGGTGTCGACGCTGGGGGTTAATACTGCTCTCTCACCATCATCTTCATCTCTGCATCACGAGTCGCGACCTGGTTGTGGAGTTTCGTAGGAGATGAGGAATGGTGAAGGGTAGGGAATGGACTTGAATTGGCGAGGCGGCGCCACACTGTGTTGTGCCGTCCAAACGGCTATAACCCTGGCTGCCCTGTGTGCTGATACACAGAACTGGATTCACACGAGTTTCACGCTCGCAACTCTCCTCACACATCCCCGATCATAACTTACGGTTCTGTGCAAGTCAGCCCAAGCTCATCAGCCACCGGCTTATCTGCACCGCTCTCAACCCGGCGGAACGCCGGAACGCAAGTTCCGGGCCCGGGTCTCGAGCGCTAACAGACTCTCAAACTCACCAGGCTGCTGTCTCCGATGGAGAACGCGATCGGCGACGAGGGATGCGGAGCCGGGGGTGCTGAGCGGGGGAGAGAGGTTGAGCGCCTCGCTCACCGCGAGGCCGGACACGGCGATCGTGAGGGTGGAGAGGACGCGCATGGTGTCCGTGTTTTAAATACCGGTGTCGTGGCCAGCGTCGGGGCCAGTGTCGAGGACCAGTGTCGGGGCCGGATACGGGGCCGAGAACAGCTGCGCGCGGAGTGTTAAACGAGTGTCGGGATAAGGAGACGAGAAATGGTGATGAAGATAATGGTAAGAGTGTCAAGATCGACGAGAACGAGCGAAGAGGGGCCGACGGCTCTGGAACCACCTTGCTCGCTTCTCGTCGCCAGAGCGCTGGGGACCACCATGTTGGTTGTCGTGGTGAGGGCTTTTTCGCTTGCTTCACGGTTCTGACTGTGACTGTACCTCACTCTCAGTGAGGCGAAGAAGGGTGAGGAGAGGGGGATGGTGGTGAGACGTCGTGCTCTCGCGGCTCGCGGCTCGTGGCGACCGCGGAGCGGAGTGCGGCGCCCTGACATGACCGTAGTCGGCATCCCATGGGTCACGGCCTCGCCCAAGGCACTCTATGCCGCCCATGTAGCGCAGCACCGAATCTGGACGAGCAGCCCGCAGCTCCAGTGAGTAGACCGCTCAGCGTTTGTGCTTAAGTCTCGTAAGTTTGAGCACCTCCCTGAGGGTTCTCGGCATTCCAATGCGCTTTCTCACCCGTATAACTGCAGGCACGTCTGGGCAGTTGAAAAGACGTCTGGCTCTCGCGGCCTTGCGGACAATTGGAGTTCAGACTGCACTAATGACAGAGAGTTTACAAGGATCTGCGAGAGCGATAAAGCCTGGGGAAGAGGTGAGGATGATAAGGTGCCCGGGTAGTCTGGAGGTCGGGGGAGAAGGTTGAGTGTAGCTCGCGCTTGGCCAACCTTGAGCTCCTGTGCCTTGTTGTTTGTCCGTCGTTCAAGTCGTCAAAACCAGATCGACGACGGTAAGGCCCATGCCGTACACTACGTAACTGCACCACCTGTGTACCAGCTCGATGGGGAATCTGGCACTGCAGTGCCGCGTGAGATTGGTACCACAACTAGATCTCGCAAAGGGCTGCCGGCCCGATACCCCGCCGGCACACCCTGCAGTCCCAGGGCAGTCCGAAGCGAAGCTAACAAAGTCACCGAGCTTGCCGCAAAAGAAGAGAAAATGTTCAAGCACCTCCTACTCGCATTACGTTGGACGCGGGCGCGAACCGCAGCCGGCGTGCCCTCCCGGATTCTGAAACGCTGACCCCCAAACACCCAATCTCCCGGGTCAGTCGTGCCCTGCGCGCACCGCGCACACCTGATCTGCGCAATGTTCACTGCTCTTTTCGGAAGCAAGTTGCACGCTGTGAGGAGCGTTGTTGCAGATGTGGCGAGTGGCTCGGGATCAACCCATGCAATCACCATACCGTTTGCAGATCACCATGCCGAGCGTCGTAGTGCGCTAGTGGACCAAACCTACGTATTTATTGCTTTGGCCCCTCTCTAGACGCCGAGATTCCAGGTGTGGAAGGCATCGACGATCACACAGCGGCAACTAGCATCAAAACAGCGAGCCTGTCCTGTGTCCGCTGCGCTGACCCGCATCCAGTGGGATGCGTGCCACTCTTGCTTGGACGATTCGCGCCAGGTATCGAGATCCAAGAAATGGGGATCATAAGTTCCCCACATGGCCCCACGCCGCCTGCTTTGCGTTTGGCTCCAGCGCTTGCTCGTCATCCATGGGGTTGATGTCATCTTAGGCTCTCCTCCCACACTCGTTGGAGACAGAAGGTTGTTGTGAGGTGAAGAGGGCAACTTTAAGCTTGTACAGTAGCTCGTGCAAGGCCAAAAGGTTAGGCTAATAGCTGGACAGAGGCAGGCAGCCTAGAGACAGCGCTGGGAAGGAAACGCTAGACTCGATGCTTGTTTTGGTATCCAGAGGCCAGAGGGAAAGATCTGGTGGTAAAGTTTCCGGGTTCCTGATATACCTGATACTTGTGCCTGGGCCATTTCCTTTGTTCCTAGAGTTGAACGCTCGAGGTCAGGAGGGGCAGACAGGAGGTAACTCGAGGTGGTCTACTCGCAGATGGCTGCAACGCGCATGGCAACTACCTGTCATAATTGAGCTCGGCGCAGGTTGTGAGTGAACATAATGAGTGAGACACACCAAGTGCCAAAATGTATATTTCGTTAGACGAGGATCATTAGGTTTCTCTAATCAAGTACAACACCCACGGATGCTACTGACACCTCTTATCTTCGACATGTCTCTCAAATCTTCTCGGCGGTGAAGCCACTGGGGCTTACCACGAGTCAGGCCCCTGGTCCTCGACGTCGTGCTCGTGCTCACCATTGGTGGCAGTCTCAACCTCGTCCTCGCTCTCGGGCTTTGCCCTCCCAAGCAGCCGCATGAGGATGCCGGTCTCGAGCTCCTTCTGCTCCTCCCCGTCCGCCTCGTATCCGTGGTCAAAGTCGATGAGGCAGATCGTGTCGCTGTTCAGTCGGCGGCGGATGTGGCGCGTTTGGATGTCGCCGTGCAGAACACCCGCAGAATGTAGGGTGCGGTACAGAGATTGAATACGGGAGCTTGGCAGTCAGAAATCGGACAACGCGTCGCGCTTGGATGGGGCGTCGATTGTCGATCAGGATCTCCTCCCGAGGAATTGTTTTCCACCCAAAGCCTCGACCCTCTCCCGCTGAACTCTGTACTCACACCCAGTAGGGATGAAGGAACGACCACTCTTCGGCAATCGCGTCCCCGACGCGCTCGTACACTGCTACCAGCAGATGGTCCGGGGAGCGGGGTAGCGCGGCCTTCCACATGCCGTAGAATGTGGGTACGACGGTGCCGACGAGGCCTGCGGCGAGGAGCGGCCCCGCAAAGAGGTCGGCTTCAGAGAGCGCAGAGTTCTCGCACCACAAGTACTCCTCGGCCGAGGCGCCACAGCGCGTAACCTTGCTGACGACGCGGTGCATGACTCGCGCAAGGAGACTCGGTGCACATGCCGCGCTGGGAGGTACGTTGAGGGCGAGCAGGTCCGCCTCGTACACCGTCCAGAGCGCGCCCTGTCCCGTGAGCCGGGCGACGCGGAGGAAGAAACCTGGCCGCGCGCCGCTACCCGCGAGATCGTTAAAGGTCAGCTCGAAGTGCGGAAACTCGGGAGAAAGCAGGCTGGGCTCGAACGAGAGCGTCGCGAGGTTGACGAAGAGGGCGTCCCGCTCGATATGGATGAGCTGGCGTGAGACGCGTCCGTGGGAAGGCTCACCTGTGTGCTTGGTGATAAGGCGGGCCCGCGGCTGGAAAGGGAGTAGGCTGGTGGCGAGTGGGTTGGAAAGGAGGATGGGGAAAGCGCTGGAGTGAGGAGAGAGTCTGTCGAGCTCGAGCTCGAGGCAGCCCCGGAGTGCGTTGCGACGGGGACCATGCGTGGGATGGCCGCCTCCGATGGGAGAAGGTGGTTGTCGGTACCCGTCTCGGAGCCACGCACACTGCACGCAGAGCACGAGGCGTCGTCGGTATCGTCGGCGGCGGGCTGGACGAGCATTGCGCGAGTGTGATGAGAGGATGGGACTCGAGTCAAGTGCGCGTTCTTGTATGGTGGATGATCAACATTAAGAGTTGGACGTTGCTGGCGATGTGGACACCATCAGTAACGCCTGGCTCATGCTCGCACTCGGTGGCCTCGAGAATGGTGGTGGCGAGCGCGAGGGAAGGCAGACATGTCAACAATCACGACCATGAATCATTCATGACTCACACACACCACCGTGCGTTTGTATATTTCGCATCTTTAATTCCTCTGCATAAGATCTTTCTTCTTTCCTTCTCTGTTTGCATGTCGTTAAGATCATCGATCATCGAATTGCGAATCGACAGTGTATTTTACAACCTGCCGTGTTGATGATCACGGACGTATGGACCATGTCCCTGCGAGCGTGATGGTGGCGGCAACGATCCTGGTGTGGTCTCACATGGACCACGCGCTCAGGCTTGACGGCCCGTGGGCCGACGGCGCTCACCTGGCTGAGGGGCTCCATTCACCAGTTATCTCCAACCTTGCTATCCTCAGTCCTCACTGCATGGGACGGACAGCGAGCTCGTGCAATGAGATGACCTGGATTGAGCGTCAATCGCCCATCATCACATTCGCCACATCCTCATCGGCAAAACCCCCGTCCAGCACTGCATCCTTCCACACGTCGGGGCACCACACGCTGTTCATGCCCAGCATTGCATGACCACCATACGCGCAGAAACGAGGCCCAGTCGTCTTCCATCCATCGCAGCGCCCAGACGCCTATAGCGTACAGCAAGCGACAGCGCGACGGCCGTTGGGGAGAGCGGGACAGCGGTGTGCGCCTGAACTTCGCAGTGGAGGACTGCAGTGGTGGAAACCCTCGTCTTGGAGGCATATTAGAGTCTTTTCCGCTGGTCTGGACGCCGCACCTCCCCTTGGGAGGTTACCATCCGCAGTTGCGACGGAAACGACAATTGCTGATTGCTGAAACGCAAGACGCCAGCTGCATAATCGCAAGCTACAGCACATTCTACCATCCAATAGCCCTTGCCGCTTCCTCACTCAGAAGATAATCCGTCGCGTTCAGTCTAAACGTATCCGCGATGGGCTCGACACGCTCCTCGCCCAGGAACATTGTCCGCTTGTCGCCGTACGGCGGCCAGAACGTGGCGTTCCCCGCGCCGTTGGGCGTGTGCGAGTACGCAAAGTTGATCCTGCCATTAGGCAATCCCTCAATCCCTCAATTCTCCATTTCTTAGTGGACGCACCAGTAACTCATCATCGCCTCGCCGAGGCGCTCCGCCGCGGACGAGTACCCGAACGCGGCCTGCGCCGCGCCAAAGACGTACGCGATCTCGGCGCCGTGCGTGACTGTGCGTCAGCGAGGTGTCAGGAGAATCACACTCACATCCCACGTCGGGCGGTGCGCCGGGGGTCATCGACGCCCACTCGTACGACCACGAGTGCGCCCATCCCGCGTGGGCTGCCGCGCGGAGAAGCGTGCGCCGCCCCGCGACGAACACGATATCCCCCATGATCGCCGCATACCGCTTGTATGACGGATCATGCCCGAACGTGTTGTTGCCCGTGTTGAATGGCCTGGAGTAAGTATTCGCCTCGCCTCGCTCTTGACGTACGAGCCGGCCGCGGGGTCGGCAGGGTACACCGCAAGCAGCTTGTTGATAAACTTGTCCGGGAGGGTTTTCGAAAAGGACGCGCGGATCTGCTCGACGAGGTTCGCGGCCGTCACGGGAATAGGGCTAAGGGCGGTGAAGAGCGTGCCCTCGTCGACATTGTTTCCCGTGATGAAGGGCACGCGGGCAAACTTGCCATTGCGAAGGAGCGCGTGCGGCGAAGAGCGGACGAGGTCGCCGTCCACACCTGGCTGCCAGAAGAACCTGCGGTTAGACGATGGAAAACTGCGACTTATCGACTTACGGGAGGGGGTACTTCGCCTTGAGGGTGTTCACCGAGGCGAGGAGCTCGGACGGCGGCATGGCCCGCAAACACTCCCACCCCGACCACTTGTCCTTGCCCTTGCCCTTGCCCTTGCCCTTGCTTTTGTTGCCCTTACCCGTGGCCTTCTCCCAAGGCCGAGTCGCGTTCGCAAAGTCACATCCCGTGAGAACGAGCAGCTCGTCGTACTTGTCCTGCCACAGATCCTTGATATGCAACCCCGTGGAGGTCGCCTGTTGCACGCCAGATTCCATAATCTACAATCAGCGCAATCCAAACTCAGCACTCACGGCAGCAGAGAAGAGCTCCTGCTTGGGATCAAGCATGTGCATTGCAACCGAGATCGCGCCCGCCGACTCGCCAAACAGCGTTACGCGGCGCGGGTCCCCGCCAAACGCCCCGATATGCGCCTGCACCCACTGCAGCGCAAGGCGCTGGTCGTACAGGCCGAGGTTACCTGCCTTGTGGGCGGCCGCATCGCGTCCAGTCCTGGGGTTAGCGGAGCTAGGAGAGAAAACACACGGGAAACCCCAGATTGCGAGGCGATAGTTCATCGTCACGAGGATAAAAGGGCGTTTCTGCCATCAGCTACGTCCCGGGGCAACGGGGACGTACAGTCTTGATACCGTAGGATGGGAGAAAGGGATAGAGGTACTGGCTCTGGTTGCCCGACACGAATCCGCCGCCATAGCTGGTGTGAGCGAGCTGGTTACTGCATTCAGACCCACATCCACACCATGACCGGCAGCTTCTCCTTGCCTGCGGCGGCGCCAGGGGGGGCGAGCACGCTAACAGACAAACAGTCCTCGGTCATGTTCGCGACGTTCCCGACCTGCATGCACGACGGGGGCGTGTGCGTCGCGTCCACATGGTCTCCGTACGTCGCTGGCTTGGGGCGGCGGAAGCGCAGGTTTCCCACCGCTGGGGGTCAGCGCTGCTCGTACTGGGACTCACGCGGCGCGGCGTACGGGATCCCGAGGAACTGGTCCAGCCCGTCGCGGTTCAGCCCTGTTATTTCCACTGTGCGGTGCTCCTTCGGGAGGTACAGCGATGCCGTGACGGCGGTCGGAGCCGGGGAGGTGGCGGCGCCCGCGGAGGTGGCAGGAGTCGCGGGGAGGGCGAGGCCCCCTCCAGCAATGAGAAGGAGTGTGAGAAGTCCAAACCGCATAGCTGTTCGGCTGGTGAGTGAGTTGGGACTGGCCGGACAGCCAGCAGCTACTCGGTGGTTATATACGCGCGGCCGACCACCTTGAACTTTCATTCCATTCCGCACGTTCTCTCATCCCCACCGTCGGCGACAGCGACGGCCCGGGCACTCCCCAAAGATACGAAGCACCATGTGAAGAAGCGTGGTGCGTTCGTGCGTTCCCAAAGTCGTTTAGTAGTGAGTTTGAACGGAGTTCGGACGGGGTTCGGACGTGATGTCATTCCGCGGGGTGGACACTTGCGATACAGGTTAAAGAGCTGTGAGCTAGTGAGCTGTGATGGTGAGTTGATGTGGCATGTGACCTCGGGCACCAGTCGTCCACAACTAGTTCGTATCTTGCCAGACCGCCAGCTTGGTCAGCGTTTGGATCGGGTCCGAGCCGTGGCGGCGGCGGTGCGGCCTAGGTCCTCATTCTTGCAAGCTAGATCCGAAGACAATAGATAGTAACCACGTAACCTCACGAACAAGCTGTGAGCAGCGTGTCATTTTAGGCATTCCTGAGCGCGATGAGTTTGATCGAGTCGAGAAACTGCATGACCATCGTCCAGGAGTTTCTCGTCTGCGTGGGTTCGCAACACCTCAATCCTTGCATTCTTGACGAGTTTGATACCTGTCCGACTTCAGAAGCAATCGACTCTTGACGCGTACACCTCAAGGCGGTGCGACGCGGCATGGCACGTGTGCGAGCTGGCCTTAGGTCGTAGGCCTCAGCCTGAGGATTAAGGCGCCAAACGACGGAGTTGTACGAATGGCTCAATAACGTCTCCTGCATTCTGCGCTTGACGACTGCTGGTCCTGCGGACGCGCCAGCGCGAGCGACTCCGGGGTATAAAGCAACATGTCGGCGGTGGGGACGTTCTGTCGGTTCAGCGTTTGGGAAGTGCCGAGCCTAGGGGCGGAGAGGGAACTCGCAACCTCGGGACGAACAATCCGAGATTGTGATGCCTGATAGATGCTTATTACCGCACCGAGAGCGTGTTTATGGAATGGGTGAAGGAGAATTGCACTGTACTGTACGCCGTGATCAACCCGGAAAGCATCAACAAATCTCCCCCGTTGCCCATTACCACGAGACAGCATCTCGAGCGCTTCCGTGCCCCGCTGCACACTGTAGTGCCAACTAAAAATCTCATGCAATGTACAAGAACGAATCCGCCGCGCTCTTCGCCAAACTCAACTAGCGCACCTCTCGCCTCGGGTGGCATAATTCCCCTCTCATCACACCCTCAAAACTCCTCGGACGCAGCCCACTCGCTGACATCAAACCCGTCCTCCTCGTCCTCCTCCTTCGGGGCCGCAAACGACGTGGCCGGCGAGAAGCCCCCAAAGCCGGCAGTAAACGGCGCCGCGACGGGTCCCGAGCCGGCTCCCCCGGGGGCCGGGGCAGGGGCGCGCACCGGCGCGCCAGCCGCACCAACACCACCGGCACCAGCAGTTGCTGACTCGGGGCCAGGCCGCGCCCAGTCCAAAAAGCCCGCGCTGCCGGTGACAGGGTCGATCTCCATGCCAGCGTAGGTCCCCAGGCGGCCGACGGGGGCGGACACGGTCTTGGAGAAGCCACGGGCGGGGAGCCCGCGCGTGGTGCGTGGCAGCGGCGGCGGGGGCATGAGCTGCGTGTCGAACGCGTCCGGCTCCTCTCCCGGGCGCTTTGTGCCGCGCTCCTCGAGTTCGTCCGGAGAGAAATGCGGCCGCCGGTCGTCGGCCAGGTCGAGCGCGTCCACCGTCGCGGCGTACGGCTGGATCTCGCGCGCGCGCAGCGCCTCCTTGCTGATGATCCCCTGCGCGGCGCGGTACGTGTCCCGCTCGGACATGAAGTGCGGCGAGTTGAAGGCCGGGAGCGACTGGGTGGGTACGAGTGGGCGGCCCATGGACACGGCTGCCGTGAGCTGCCGTTTTCTCCAGAAATGAGGGTCTCATCGGTACTCACCCTGGCGGTTCCGCCGGGCGACGTTCTGCAGCGCAGCCTGAACGTCGGCGGGGATACCGTGCTTCTCGCCGTAAATGTCCGCCGTGGAGAGCTCCGAGGCCGGGCGCGAGCTGCGCTTCGAGTTGGGCGACGACATGTGTGATGATAGTGGTGTTGTTTGGTTCAGACGCGTGGAAAGGTGTTCGGTAATCGACTGGCAGAGAACACGGAACGCTAGAAGCGTCGCTGAGGGTGGGAGAGAGATGAGAGATTGATGAAGAGTGTCTCTAAGCGACCTGTTGATGGCGGGAAGAGTGTTGTTGTGGTTGCTTGACAGTATCGGCAGCTTGTGGCCTTGTAGTGATCAGCAGACCGAGCAAGAAGAGAGAGAGAGCAAGGCGCGTCCGAACACGGGAATCCAGGAACTACTGGCAAGGGTCCACACAAACACCCCCCGTGACGCGTATCGCGGAAGCAAAATTCACGTGTATCTATCGTGTAAATCACGCCGATCCTGCATGTCTTTGCAATTTTGCTTGTCTTGGCTTTTTATCACGATTGACAGCCGCGGCGCCGCGGGGAGAGCAGTTGATGGCCATCTGTTGCTGTGCGTCGAACAGTCTCAGCACTCTTTTGAGAGACACATTTCCCAGTCGTCATTATCATCTCTCTCTCAACCATCCCCCCATCCCAACTTCCCCCACTCATCCCCGTTGGCAGCGCCGCCGACGCGCGACGGACACAACTACCGCCAAAGGATCCCAGGAGCCAGGAGCAGGCGCAGGGCGTGCGGAGGGATCCGCCGCCTTGCTGTTCCAGACACGCACACCGCCCGGTTGAGGTATCGGATATCGGATCCCGAGGCGACGCAAGCTTCCAGTGTCAGCCAGCTCACCAGCCTTCTCAACATTGACGCTCGCACTCGCCGGCTCGAGACACCCCAAGACGTTGCGTGTCGTGTTGCATCGACCAACCACACAACTGCACATTGCATACTGCTCACTGGCCACCCGCTCCGCCTGGCTCTGACTCAGCATCCAGTCGCTAGACAGCCTGTCACGCCGCACTGCCGCTAGCTCTGGCACTAACCGTCCGTCAACCGTCGCCACCCCCACCTCCATCACTTACTCGTCCTCCTCTTCTCTCCTCTCCTCTTCTCTCACTGGGCATCATGGCCCTCACGCCGTCGTCAACGCCGGGCCTGACCCCCAGCCGCACGCCAAGCGACACTCCGACCCCGAGCACCACCCTCCCGACCACGCCTGCAAACCCCGCTGAAGACATCTGCACCCGCGACCACGCGCTGTACGCCTTTGACTGCCTGTGCGCATCGCTCGCCGGCCGCGAACATGTGAAAGCGCCGTTCAGCAACGCAAAGGACAAGTTGTGAGTACCCCTGCCGAGAGGGTGACTGTGGTCACGTCATCGGTGGATGTATTTCGCAGTGTTGATTGCGGACACGCCTCGGTCAGCCGACAACAGTTGACGGGCACTCGGTGTGGCCACCGCCGTGACCACTGCCATCGCCGATGCCGGGCTGTGCTAGGCGTTGCGGCGAGTGGGTGCCTGCGTACTGTTACCTGCACATCGGTGCATATGACCTATGGCCAATGGGTACATGGGAACACCGCACTGTCCCTCTCCCTGCCTTCGCTTCCCACCCACATTCCACCCATCCGATCTTGGCACCTCCCTCGCTTGTCCGCTCACACCAGCGCCCTCTTCGTGACATGGAACACTGTCCGCGGATCGAAGAAGCCCGCCCTGCGCGGGTGTATCGGCAACTTTTCTCCCATGCGCCTCGACACGGGGATTGCAGAGTACGCACTCGTCGCCGCGCTCGAGGACCACCGCTTCTCACCCATCAAGGCGGCAGAGCTTCCCTTGCTCTCCGTATCCGTATCCCTGCTCACTCCGTTCACGCCCGTTGCGACGCCGCTATCGTGGACACCCGGCGTGCACGGCATCCACATAACCTTCCCGCACCCGACGACTGGCCGCACCCTCTCAGCCACGTACCTCCCCGACGTGACCCCGGAACAAGGGTGGACGCGCGAAGAGGCCGTCATTTCGCTCATCCACAAGGCCGGATACCGCGGCAAGGTCGCCGTCGGCGACGCGCTCTGGAACTCGATAGCCATGAAGGTCTACGGCAGCGTAAAGGCCAAAGTCTCATTCGAGGAATACACCGTGTGGGCCAAGGACCACGATGTCGCCGTCGCCACAAAGTCGGCCGCCGCAGGGCCAGCCGACAGCACCTGGTCGTAGGTATACTGCCCAAGTGGGCGCTCACGCAAAGGGTTCTGGCGCGGCTCGTGGGCGGGCGGCCGAGTGATTGAGTAAGAAGCGGGACGTGGCGGCGTTACCTCATGCGAGGTATGCGATTATGAGCTGTACGCCGTCACCTCGCTTTCCAATATCCATCCACCGCATGCCCACTCCGACAGCCTCCTTCACCGCCTTCTCACAGGCAAGGGACGCGAAGTCTTATCTGTACTCTTTGTACTTCGCTGTTGCCTATTTGGTTGTCTTAATGTATATTTATTCCTAAGTCTGGCTGGGGCAGATAGCGCTTTGACTCTGTCGCTGTTTGAAATCTCGCCGTCCTCCTCCTTCCACATCCGTCGTCATCGATCATACCCCCACTTCTCTGTCTTGAACGTCTTCCATGTCAACTGTCGTTATTCGACATCTGCGTGCTTGAGGTGTGTCCCGAGATGTTATCCGATCACAGCCGCTGGATGAGCAAGGAAGCTGTGCGTATGGGTAAGTGCCTCGTCAGCGGACCAGCACGAGCAACGAACTGCCACCCGCGCCCCAACTATTTCTGTGCCCCCAAGCAATGCCTCGCTGAATCAGAACCTCCTGGACACGGCATACATCTAACGGGCGCGGAACCTAGTCGATCGTATCCGGCTCGAGCTTGTCCTCCAAAACCTCAACCTTGGCCTGTGGCTGCTGCGGGACGGCAACGGGTACGGCTTCGGGGACGGCGGGGGCACGCATGGCCTTGATGTTGGCCTCGAGGGAGACAAGTACGCGCTTGCACACTGTCCCCCACGCAGCGGATGATACCGAGCCTGGCGTGAGTGATGGTTCCATGCGGAGAGGTCCAACGCTCTGTCCACACCTCTAGCTCCAAACTCACCCCTCGGCGCGGACGGGAACCGCAGGACGTAAGCGACCGGGGTCGGGACCCACTCGGCCGGAAGCCAGAATACCGGCTGGCGGCGGTACCACCACACCAGGGCGAGCTGGGCGCCGGTCGTGCTCACCCAGATGAGGGTGTTGAAGCGCCAGGCGAACGTTGCGCGTGCCGTCGTGAGGGTCGTGTCTGAGTTTAGTATAAGGAAAGGATGGCGTTGAAGGGGAAGGGATATAGGGGAATATGGGATGGTGGGGAAGAGAGGTGACAGTTGTGAATGACACCTCGTGAATTCACAACAACACTCTCCATCCTCCTCCTCCTCCCTCACATCAACTCACTCGTCTTCTCGAGGTCCGCCAGCCCCTTGTCCAGCTTGCGCTTGAGTTTCGCCCACCTCGCAAACTCGTCCTGCGACGACGTGCGCGCAAGGTCAGCCTTGTCTGCCAGGACTTGCGCGCGGAGACGTTTCTGGTCGCGCGCAGCGGGGCCGAGGACGACGGACGAGTACAGCGAGAACGCCGCGTCCTGCAGAACAGACTTGCCGACCCACGCGACTACCTGCGTAAGGAGGACGAGGAGGAAGATTATGAGGGCGAGGTTTGGGTCTGCCATTGTGGGGATGAGTTGGGGTTGAAGATTGAGATCGATGATGACAGAAGTAGGGGGTACGAGTTCAGTGACGACGTCAGGACAAAGTCGAGAAGTGGAGGCGACCGGCGGAAGGGGCGGAATGTTCCACGGAAGGACCACGTGGTATTTTTGTGGTTTGTACTTTTCAGATATTTATCCCATATTCTGACTATATTTTTGGTTCCGCTCGCGCGCTCGCGGGGTGGCGTGCACGCGATAATGGAATGGGAATGTTTGGGACACAAACAAGAGTCTGGTCTTCGAGCTCGAGCATCAATCAATCTCACAACCCACAACAACACCCATCTCACAACAACAACATCCATCCACCATTGCTGCCGCCCCGGCCGGCCCCCCAGCACCACACCGACGTCCACACCCATCCATAGCAGCACACTAGATACCCATTCATCCACAGCGCACACATGTCCCAGCCGCGACCGGGGAGCAGCAGCAGTAGTCGGAGTCGGGCGAACGGGGCGGAGCGGGGAGCAGAGAGGAAACGAGCAGGGGCCAAGGGCGAGGGGGAAAGCATGCCGGAGCGGAAAAAGGCGCGGACAGAGGTAGGAGTCTTGTGTACTGGACAAAACTGACAGCAGAAGAAACGAACAAGTACGCATCCGCATCATGCCGCATCACTGACGACAGAATCGTTTAGGCCACTGCCGATAGACGAGCGCGACGACGAGATGGATCCGGGAGATCTTCCGCCGCCGCCATCGACAGTGAAGATTGCACGGTTGCGGGACCCGGATGCGCGCGCACGGGCGATACAGTCGCCAGCTCCACAACGCGGCGGCGCTCCGCTGTTTGCGTCGGATTCAGAAGACGACGACAGGCCGTCAACGCGGGTTGATAGCCTGTTCACGCCAAAAGCACCACAGGCGGTGCCACACCTTCTTTTCCGGCCGATCGCACGGCCGAGACCCAGTGCCGCCCCGCCGCCGTCGCCTGGCGTTCCCCCGCCGCCGAGCGAGAAGCGGCGCGCACGGAAGAGCAGACTGAACGAGAATGTGTTTGACAGCGTCGTGCCCCTCCCGATTACGGACACGCCGGTGATCAACAAGAACCGCCAGCTGCGGCACGAAGTCGAGCGGCGGAGCTCATTCGGCATGCGCGGGCAGCGGGCGTCGTCGAGTTTTGGCCGCGGAGAGCCGAGTGTGCCCCATAGCAGCGTGTCGGCGGCTGCGTTCTACAAGCACATCCCCGTCGACCAGCCGGAGCCCATAAAGGCGCGCTGGCTCATCTCGTGGTGTGCGAAGCGTGCACTTGAGGAGCGTCTCAACGCCTCGAAGGGGAAGCAAAAATCTGGGCCGCCAGACGAGGTGGACAAGCTCCTCTCAGATGTGGTCGACAGCTTTGTGACTAATGTTGCCAAGGGCAATGTCGATACGAATGTCTTTGGAGTTCCGGTGAGTTGCATCCACCAGAGAGTCAACTCACTTCAGGGCGCACCTACATCCACAATTTCCGTCCGGCCGCATCCGCGCAACGTCGACAACCGCGCTACGCTGGAGAAGGAGAATACGATTATCCGGCGGATGCGTGCCGAGGACCGCGACTGGAACCGGATCGCGGCCAAGACGAATGACCTGCAGGCGATGACATTAGACGCGACGAGCTCGCGCCGACTCGTATGCCCGCCACCGGACATGAAGGAGGCGGCCGAGTGGTTCCAGCAGGCGATGCGGCTGGCCGACGAGGCGGCAACAGCGAAGGGCAAGGACATTGGCACGACCGGCAATTTTGGCGAGGTCGAGTTTCGCGTCGACATGCTCAACCAGACCGCACACCAGATGCACCAGTACGTGCACCAGTCTCGACGATTTCTCGATGGCATCTTCTCGTCTCTCACGGCGGATCTGCGCGCTCGAGAGGGCATCACCGAGGCAATACCTGCCGACGACGCCGAGGACCCCGACGCCTCACTCTTCCTCGCATCCGCTGCCGGGCCATCACGCACGCGCGCCGACCCTATGCAGACGCTCCGCGCCCTCGCTGTGGCCGACAGCAAACAGCAGAGCGCCGAGGCCGTCGCGAGGGCCGCCGCCGTGTCGGTTGCCCCGGCCGTCGCCGCACGGACCCAGGCACAGACGCCCCGCCGCACCGGCACGTCGCAGACTCCCCGGCGGGCAAGCGTCTACGGCAAGGGTACGCCGCGGCGGTAGAGTGTAGTTTCTGTATCATCCTTTCGTATTTTCGCTCTCCCTTTTTATTCTCCTTCAGGTGTGTTTTGATGTCATCTTTCTTGTCATGTTTTAGAATATACAAGCCTGGGAAGGCGGGTGGTGTTACTGTGACTCCGTCTCAGAGGGCAGGGTAACTATGGATGAAGCTGAAGCTGGCTCCCGGAGTGTCGAATGAACCCACCAGGTTGTGAGCATCGGCTCGGTCCACACTGCCGTTTGCCACCCCCGCACAGGTCGGCGCAGATCGCAGTAGCAATCGTAGTCATCTGCTCCCGTCCCATTCACCCAGCACCTTGGAGCATCCAAGATCCAGGACGTCAGGACAACCAAGAATAGCAGCTCGAAGCTTGGAACTACCATCTTCATCCACATCCACCACCTCTCATCTCTTCACATCTCTCCTCCTCGCCATCCGCACGCCATGGCACCCCGGGGCACAGCGTAAACGCGTAACAGCATCGCCGAACCTCAAGCGTATCGCGTATCACTTAGGG
The DNA here is from genome assembly GCA_025531455.1 of Apiotrichum sp. Y4204. Taxonomy (NCBI): domain Eukaryota; kingdom Fungi; phylum Basidiomycota; class Tremellomycetes; order Trichosporonales; family Trichosporonaceae; genus Apiotrichum; species Apiotrichum sp. Y4204. The sequence goes on from JAMYHL010000032.1 coordinate 246,193, forward strand.
CTCCACAAATAGACAATCGCACAAGTCTCCTTTCTCCCCTTCTCTTGCCCTCCTCCGGTCGGCATGGTGACAGCCACCTTGACCACCGCGCTGGGGATCCTCGCGGCCACGGTCCCGATGTCCGTCGCGGCCGCGGCTGAGACGGTGTCAACGGCCACGGTCGGCGGGACGCCCATGTCGCTCAGCATGATCCCCGAACCCACTGTCGCGCGCATGGTCCCCGATCCGTACCTCGAGTTCCAGCCGCCATTCTCATACTCCCTCCCCATCCAGATCCTCGTTAGCGGCATCACGCTCACGCTGCTTGTCGTCCTGCTTATTCACTTGCTATGTGAGTATGTCCAGGGAACGCAGAAGGGAACGCAGGACTGGGAGATGTACAAGTCTTTTTGAGTTTCATCTCTCTTCCCTGCTCTGGCGCGTTCTGTCTCTTCCCATCCTCACTCGCTTACACGCAGTCACTGCGCAGTACCACTACCCTCTCGCGCCGCTCAACTACTGCCTCCAGCTCTCATCCATCATTACGGTTCTAATCGGCGCGACGGTCCGTATTGGCGTCATCCTTGAGCACTGCCACGAAACAGCCGACCACTGGCCGTACGATCTCGAATACGTCGCGGTCAAGGTGCCCAAGGCGGATTGGACGGCAGGCGAGGAGGGCGCGTGGTATCTCCTCCAGGCCATCTGCAATGGTTTGGCAAATGTGGGTAGAGCATATGTTCGGCAACCCATTGAACACTCACTGACGGCAGCTTACCCACATCCAATTCCTCACCCTGCTCTACCCGTCGCGCATCGAGGCGCGCCTCATCTTCTTCATGCTCGGTGAGCTACTGCCCTATGGCCAAAGCTGACCTCAGGCCCCCTGGCCATCGCCTCCTCTGCCCTCTTCTTCTTCGACCTCTCCGACCACCGCAATGTGGTGGACCTCGGCGACGCAATCCGCAACGTCTTCTCCTCATGTCTTCTCCTCATCTTCACCCTCTCGCTCTGTATCTGGGGCTTTCTCGTGAACCGCAACCGTGCGTGGCGCCTGGATGGCGGCACGGGGGTCTTCGGCATGGGTGCCCTGGGTTTGGCATTCGCGACAACCGCGTCGTCCTTTGTGGCCATCAAGGAAGAGTACATTGATTGGTTGCAACACCTCATCTGGGCCGCTGTCCTTTGGCAGACATGGCTCGGCTGGTGGTGGTGGGTCGGAGCGGGCATGGGCATCGGTGAGGTTGAGGACATCATGGAGCGCGCCATCCGCAAGCGGCGCAAGGCAGCGCGCCGCGCGCACCGTCGGCAGGTCATCGAAGATAATGACACGCGGCGCCAGACCGCCGGCCCGGGAACTGGGGGCAACACGATGGCGGGGCGCGTCAAGATGGGCGCGAACAACGCCGTCTCGGGCCTCACTACGGGCCTCGCGCACCTCCTTCCGAACGGATCGCACCACTCCAACTCGGGATCCGGTGGTGTCGGTGGCGGAGCGGTCCGCCGCCGCCCTGTGCGCATCGCCGCGCCTCGCGACGAGGAGGAAGGCGTCCACGCGAACGAGGAGATTGAGCGCGGGTCGCTGCGCCTCGTCGAGCCAGCAGTAGTCCACGCCCAAACAGAGGACAACGGCTCTGGTGCGGGCCGCCAGCCTCCGAGCTCAAACTCGGAGACATCAAGTACCTCGCAGACGCCCTCGCTGCACGCGCCGCGCACCGCGGGTGAACTCCTCGCCTTCCCTGTAACCTATTGTCAGGTGTACTTCCGCCGCCTGCGGCACGCGCACGAGGAGGCTGCACGGAAACGCGCAGTCGAGCAGGCCGAGCGCCGCGCGCGCGTACCCACCATCGCGGGCGTGGCCCCAGAGGACGGGTGGGGCCTGGGCCAGTATGGCGTGCACGAGCATGCGGAGAGCACGCGGCGGCTACAGGAGGCGGACCGGCGGCTGCGCGCCGGCCAGCTGTTGGACAAGGACGACACGGACGTGGATGACGGAGACGGCGGCGACGGCGACGTGGATGTCGACGGCGACAGGACGACGCACTCGGACCACTCGGAGCACTCGCACCATGACGAGGAGCCGAGCACACCCCGCCCGACGTCGTCGTACCGCCGTCACTCGTCGCGCGATCGCGATCGCGACGGGCGGCGGAGCACATCACGGCGGCGGAGCACATCACGCCGTGCATCGCCTGACCGCGAAGCGGACCGGCGCGCGTCCCGCAGTTCCCGTTTGTCGCGTACTTCCCGCCGTGACCGCGACCGCGACCGCGACTGGGATCGTGAACGGGGCCGAGAACGAGAACGAGAACGAGAACGCGATTGTGACTGCGAGCCCCCCGCGCGCCGGGACGACGAGGAGTGGGAGGACGTGTTCTCCTCCGAGGACGAGGGCCGCACGGAGCGTCCCCGCCCTGCCCGTCCGCCAACTGCCGGATGGAGCTGGTGGGGCCCGCTGCGCGACTGGCGGCTAGAGGACCGCAGCCATTTCTGAGAAATCTTCCGACGTAGATGGTGTTGTATCCTTGTATTATGGACGTGTGACGCTTGCTGTCGGCGTGGCTGTCGACGGGCGGAACTGACACTTTGACTGCGGGGGTTGACTTGCGTTTTCATGCGAGAAGGTGTACATACTAACCCCCGCGTCTTGACGATTAAGTCCAGTACAGGCCGTCTACCGGTCGCCACATTCTGACCACCATCCTCACGGCCCCGAAATACCAGAGGGACACGGACCGCAATGCCAAATGATCAAGTAAAGACCATGAACGCACTGGGTGTAATTTCACATCAAAGTCTACAGGGAACCAAGACTAAAATCAGCCCCAGGCTCCGATAGGTGGCGAGGGCGGGCATCTTCATCGTATCGATCCGATTGATATCCCGGATGCTCATGCAGGAGCCGCAACAGACGTCGGCAACGTCGCCGAGTCGCACTGCCGCAGTGCGGGACAACTCGTCACTCCCACTCATGTCGGCGTGACTGCGAATGAAACCACGGACGACCGGAATGCGGGCCAATCTCGAACCATTCCTGTCCAAGAACTGAAACCCTGATCCTAGGCCATACATCGGGAGCTCCTGAATCCTCGCCCTCGCTCCTGCTCCCTCACTCCTGCCTCCTCACTCCTCGCCACTCGCTCCTCGCCCCTCGCCACTCTCCGCTCGCCGCTCGCCGCAGCGCACGCCCCCAAATCCCGTCCCCAGTGGCGATTTAGCTCAGTTGGTTAGAGCGCATGCTTAACACTCGAACAGCGTTACGCATGAGGTCGGCGGTTCGACCCCGCCAAACGTCAGCAGCGGCTCGTGATCGATCGCGAGCAGTACCTTTTTCCGCTTGTTTATTGCGCGTGGAGGACCCGGGGACCCGGGGGCCCGGGAACTGATCTCGAGTCTCTGGATGTCTGGCCTTCAATGAGAGGTGTGGTGGATTCAGAGCTATGAGCTAGGTTCCGATCGGATGGCTGCGTCGCGATATTCGTGGCGCCACCAATTCGCCGAGGACGACTATAGCAGGATGCGGATATACGCCCGGCTCCCTGAGCTGTGTGATGCGCCAGGCGACAGTGTTGGGCAGGCCTGGGCGCTTATTATCGGACTACTGGAGAATCCCGTTGGAGCAGGAAACGCACTGAGAGAGCGAGAGCTAGTATTTACCACTGGCCTGACACCCATCTCGAACCGCCGCTCGACCTTGGGATATTGGGACCGATTGGGACCAAGGGGCTGCCGCACGTTCAGCCGCGGAGTCACGGTCAGTCACCATCAGCCTCCCATCTTCATCCTCCCCTCTGAATCTTGTTCTCCTATGTGCCAGCTCGCCGCCTTCCGTCTCCATCTCCTCTCAGCCATCTGCATCTTGATATAGAAGCTCTCCGCCCGCTCCGCCCGATCCGCCCGCTCCGCACCCCCTTCCCCAATCCCAACGCCCAGCCGGCGCCGGAGATCCCGCCAACTCCCTCCCCCGTCGGCGATTTAGCTCAGTTGGTTAGAGCGCATGCTTAACACTCGAACAGCGTTACGCATGAGGTCGGCGGTTCGACCCCGCCAAACGTCAGCAACGCGTCCGTGAGGATGCGATTCCTTTTGGGATTGTTTTTAGACAGGGGGTGGGGGATGGATGATAAGCTGATCAAGCTGACAGACTGATTAGATGGTCAGACAAGAGAGACTGGGAGGTGGAGAAAGAGAGACGGCGGTGGTCAACTATCAACCGGTGTTAGATCAGCACACACACACACACGTCATCAGACTGGGATTTGCGCAGCGTTGTCCAGCTTGCCGTGAAGTAGAAAGGGAGATGATGGAAACACAAACACACGAGATCCAAGACGACGAGATCCCATCGCGGTCTGATGTATCACAAACTTCCCCGGACCGCCGCTCAGATCCCACCCGGCGCGGAAAATTTTGTGGCGGGCCAAATAGTATAATGGCTAGTACATGGGATTTTGAGTTTCCGACCCCCGGGGCGCGAGGAACCAGTTCCCGTAATCTGGGTTCGATCCCCAGTTTGGCCTTGAAGAATGTTTTTGGCAAGATGGACCCACAGGAATTGCTTTGGATTGGGATTGATTTTTCTGATTTTTCTGCGGCTTTTTGGCTTCTAACGTTTCTGAATTTCTGACATTTCCGGTTGCAATGTACTGTTTTCGGCGACGCAGACTTTTATAGAGTCCGCGAGGTGCACAGCGCTTGCGCCCCGAGCGAGATGCGTAAGGGCGCACCGAGAGATGAGCGGTATGTTGGTCAGTAAAGTGCGACCAGTCAGAGTCTCATGTGGCAGTGTGTTTGCCACTTCCTACAACTCGGTACAGGGCATGGGCCACGGGGTCGGGGCTCTGCCTAGCGGTCTCTTAATGTAAGCGGTATGGATATGGATACAGTCTACAACGAGGCAAATATGAGGACTACTTGATAAGCGGGAAGAATTTGGGCCGTGGCGCCGCGATCGGAGGACTCGCGGCCGTGCGGCTCCCCACTGCGGACCAGGGTGCGCGGGGCCGCGACTCGGACAACTCGTCAATGCCTGCCGTCAGAAGGGTCTGCGGGGAGCTCACAGAGGTGGCAGAGGAGTGCGGAGGGGGTGTATATCTCTGCGATGCAGTGTGGGCAGTCGTCCATTGGAAATATTGATGGTGGGAGAGGAGGGAGTGATGGTTGTGAGTTCAAGGACAGTCTAGACGGTGTAATATATCGAGACTCAGTCGCGAGACCCCCTCAGTGTCGTTTGGGATGTCATGTCTATCTATTGTGTAGACGCGAGCTGTCTCGTCTGTCTCGCCCCCACTGTCCGTGTCGTCTCAGAGTGCATCAGCAGCACGTGTCAATCATATCAAGGAATGCAAGCAGTGACCCCGACCCGATCAATAAAAGACACAATAGTGACATCGTCATATAGTCATGCATAACAAGAAGGCACAGCACGAAGCACGGTATCACTCATTCCTCTTCTCTCAATCCGAGTCTCCGAATCCAATCCTACACTTATTCTCCGTCTCACTCTGACACTCATTACGTTTCTCACCAGCCGAACCAGCGGCGGAGGGCGCCCAGCGCGCCGGCGGGCCGGCCGTCGGCGTTGTCGTCCTCGTCGGCAAACTCGCCATACTCGGCGTACTCGTACTCGTACTCGGCATACTGCAGCCCGAGGGCGTTCTCAATCTCGACATCCATCTCCTCGTCCACGCCGTCGTCCAGGTCCTGCACACGGACGTGCTCGCGATCACGGCGCATGGCGGCGTACGCGGCGACATTGATCTCGTGCGCGAGCTCGCGCTCATCACGCTCGTCGACCTCCTCGGCCTCGGCATCCTCGTGGAACACGGCAGCGACGAGCGTCGTGCAGTCCGTCTGTGCGTTGTACGGCGGCGGCGGCGTCGGCGGGTCGTCAATCTCGTACCGGTTCACGACGTAGTGCGGGGGCGAGGCGGCTGGCGCAGTGACACGGCGTGGAATAGGAGCACGGAGGTGCACGGGCGGCGCAGCCCGCACGATCGGGAAGAAAGGGTACTCGTAGCGCGGGGGCGAGGCGGGAACAGGGACATCATCCGCCAGCTGTATGGGGGAAGCGAGAACAGGGGTGGCCCGGCGGACCGGGGTCTGCGGCTCGGGGGCGGCGCGGGCGACCTCGATCTCAATCTCGATTTCAACATCTCTTTCAGGGGTGGACTCGCGGTCACGGGGCCGCGACGGCCCAGCCGGGGCGTTGCGCGTAGCAATGGGGACGGGGACGGCCGGGCGGCGGTGGATAGCGGCCAGACGCGTCCCGGGGCGGGCTGCGACGTGGGCGGCGACCGAGTCCGCGGCGCGACGGCGGCGGCGCTGAGCGGCGAGTTCCTGGGCACGGGCACGCTGCTCGGCGGCGGCGGACGCGCGGCGGGCCATCTCGGCATCGTAGGCAATCTGCGCCTCTGCAGCTAGGCGGGCGAGCTCGGCGGCCTCGGCGCGCTGCTCCTCCACCGCGTGCAGGGCGGCAGCAACAGCCTGCCGGGTCCGCTGGGCGGCAGCTTGTTTCGCGGCTTCACGCGCGGCGCGGCGGGCGAGGATGTGCATACGCAGACCGTGTGTCCACTCGCCAAGCTCCTTCGTACGCTGGGCGGAACGTATCTCCGCACGGGTGGCGACCTCGGCGCTGCCCCAAGCGGCGGCGCGCTTGTTCGGCCTGTGTGGGCGGGAAGACGGGCCGGGAGCAGGGGACGGGCTCGTGGGAGAGGTGGCGCACAGCTCGTCGTCGACCATGTCCGAGTCGAACATTTCGACATCGTCGGAGGGGAGGAGAAACTCTATCGCGTCCTCGTCCGAGATCGAGTTGATGCGCGCACGAGGGCGGGGAATGTGGGCGAACGCGAGACGCTCACGGTACCGACGAAGCAGGCTGCTGCGGACCTGACGGAATATCGCGCGCTCGCGCGTGGCAGCGGCGTAGACGAATCCGGGAACAACGGGGGGAAGCTCATCCGTGATGCCCCACGAGGAGAGGAAGCGGGACACGCGCCTGGGGCGGAAGAGGACAACCGGGCGACGCGCAAAGACGCGCGGCTTGCGGAGGTGCACGCGCGATGGGAGGAGCGACGTCGGTGACGAGCGCTTCAGGTGGGATCTCTCTGGGCCAGTGGAGCGGGGGATGAGTTGGGCGTCACGCTGACGCTGCTGGCGCCGGCGGCGCGCCTGCGTCGGTGTCACAGGCTCGTTCGCCTTGGCGAGCGGCACAGTGGTGGTGTAGCGCTGACGCGCGCGGGACGTGGCTGGGGAAGTGGTCTTGGGTGGGATCTTCCCTACAATATCCAGAGTCGCCGATCGCGCAACAATAGGAATAGGATCTTTGGATTTCTGATCACGATCGCCACAGCCATCATAGCCTTCAGTGTATGGGACGACGCGCATGGGGGGCGGGAGTGGGAACTCGGGGTCGGCATCCATCGGCTCGCCGCGGCCAGGGGACATGGGGACGAGGCGGTACCCAATCTTTTCAGCGAGGCTTTCGAGCGCGCGGAGCGCCTCGGTGCCATCATCGCTGTCGTCGTTGCGCGTCTTGCGCTTCTTCGCGCTAGACCTAGCCTGGCGCGCGAAACGCGTCGCAGCACGGCGCGCCTTCGCCTTGGCCGCGAGCGGCGAGGTCGGCTCGTCGACCTCGGTATCGGACCCCGCGGCCGGCGAGGTGGGGAGCGGAGTGAACTGCGACGTGCCCTCCTCAGGAACATCAGCAAGTAACGTCGATGTCACATTCTTTTCGTCTAGCGCGTCCTCGTCCTCGTCCATCTCGTCTGTACCGAGTCCGCCGATCTGGTTCGTGAGCGCGTACACCGACTCTGTGGGAGAGACGTAACGCCGCGTCGGGTTGCGGTTTGCGATCGAGGACGGCAACTGGTGTGAGCGGTGCGCGAAGCGGAACTGTGGGGAGGGGAGGGGAGGGACAGGGACGGGGACGGGCATGTCTTGGAACGTGATTGTGGCGCCACACCTCGCGGCGCAGTCACTCACGCCGACAGACATCGACAAGAGTCGACACGACTCGGCCGCGGTCGACACGACTCGACACGATCCGCGTAACCCGCCGCAGCACCAAACACAGCACACCATATAACCTCGTTCTCGTCTCAGACTCACGCGTGCGACCTGCTGCTGCCGCCTCCCACCGCGGCGGCGGGGCCTCTCGCGGGGGTCGACATTCTTGCCCTTGCGGGGCGCGCGGAGGGCGGCATCGACGTCGTCGTCTGAAGCGAAAATAAACGAGGGAGCGGGGAGAGGGAGTTCTTCTTCAGAGTCGGAGGAGGCGCCTTGCTCGCTCTCATCGCGCCAGATGCGCATGAGGGAGGGGCGCAGCGCGCGCGGGGCGGGCGTGGGCGTGTCCGGCACGGACATGACACGGGATGGGATGGATATATGGATGGATGGGATGGGGATGCACGATATGGATACTTGTGGGATAGGATGGGGGGATGGGATGGGAAAGAGAATGAGAAGAAGAAAGAAATGCATCCCCCCCCCCTTTCCGGTCTCCCTGTCCAGTCTCCTGTGCATGGTCCTGCACGTCCTGGTCTCTCATCCTGGCGGTCGTTGTGCACACCTTGTGGCACCTGGCTGGGCTGGCTGCCATTATGGATGAATATCTCAGGACATTGCCTTGCACTGTAACGTCATTTTGATCCCGGGTATGCACCAAGTTTCATTCCGCATCGAGCAACAAAGAGAGATGGCAACCTTGTGGGTCTGTAGGTCGGGTGGGTTGGAGGCTTGGGGGGCTTGGGATCTTGGGATCTTGGGATGCATTACAATTCGGAACGAGCACCGAGAGAAAAGAGAACCCACATCGCAAAGGTCCAGCCCTCTTCACTGCTCTACATGCATGCTGACCGACGCTGGGGCAGTCTTGTTTTCTCGGGTCCTAGAAGTCCGTTGCTTTGTGCCTATACTGCTGAAAGTCACATTCCGCAGTCGGAGAGACAAACCCCCCAGGACCGATAGTGTAGTTCATCCCCGCTTCCATCTCTCTCACCCGTATCCATGACGTGAACAACGAAAAGTGTGCTCGATCGATCGGGGGATGGGTGCATACCGCGCATCGCGCATCGCGCATCAAAACTCGAATGATAAAACATCGTCAGACAATAGCTTACACCTTACAGCACAACGCACATCGTGTATTGTGTACTGCACATCGTGCAGATGATTTTCAAGTCTCCAAGTCTCGCAGAGTTGCTCGGCGTGACACTCCCCCCTGGGCTGTGGCGGTAACCCATAACCCACTCCTCCCCTGTACGCCTTTCCCTTCCTTCCCTTCTTCCCATGTGCTTTTTGTCCTGCCACTCCCCACCTAGTCTATAAATTCATCACATGTACAACGAAAAGGGGATACACTATGTCCAGAGGCCGCGGCGCCGGCCGCCGGTGGGCGACTGCGGCTCGGTGGTCGCCATCGGTCCAGCATCAAAATTCCGCGCGGCAAGCAGCTCGTGCTCGTCCTCGTCGTGCGAGGTGAAGACGGTGTCTCCGCGCTCGATATTGCGCCCATTCATACCAAAGAAACCCTGCTGGATCTCGCGGGCGCCGTTGACCGCCTGCGTGAATGCCGACGTGTAGTACGCCAGGCTGGTTGGGCCAGGCTGCGCGGGGCGCTCGTCCTCGTCCTCGCCCTCGGCGAGCTCGTCAAACGATCCCCGAGCAGCGCGCTGCGCCCGCTCCGACTCGTTCTGCGCTTCGCGGAGCTTGCGCTCAAACCGCTTGACACGCCACCAGCCACCAATCGACGCAAGGACCAGGAACCAGCCAATGGTCATGAGCATAAACGCAAACCACTCGTTTGCTCGGCCGCGCTCCTCGGGAGTTGGCATGTTGAGAATGTCGGCCAGCGTGTGGTTGTACTTGTGGGCAACCACCTCTGCCTCCTGGAGGTTGTGTATCGTAAACGTCTCGCCCTTGCCGCCCCAGTGCTGCGGCACTGGCCAGTCGACGACGGGCCACTGAAAGTTGACGCCCCAGGTGGCGACTTCCTTCTCGGCGGCGAGATCGCCCTTGGTCCTTCCAGTGGCGGGATCGATAACATCGTCATACTGGCTGTCCTCCATCAACTTGAGCGCTTCTACGCGCAGGTAGAAACCCTTGCGCACAAGAGTAAGACCAAGTCCACAGCGGGAGCCAAACTTGGCCGCATGGGTAGTGTGAAGAACATAGGTGAGAAGGAAGCCAACAAACGCAAAGGCGGTGGAGACGATGAGGTTCCAGACAAAGCCGAACAGGTTGCCGGCCGACATGCCGTCGATCAAAATATCATCGCCATTGATGGAAGACGAAAGGGGGCCAAAGGGTGAGGTGGATGACGGCAGCACGACAGTTGTGTCCCAGTAGGGAGGCACGGCGTCGCGGAGCGCCGTCTGGTACGACGGTGGCGCGTCCTTTGCTTCATCCTCAGCAGCAAAGTTGGGATCGTCGGGGTCGCGGGTGGGTTCCCTGTCCGGTCTTGCCGCAAGGTTGGCGAACACACCGCTCTGGCCACCGCCCATGCCTGTGGGCGGCGCTTGCTGTTGCCGGGGAAGGAACGACAAGGGGAGAAGACCGCCAAGGAAGTGACGCTGAGGTTTCGGGCGAGCGATGGGCTCAGTCGGCATCACACCATTGCTGTTGCCAGGCGCGGGGTTCGAGGCCGAGTAATCCTCAAAGGGGGGCGGAGAGCCGGGAGGGGGAAGGAACTGGCATCAGTACGGAGTGCGATGCAATGGTACGCGACGCGTGCCTTCCGCATGTGGCAAATGCAGCATGACTCACATAATCACGGTCAAAGTCGTAGTCGCCGGGCATGGGTTGGGCGCGCTGCGGCGACGAGGACGAGGTGGCATTGTTCCCCAAGAGGCGGTGCTCCTCGCCCGCATCATGGTCGTCATCGTCGTCTCCAGGGTCCTCAAACGCACGGTCCATCTCATTTGGATCTGGGACGAGACTGCGCCTCCGACCGTGGCTGAAGCGGTCGCGGAACGAAACTGATCGCCGCGGCGACGACGGACTCGAGCCGGTGCCCGAGGCGCCCGAGGGTACGGGGGTGTATGGCGCCATGGTGGGCGGGAGTGTCGAGAGAGTGTGGAGTGTTCTAGGGTTAGTATCGTCTGATACGATAGATAATGGGACCAGCATGGAAGGAGAACATCAGAGGGTGGTGCATGAAGTCATAGCACATGTTGTGCCGTGCCGACCTAGCAATGCTAGGCGACAACAGCGTCGCGACTTCTGATTATCTTCATCTGAGGGGAGGCGGGAAGGTGTTTGGGAAATGAGGGGAAGGTGTTTCTTGGGATGTCTTGGCAACGACAACTCACGTTGTGGGGCTCAGAGAACGGAACGTGCGCAGTACAACAGCGGTCTCGAGGTATTGGCGGTTGCGCGATGGCTATGGGTTAAGAGTGATGATCAATCGGGGGCGTGTCGTCGTCGAGGTGGAAGAGGGCAACGAGGAAAGGGAAGATGCCGGTGAATCGAGACCGAGACGTGTTCGGTGGGTGACGAAAATGGGTTTTTGTAATGGGAAAGAAGAACCGAGAAAGCGACTGAGCGGGGAGAAAGTGGGATAAACGAGTGGATTCGGAGACAGAAAGGGGAACAAGGAAGGACCGAAGGGGAGGGAGGATGGGGAGATGGGATGGAATGGATGGGTGTGTGGGATGATGGACAATTGGGTAGCAAGCAAAGTGGTAATGGTGGTGGTTGGTGGTGGACTGGGACGACGACGACGACGAAAGCGTGCTCTGTATTGTGCTGCGGTGGCGCTTCAGCGCGCACAGCCCCTCTGCCTCTCTTCTGCTCGTCTGCATGGCCGCCGGCCCCCACTCTCCCTTACCCCTCACCGAGCCCACCTCGGCCTTGTTCCTGCAATGCCCGAATCCTAATACAAGCATTATAACTAAATCAGACGATATAAACAAGAATTGGTAAGCTTCAATTTGCATTACAAAGACAAGACAGATGAAACGGGAAGGCACCAGAAGAGCCAGCTGCGCCTAGAAAGCAATAGGCGCGAATCTGCCAAGGGCGACGGCCTTTGGCGCCTTTGGGTGGCAAATCTGTCTTCCAAGTCTGGACCATGTGGAAATGACGTATTGTTCATTGATGCATTGATCAAGAGCCAGGAATGAAAACTCTCTACCAGCGCGTTCACCCCCTCCAGGCGACCAAAAGAAGTCAACGTGCGCGTCCATCCATCCACTCCATCCATCCAACACGACTACTCTCTCCTACATCTTGGGCGAATCCCTAGCGCTCGCGTTCCGGTATGCGGGACAAGGAGCTTGGCATCAGGTCATCCCGTGCTCTCGTCGCGTGCGTCTCAAGCATGCCGAGTGTGTCGAGCGCGTCACGCGTTGGTCCCTTGTCCTTGCCCCGGTACGCTCATTCCACCATGCCGCTGTACCCCGACTTCCCAACGCCCGCGATCCCCACAGCCGACGTCCCACTCGAGAAACTCAGCCTGGACGACCCAAAATCCAGACGGAAGCTCTACCGGATAATCCCTCGCCCACCGCCACGGTCCGCAGGACTGTTCCGCATCATTCCGCGCGTTGCTGGGCCTACAAATCCGCATATCCCAACTTTATCGTTTCGGCCACAAGCAACGACGCCCGTGCGCGTTGAGGATATTGGCGCGCGGACACTGCACACTTCCTCCTCTCGCCGATCAACCTTCCCCACCACCCCGCGCGTAAAGGCCAAAGTCGAAGAAGAGGAGAGAAGCGATGGCCTGGAGCCAGAATCTCCAGATCCAGACCCGCCGATCCTCGCCAAACCCTCCGAGCCGGTTATCCTCCACCCGGGGCATCCGGCCGTGACGCTTGACGCGTCGCGCGCGACCTCTGCACCGATCACGGCGCCGCACGCGCTCTCGGCCCCGCTCCCGCTCTTCGACTACCGTGTCCCTCTCCCAGGACACATGTCCACCCCCCCAAGCGTAATCTACACGTCCTCTCCGGCCGAGGCCGACGACCTCCTCTCATGTCTCCGCGGCGACGTTCTTGGCCTGGACCTCGAGTGGCCGCCCCCGGGACAAGGACCAGTGCGCACCCGTACAGGCCGCGACGGCACCGAGGTGTCGTATCGCGACGGCGTGTGGGACCCCGTGCAGAAAAAATATTTCTGGCCGCAGGGCCGGACAGCCGTCATCCAGGTGTGTGATGGCCACACGGCAATTCTGCTGCATCTTCTGGACAATGCTTCTCCGGGGCCGGGGCTCGTCGCGCTGCTGGCGGACCGCACGCGGCTCAAGGTCGGCGTCGCGATCCGCGGCGATGCGCTCAAGCTCGTGCGGGATTTTCCAGAGTGTGCAGCCCGCCCGCCGGGGGGGCTGCTCGAGCTGGGCCGCCTCGCGCGCGCGATTGAGCCGCAGCGGTGGAAGAGCCGCGCGAGCCTCGTGGCGCTCGCAAAGCTCACGCAGGGATATCTCGGGCGGGATCTGGACAAGACGGGTGTGCGCATCGGCGCGTGGGACACGCCGTTGACGCAGGAACAGATTGATTGTGAGTTGGAGCGATGGTTGCGGGGTGTGTAATCTGACGCCGGGAGACGCGGCCAACGATGTGGTCGTCTCGCATCTCCTCTACAAGGCCATCATGGAGCGCGCGGGTGCGCTCGGCATGTCGGTAGATGCCCGCGAGCTGGTCCAAAATGTCAGTCGACCGCATGGCGAGGTCAAGCGGAAGGAGCCAAAGGAGTCCAGGGAGCCAAAGGCACGATCGGAGCCCCTACATGGAACGATGAGGAACTCGGGCGCGGACGCAGGGTACTCTAGGCTTGAGGCGCGCACGTACGACGACTTTGTGGATGGTCGCGAAGTGTCCGAACTGGCGCTCTCGCTTGGCGTCAAGGAGAATGTCATTTTGTGGGTTTAGAACTTGAGCTCTGCTAACCCCCAGGAGCCAGATCCTCAGCGTTGCAGAGAGCGCGCCGCCCGACTCGCTCGACCTCGCTGTGCGGCAACGCATCCTCGGGAATGTGACGCGCGGGTCGTGGGTCGCGACCAAGCATTACGCGTGCCTTTTGAAACTGAGGAAGAGCATCGAGGGCGGGCAGGATGCGGGATTATGATCATGGCGATTTGAATTTGAGGATCTTGAGACTCGTCCGTTTGTTTGTCATATAATGGTGGCATCTCGTCAGGCTTCTATGGACCTGGTGCACTCTGGCAATCACATCACTATAGCGGTCCCTTCTATCTGCGCCATCCCATCACTAATGCAAAAGTGGTACTGTAACAATGTGCAACAAACTCGTCCAACGTGCTCCTCAGCTGTGACTGTCACCCTGATGTGCTCATCTCACTACGCCAGGTATCGGTACACCCCAATGTCGCTGGTGCGTTCAAGGTACTCGCGCTGGGTGTAAGCGTGGATCAGAGGGGTAACATCGGTGCAGTCAGCCCGTACTCACATCAATAAGACCCTCGATGCGCTTCTTGATCAGGCTCATGCTCGGCTGGAAGCGGTTGGCGAGCTGGTGCGCAACGTCCGAGATGAGGTCGTTGTGCGTCATGGTCTTGCGGTCTTTCATAATGCGGACAATGCACGCCTCGACCTGGTGCTTGCGCTCCTCGTCCACCATCACCTGTGTCTCCTCCCGCTCCTTGGGCGTCTCGACCTTGCTCGCAATCTGCATAATCTTGATGCGCGCCAGTGGCGATGTGAACCCCTCGTTGAAAGCAAATGTGTCGTTGGCCCCGATCTCGCGGCCCTTGGGCGTCTTGGTAAGCACACGGAACTTGCCGCACGCCAAGGACTGCAATGTACGCTGGAGATCCTGCTCCGGCAGGTCGGTCGCTGTCCGTATATCCTATCTTGTTAGCACCAGATGCAGATTTGCCGCCAGACTCACGTTATAGCTCAAGGTCTCTTCGTCCTTGACGTCTTCAAAGAGCAGAAGCACGACGAGAGCCTGCGTCGACACGTTGAGGTCGTGGCTGCGCGCCTTGAAGCGCACACGCACATCCGCAGTGCCGAGGTTGGCCTGCCATGTCAGGCGGCGACCAGTGTGCTTTGAGTCGTAGAAGCGCTGATACACTTCTGTCGCCTCTTTGAGCTGGCCGCCAAACGCGCAGGTGTTGGTGGCAACAATGGGCTGCGGCCAATAACTTGCTGTGAGGACATTGACGTTGAGCTCAAACGGCAGGCCGCCAGTGCGGTTGGCGTACTGGCGGAACGAGTTGACAGACTCCGAGCTGATACGCATGTCCGTGAACATGCCCTCGAGCTTTTGTGTAAACTGGAAGCCCATTTCAACCTTGAGCTTGGCGACCATGCCCCGTTCCGCGTCGTCCGACGCACTCCGCCCGTACAGCAGACGCCGTGCGAGATGGTTCTTGTAGTACCTTTCAAACTTGTCCTTGTCGGACAGGTAGCGGAACAACATTATTGTCTTCTCCAGCGCCTCGTCAATCTCCTCCTCCGTCTTGGCCTTTGTTCCCTTCTTCAGGTGCTCATCAATGAACAACGAGAGGAACTCGGGTGCTCTGTTGTTTGCATTTATGAACGACTGGAATGCCTGGCAGGTCAGCCTGATCGGGGAGCAACACCTACCTCGTTAATCGATGCTTGGACCTGCTTGTCGCCGCCAAAGGCCGTGTCCAGAATGGCGTCAAACTTGTCCTTGAGTTCCAGAATATCCTGCACCCAGCGCAGAGCTTGGACCAGGGCAGTCGCTTGCGCACTTGGTGCCTTGGCCTTCCCTTTCCCTTTGGGATCCTTTTCCTCCTCGCCATCAACACCCGGCCCTGCAGTATCCAGCGATACGTTGGCGGCGCTCTCGTTGATATCCTTGCCTCGAGCCTCCACACTCTCGCGAAGCGCGATACGCAGCGCATCCTTCCCGACATGATTCGGAACCTTTATGAACAGGGTGAATATTCTCCGCAAGTCGTCTGTACGGTCGCCATCGAGCATGTTCACGAGACCTGTTCCAGGCATGCGAAGGATGGTCTGGAGGTGAATGGTGAGGAGGTTCTCAACCAGCAGTTCCTGTAATGGCCCCGCCGTCGCACTCGAGAGATAGTGTGTTGCGCGATCTTGCTCCTCCGCCAACCGACGCTCAACCTGATCAGTCAGCCTTCATGTTCCTCGCAACCCTGTGTGATGGTGCCGCACGGACTCACATTGCGCAGATACGATGGTGCGTCACCATGGGCCAGCAAGGCGTTGGACTCCTGGTTGTAGAACTCTGAGCTGCGGCGAAGGAACTCGGGCTCAAAGTCTGTTGCGTAGACAGTCCGTCCCCCGAGACGTTCTGGGTTGTCAAGACGAAGGAGAAAGTCGACGCAATCGCGCACCGACGACGACTGGATCGTCTGTCCGTCGCGCTCGAGCTGCACCTGGCTGAGAAGAGTCGCGATGAGGTGGGTGTGGATAGGATATTTTGTTGAGCGGACAATGTGGGAGAGGAAGAGAGCGAGTCCCACGTCATATGCTGTAGGCAGCTGGTTGAGGAGGGTGTATCCCCTGTCCTGGCGATCAGAGAGAGTTCACACCTTGTTGGCACCTACCATGTATCGCAGAATGTCCTTAATCTTCGTCATTGCGCTTATGTGGTCATCCCATACGCCCTTTACGGCCCGCAAGAAGCGATCTCCCTCAACAGCATGCTCGACCGCTTCGGCGCTCCCACCAAGGGCAACAGAACCAGCTGTGCCACTTGCCCGCGGGAACGCCGGCACGATGCGCTCTTCAGCGAGGCGATCGAGATACTCTGCCACGATCCCCTTGAAACCCGAGTAGAGCTGCTCGCCATCTGTGTTGTGTCAGCGTCAGTGTCGGCCGTCGTGCTGTCACATCAGGGCAAAGAGTCACGCTGGCCGGGGGTGACGGCCCTTGAGCTCGGTTCCCAACAACGACTGACGCGCACACACTCTCACACTCACGTTTATGCAACACCATGTTGTACGCGTAGCGGTAGTTCTCCTCATAGGATATCTTGGGAGCATTCTTGTTCTGGATCTCGCGTAGCGCATGAGCTAGTTTTGCCCAGGTGTCTTTGAATGACGTGTTGGGACCAAGCTGGGGTCAGCGAGAACACTGAAGGGAAGATGCAAGTCACGTTGGGCCAGCAGCATGACGCATTGCTAAGCACAAATGTGTGCTCTGTTGCACCCGCGAGAGCTGCACTGGGCAACCAGACGCGCTCTTTATCGTACCCGCGATACATACTCTTGGCGGCGGCCGCTGCAAAGTGTCAGTACAAATCTGTCCATCTGCGTATTTCAGCATGACCCACCACTTTGGGTTTTCCCCGGCGTGCCGATCCCATAGACATGGCCATGGTGGGCGGTGGGGAGCTCTGGCTTGGTGCTGCGCTGTGCTGGTGCTGCGGTCGTGTGTGGAGGGTGGTATTGTATTTGTTGTTGGAGTGGTGGATCCAGAGAGAGTGTGGGTTTGGGAAAAGGTGTGGACAGTAAAAACAGGCTGTACGGGTGATGGCGAGAACAACAAGGACGATGATGGACGGCATTGAATGGACGGGGCCGCCTGCAGCTGCCGCGTGGTACAGTCTGCTGTCGTGTTGTGTTTTGCCCGTTATAGGCGGTTAAAAGCCGGGGGGCACAGGAGCCTAATACGCTCAGAGGCAAATATAAAAATGACTATAAGCAATCCTCCATTGCCTTACAAAACAGTCTCGGTTGTAATAACCTATGACGTTTTGTATTAAAATTCCAAGTTTTCCTTACATGTCTCTCGCGAATGCCGCATCTCCAAGCAAAACCTACTCAGGCAAACCACCAAAAGCCACCCATTGTCTCGCGCTTTCTCAATCTCTCGCAACACACCATTCCATGATCTCCATCACCCGTCGCCATGCAGTATTCCAATGCTGTGCAGTTCTCTCACCAAACACAGCTCGATAACGTGGAGCACACCAATACACTCGAAAGCAAGCCCATCGGGTGGAGCCGATTGGCGATCGAGCCGGAGATCACAGATCACAGATCATAGATCAAAAGAGCTCTGCCTCGCAACTGCGCGACTGGCAACGAGGCGTCCTTGAGCGTGTAGCGTGCCTCAGGTTGTGATGGAGGCAGCATTTGTCGCTTAGAGTCATACAGCTCACTGTCGAGCTGTCGCTTGCGACCGGATGGACTCTGGCGATCTGGAGTGGTATCAACCGCCATCTCGGCCGCCATGGTGACAACTGGCTCACTACTGACTGATCTCACTGATCTATCTCTCAGTCGATACCTCTTGGGAAGTGACGACACGGTCGTGTCAGGCCTGTAATCTCCGCCTCGGACATCGATTGCATCAAGGCACACACTCTCAACTGGACAACCACGATTAAACAAACACTACTGTTCCCATTTCTTTTCTCCGATTAGTGCTTGGGGATGAGCGGCATGCCCTGCGCTTTGCGGATATCGTATCCCTTCCAGATAAGCAGCGAGAAGAGGAGGGCGCCGCCGACGAGGAGGATGATGCCCTGGCCAACAAAGCACACGATCCAGCCCGAGCGCTCGCCCCACTTCATGATGAAGAAGGGCACGACAAACCCCCAGATGTACTTCCAGAAACTGAAGACGGCCTGCGTGTCCATCCCGCGGGAAATGTACGACTCGAGCGTGTACGTGACGATGACGGTCGTGATGCCCGAGAGGGAGAAGAAGGTGATTGCCCCGCCCATGAGGAAACACATCCAATGCAGCTGGAGCTGGATGCCCAGGCCGCATAGCAGCAGACCGAGGAACATTAGCGGGAACTGGAGGTATCCCGCCCACAGCCTGTCCTCGGGCTGCCGGTGGGTTCCACGCCGGCGCTCCCAGAACGAGACGATCACGTCGGACAGGTGGCCGCCGGACCACATTCCGATGACTCCGCCGATACCGAAGGCGAGGTAGGCCGCGCCGAGGGGCACGACGGCAAAGCTGTACGGTGGCTTGTCGAAGACCTGGGGGAAGACGATGGTGACGCCGATGGACAGGAAGCCGAGGCAGAAGCCGTAGTAGAAGGACGGAAGACTGATTGTGAGGTAGAAGAACATCTGGAACGGAGAGAGCATGAGCGGCCAGAACCGCTTCCAGTCGTGGTGGGGCCAGAAGAGGACGCCGACATGGCCGGGGCGCGGGACATGGCACTCGGGGGTGCGTGGGCCGTTCTCCGTGGGGTAGTCCTGGGCGATAGGATTGTGCGTGCCCTGTACGTCGCCAAGTCTGCCTTCGATGTGGTGGGCGTCGGGCTTCGCAATGTCACCTGATGTGTGATTGCCCTCGGAGTGGCGTCCCTCGGACCCCTCCGAGTGGGTCACCGTATGGCTATCCGCCTTCTCCGACACGGTCAGGTGGCCGTGTTCCTCATTGTGCTCATCTGCCTCATTCCACATAGTCTCGGGGCAACAGAAGAGGACGAGGAGGAACTGGAGCCCCGCGAGGCCGAGGTTAAAGTGCCACAGGTTACGCCAGCTGTGTTTGTTGACGATTGCGGCCGCGAATATCGGCGCGATAACAGGCCCGAGAACGGTAGGCACGGCGTACGCGCTCATCTTGGCACCGCGGACCTCGAGGACGTAAATGTCTGCAATGGAAGTCGGCGGGAGCGTCTGCGACCACGACGTCACGAGACCAGCAAAGATGCGCCCGACGACAAAGCACGGGTAGTTGTTTGAGAGCGCCTGCCACACGCAGACGGGCATGAACAGAAACGAGCCGATGAGATATACCGGCCGCCGGCCAATACACTGCGAGAGCGGGTTCCAGATGAGCGAGCCGACCGCCGCTCCGAGGAGGTTGTACCCCAGCGCATTGGCAATGTCGCCCGGTGCGACGTGCAGTGTCTTGGCGACGAGTCTGGGGTGAGAACTCTGATTAAGTCTGTATCTATTCCCTCTCTCTCCATGCTTTCTCCAACTTTTCTATTCTCACACCTCTTTCCCATTCTCCTACTCACGGAAAGGCAACATTCGTAATCGCGATCGAAAAGTTACACAGACACCCGGCGTACGCGAGGCTCACGACGATGAGCAACTTGCGCAGCGGCGAGAGCGCATTGACCGGGTGGTTGGGCGGGAGCGTTGGATCGCGGCCCGTCCGCCGGCGCTCGGCTGAGGCGGCGCGCTCGGCGGGACTCCGGTGGTCGCGTGGGTCGGGGTTGCTGTCCGCGCCGCGCTCCGCGTGCTCCGCGTCCCCTGCTACGTCGCCTGCTACGCCGCGTTTTGGAGAGTTAAGCATGGTGAGAAAAGATTAACTTGCCGGGGGCCGCACTCGTCGCGTCGCGCACCAGTTAACAGTTATACTTGTCCATGCCATCATCTTGAACGCTCTCGGATAAACCACCGTCTCTGTCAGTGTAATCCCAGGATCCACAAATTTGGATGTCAGCTGCAAAGCGCTGCAAGATGAAAAAAAGTTGGGAGAGGAGGCCAGAAACAAGACCGCGGCAAGGCCGACGATACTACAGTACCGCTACAATACTGTTGGCCAAAATAGAACGTGGGCATCTCGGACCTGGGAGAATGCCGTCTGCCCACATGTCCCCACATGCTCCCACATGTCGCTCGGATGCATTCCAGAGTACGGCCAGAGTTGCGTAACGTGGCCTAGCGTTTCGTCGCCGCCGGCATTGCAGCAGTGCATGTCATTGCTGACTAAATGTCGTGTGGGCAGAAGTGGGGCCGATGTCGTGTGCGCATAGTCAGATTATAAGATTCCAGCTATTCCCCTGTACAAAATCCGTTCCGGTTCTGGGTGAGTCCACCCTGCGGCATGCTGAGCCCCGGCACCCCGCAGCTTTGCGCTAACCGCATCTCTGGTCAACAGCGGGCGTCTGCGCGCTCTGCGCAGTCCCCTTCCGGCATATGATGTATTCGTGGCCATCACCTGATTGCCACTCACTCGCTGCTCGGTGACGAGGCCGATACGGGTGATCCATCTCGGGGAAAGCTATGAATCTATAAGTTCGGGAACGGGACGGGCATAGGGATGGTGACGGTGAGGAGTGCTCCTGCTCGTGTACTCGCGTAGATGAGCTGATATCTATCTTGTCATGAGGGGATGGTGCGGAATGTGGACTGGCTGGGTGACTAACACGCCGTACATACACAACCACCCAGTGGCGCCTTTAGGTGGGCTCTTGGCCCATCAGGCAATCTCATCGTTATCCGATGAGCTCCTCCAGATCGCGCCAGATCGCCACCATCGAAGCTTCCATACTCGCCATGCGACCGCTACGCACGATTCATCGCACACTTCCCACGCAGAAAGCACTACACCTGCCGGGACACACAGAGGGTTACCCAATAGGATCGATCACGTGACCGGCGCCGAAAGTCGCCCGTAAAAGGGCAAAAACGGCTTTCCAGGGTAAGACAATCTGGAACGCGTAATCCGACGCGGGACTCGAACCCGCAACCTTCGCATCTGCCTCAGACGAACGCCTGAGAAGGCTAGAAGTGCGACGCGCTAACCATTGCGCCAGCCAGACGATGCATTCAGCGTTTTGGCCGATCGGCACGCTGCCCATTCCCCTTGGGGCCTGGGGGGCGCTCGTGGGCCCTCTGTATGTCACTAGGGGGCCGGCTGTATGTCACGAAAGTCTCTAGTTCATCTGTGTGGGTGGGTGTTGGAGGGTAAAGGATGCGGATCGACGGATGGGTCAACGGTTGCGTGGAGGGCGCAGCAGCAGGCAGAGTGGGAGTAGGGCAGACTGGAAAGACGGATAGTGGAGCAGGTAAGAGAATCAGACCGCAGAGCATAAATACGTGGAGGGCGCAGGTGAGTCCGCGAGGGAAAGGGGAGGAGGGTGAGAACGCGAGAGGGACTGTGGAGCAGGGCGACCGCAAATCAACTGCAGAGCATGAACACAAAACTGAGGGCGCAAGGGAGTCGAGGGAGAAGGAGAGAAGCGTGGGAATGCGAGAAAGACAGTGGAGCAGGCATCTGACAGCCGACCACGAACATGGATTGAGGGTGAGGGTCAGGCTGATGAGGATGTGTGACCGACCGCGAGGCGGTCCGGCAATTTGCTGAGTAGGAGAGTGATGCGGTGGGGGTCGTGATGGACATGGATCATACGGTGGGAGATGTCTGTGACTAACATATACGCTGGGCGGCGCAATCGGTCTCGGTGCTCGTTTCGGTGAGTCAGGCCCGAGTGAATAAGACGGAACTTGGACGACTGAACGGGGGAGTTGGCTGGGGCAAAATGGTGACGGTATGGGGATAAAGTCGGTTCTGCTTGGGAAAAGAACTGTCAACTTACTGTATAAGAGGGAGCCTTTAAGCGCAAGAAAGGGTTGGAGACGAGGGGAGGGGATGTATCCAGAAAAGAGGGCTGGTTGCTTGAGTTCTGGGTTGTTCGCTCTTATCTATGTCTTGCTCGTCACCAGGGGCACAGTTTTATTGGGAAGAGATGGAGTTAGATATAGCATGGTCCGTGCTGAGCCGTGCGTTTGGGGTGATCACGGGATAGTAACGCAGTTCCAGGCTCCACTGATAATCGAACGGAATGTAAACGAGTGGAGCTGTGTCAATCGAAGAGAACAATGATGCAGATGAAGATGCAGATGAATGCCAGTCTGATGCGTCACTGCCCAGCGGACGAGAGCGGATCAGAGAGCGTGGAAAGTGGGGCCGTGGATCACTGCCGCCAAGGGCGACGAGAGTCCATGCGCTCGGTGGGGCCGTAGTTCACTGTCGTTAAGGCGACGAGAGTCCACTGCGCCCCAGTGGCTGGCTGAGATCACTGTCGCTACTGCGACAACACTCCATAAGCCCAGGTCACTGCCCCATTCGGGACGAGAGCCTGTGGAGGGGGCCCATCGAATGGGTGGCGACGCGGGGAGATGCGGGTCACTGCTCTGAGCGAGAGCCGGGTCACTGCTCCATGAGCGAGAGCTCGGTCACTGCCCGTCACTGAACGAGAGCTCGTGCCACGGTCGCCACCTTCTTGAGAATCGTAGCGGATGGGCGGCCCGTGACCGGTGTCAAGGCGGTGAATGTCGATATGTAGATGGTTGGGATAGTCAAGAGACGGCAATGGGAAGGATAACGGGTACGCGCATGGTGAGCTTGGCTAGGTGTCACATGTTGAGGGGGCGAGTGAGGGACCTACGGGACGGTGGCGGAGATGAAGATGAAGAGAAGATGGAAGATGAAGATGAAGTCAGTTTAAGTATGCTTTGACAATGTCGTTGTTCTCTCGAGGGTATTGCAGTATTTTCCCACGCATGCTGATGCGCCTGGTGATCATCATTGATCGACGCGATCGACGCCATCGACGCTATCTCCCATACTGCTTGCTAGCTTGCTAGCGTTTGCTACCAAGCATCTCGCGTCCAGCTCGCTTCAAATGGTCACAGTCATCACGTCGTTTCATGTCATCTGTACGATAGCATATACAACATTTGTCTAGCGGCGCTCTGAGAGCAGCCGCGGCTCCTGTCCGCTGATTGGCGGGGACGCATGGAGGGAGGCATAGGGGAGGGGTCATGTCCGTCTAGCGGCATCTGGTCGTGGGGAGGGAGGGAGGTCATGGGGTCGTGTCGTGGTCTGGTCATTGGCGGGTCATGGCACATCAGTGTCCGTAGTCGAGTCCGTCTATTATAGCGTGAAGTCCGTGATGTCCATTATGTCCGTGTCTGTGTGGGGCGGCCTGCGCTGTAGGTAGTGGGCGGGATGCGGCCTGCGCATTGGTAGAAGAGGGAGTTGCGTCCTGCGCAGAGTTGGGGCGTCCTGCGCTGATGAAATGCGTCCTGCGCTGTGTGTCTATGTCGGTGCGTCCTGCGCGGTTGTAGAAATCTAGGTGCGTCCGGCGTCTTAGTAATTGTATGCCATCAAGGCTGTATGCGAGGCCCGCTCGGGAGCTCAGCTCGGGTACGTTGGTTGGGTGCCGTCAAGGGGGGTCGAGACCTGCTCGGTTCCAAGGAAGGTAGCGTATGGGGGAGACCAGCTCATAGTTTGTAGGCGAGTCGAGACCGGCTCGAACTCGTTCGGGACTCGGACCACCTGGGTGCGAGGGTGGGCCGCCGGGGCCATGGAGGTGTGAGCGTAAGACCGGCTCTTGCTCGTGTCGATTATAGGCGTTAATCGCGCGTTAATAGAGGGCGAACGGGAAGCGGACAGCCGCTGGTTTGTCCATGCCGCGAGGAGCTGCCAGAGCTTGAGGCAGTGCCACGGATTCCACAGGGTTACCGCCCTCAAGGGCTGGTGAGGGGATAATAGGCGATTTGAGGTCATGGTAGTCGCGCCAGGCGAAGTCGGATTTCCAGATCCGAGGAGAAGAACGGGCCGGCCGTGGGTGTTGATGCTGAGGGGACGGGATGGTGGACGGGCGACAGTCCTGCTGTCTCGGACCGGGGGTGCAGACCGGCTGCTGGGAAAGCGCTGCTTGGGGGGTGCAGACCTGCTGCTGACGGATCGAACAGACTCGCTGTCCAGGGAGGAGGAGAATGGGGGATTGCGGGCCAGCCGGATGGAATTATAGGGTCGCGGGATGCATGTGTGCCAGCCACTATGCATTGGACGATTCGTACGGGGTCTGTGACGGCCTGCGTCGATGTTTGTGTTGTGGACCGGCCATCTGGTGCAACGTAGTCGTTATAGTCATGGTGTGCGTCATTCATTACGTGGTGAGCGGGGTCGTTTGGGGCGTGTAGATTCATGAAAATCAAGGTATCGTGTCGCGTTTCGGTCGTGTCGTGTCGTGTGTTTCGTGCCATGCCGTTATCGCGCCTCGTCCGGCGAGAGCAATGCGTGCGTGGTGTGTGGTGTGGGAAGCGATGATGTGTCTATGTGGTCTAGGTGTCCGTGATTTCTAAATGTGTCTAGTGGTGTCTATGAGAGTTGTTCAATGTGAGAGTCCGGAGGTAGAGGAAGAATAAGGTGATCGGGAGCTCGCTGGCCGGCAACGAGAAGAGGAGGTGAAGGTTGTGGTGGTTGTTCTCTTGCCATCGCGTCGCCAACTTTATACCATCACGATGTGGCTATCCTCGCCGACCATCAGCAAAGACATGCTATGGCGATGAGGCGTTAAAGGTGATAGACGAGCGAGTCGGGAGGTCAATGAGAGTGGTCTGAGCCCGAGGGCCCACAAGGGAGCAGTGCTGATGGGAGAGCTTTGAACCGAGGGCACCTCCCAGTTATATATCCTTCGGGAGTCATAAAGGTTTTCTTTCGTCGGCTCTGCATCATCTTCTTTACTGGCTGTCGTAGGGGCTTCCGATACCCTCGAGCCGAGTAACGACAGAGATCAGAGAGTTGCGAACACAAAGTTGGAAGTTCGCTGAGCATGAGGTATTTAATTCCTCGCCTTACATGCCTTCCCAGTCTTTACACCCGTATCTCCGTGTCCCGAACATCCGCTCAATCCTATTAACAGCGACTGCAGAGTGGGGTTGTATTCCGAATCGGAGAGGATGTGAATCCAAAGTTCGCGAGACGAGTACCAGAGTTTGGGACACTCGAGTTTAAAGTCTGAAAAAGGCGATCGTAGGCTGCGGTTGATGGCTTGCGCCTCTGAAGGCGCTGCGATATGCACTGTGATCTGTGCGCGCTGCGTGATGCTTGGACGTCGCTCCAGCTCGGTTGCGATGGCGAGCACAGAGGTGGCGAACGTGGGTGAGTGGGAGAATGCAAGTGGGGAGGAGCCTACTATCTGTGCGTATCCGTGCGATCCATGCGTATCTCTGTGCGCATCTCTGCATATCTGTGTGTATCTGTGCCATCACCCACTCAGATCGCTTGTGTGTCTGGGCCCAAGGACTCCTCCGCGCTTTGTTCCGCTGCCTTCACACTGCTGCTGTCGAGCTCCCCCACACCCCCCAGCCAGCGTGGACTTCAACGGCCGGCGGTATCCCAGGATTGCCCCCCTCGCGAGGCACAGATAGGAACGACGTACGACCTCCATCAGGAAGGTACCTGATAGACCGAGCGACGCCATCTCGATCTGCTTTCCGTTTTGTCTCCCCAGCTTTCCAAGCTGCTCAAGCTGCGAAGTCGCAGAATCGCAGCACCGAACCCCCTTCTGGACATCCTGGACGCCACCACACTCAATTACGTGTCACATGTGGACATGAAATAAGATGCCCGACAAGGTCGTCGAATCCGTCGCCCGCTGCACACGGAATGGTGGGATCTGCCACTTGGTCGTTACAGGGAATCCAGAAACGGTGCGCCTCTGCACCGTTTGTGACAATTCACTCACGACTTGCGATCACTCGGGCGCCGCCATGACTAAGAACGGCAGGGATCCACATGTTTCCATCGCAGCTGATTCGACCGGAAACAGAAACCTCCAGTCCTGAAATGGCTCTCGGCGCACTCAGAAAGGAGCTGAGACTCGTTTCTGGGATTCGGACAGGAATTCAGCAATTCATGTTCCACTGCGAAACAAGCTTTTCACTCGCACAAGACCCTGGCTAGCAGGGACGATCGACTTCGTCTCCTCAAGCACCTCCAGCTTCTGGGTGTGGCGCGGCCGGAGCTGACTCATAGCGGTACCTTTACGCCGCACCAACGCCGTTCGGCGCTTTTGCCTCCGAAGTGCCTGGGTGCTGACTGCAGAACTGCAGAATCCTGATGGGACTCTGTACTCCTGGTATCGTGCAGTATCACTGACGGGCCCACTTCAGCATAGTTTTAAAAGCTCTGAAGCTCAGCTAGCTCAAAATCCCGCAGGCCACACAGGGGTTGGTGACGAGGTGTACATGTACGTACTGCATGTACATGTGATACCAAAAGGCGCTAAAAGGATCGACACGCACGTAAAAAAGTGATCGACAGATCGGCCGTCCCGACGATCACTTCCCCGAATCCCCGATAGAGCGTGTGTATGTGACATCGCAATGGGTCTCTGCAGCGAGAAGAACAATATCCAACAAGTTCTCGCTAGTACGCGCTAGTGCGCGGTGCGCATGTGCGCAGATGATCAAACACGTGCGTGAGGATGGCTCCCTTCTGTATTCGCTTCGGCGGTTACCGCCGCCCAGCTGTTCGCTCCCTGTGAGGACACGGCTGAGAACAATCACAATGTGCTGCACAATTGCTGTTGACCTTTTGACCATTATACTGGGCAACTGGACCACCGTGAACCATCAATTGCGGCAAGGCGCACTGTTGTTCCAAGCTCTGGTACAGTACGTTTGTGTGGCAATCCCCACGGACGCCACTGCCGAGGCTCCGTAGATCGTAAAGTTTGTTTAGGTTTGAGACTCCAGTTGCCTCACTAAAATCGTCGCTCTCACATGACTTGCACCAGGTAGTCGAGCTCTCTACGTCCGGAGTCCGGGAGCGCCCAGGACACCACCCAGGCGGCGATCTGCCAGCTTTGTGCAGAAGATTCCACCCAGCGCTCCGCAAATGCGGTCTGGGCGGGGAATTCCAGTCTGGCAAAACCATGTCCGGCTTGTCGGCTGGTGTACAGGGATTTAGAGATATCGGAATCACCTAATCAGCGATCAGCGTGATCGTCGGCATGAACGATCAGCTCAGGGCAATCAGTGGAATCAGCGGTGATCAACATTACCCCAGGTAGGCCGGGATCTCCATGATCCCCGCAATGATCACCCAGCGATGTCTCCGGGGGATGGTCAATCTTCGGGACAAGGTACGTACTCGCTGATCACAGTCGGGTGGGGTTCAGCTCAAACAACAATGGCATGTGTAGAGACTCGGCAGATGCGCCCTGACCATTGAGACAATTGAGCACCAGGTGCTCGCACCTTCGACCCCTCAATGTTCCAGCTGGACGCTTATCCGGTCTATTCTGAGCGCATTGGGACTGATATATCCGCAATCCGAATCCCATCGCGACAGCCGATACCTATCGTCGGTAGTCGTCGGCAGCTATCGGCAGCCCAACACCTTCCATCGGCACACTCCCAGCCCCGACCTAACGTGCACTTCAGTGAACGTCGCGGGATCGCAAGGTCGCCGCCACACACAATAGCCCATCCGATTGGAGGTGCACGCCGGGCAGAGTAGCATCGCAGTATGTACCTTGGCCCGTTGGTGCGCCACATTCCAGTTCGGTACCGTAACCGATATCCCAACGCTCTGCGGTACACGGGTGGCTGATGGCGCACGGCGCGACCTTAACTCTTGCTGTGGACTCGCAACTGGAGATACATACAGAAGGTCGGATTGGCGGGGGCATTGCACGGCATGTTCACGGCAAGATGCCCGCAAAACGCCGCCGCCACAGCCACCAAGGGTGGCTGCACAAGCTTTCCACAAGGTTTCGCGCCTCCGAGAAGCGTTGTGGGGGAACATTCATCGCTTGGTAGTCTAGAATTCCTCGACAACAGGCGCTCAGCTTGGTTTCGGCAAGTCGGCAGGTAGGTTGTAGATGTCGGCTGGGGCGCCAGAGTGGTGAAGGTTCATGGCGGGGGGCAGGCGTTCCTACCGAGTGTGGCCCCGTGGGCACTCCCATATAGGAGGCACCTGACAGGACTGGCCCACTTGCGAGGCGAAGCTCTTCATACAGATTGTTCGGCGACGAGCGCTCGGCTGGGTGATTGGAGGTCAGTTGCAGGGCAACACTGGTTGACGACGATTGGAAGTGTCAGTGACATGGTGATATTCAGAGGAATGCCTGATGGATCGCTGGCTGCGATTTTGATGCTCCAATTATGTCCTCTCGGGAGTCCAAAGTTTGATGGGTAGGCCATTCATCCCATTCAGCAGTTGGTTGAGGCACGATGATGGCATAGAGGTCTGAATGATCGCGCGGTCGTCTCAGTAGATGGTGTCCAATAGCGACTCCCCACTCCTTTCGATCAAGGCGACTTCCGACTGGACCATCACAGAGGCGGTATGGCCTCTGTTCCGGCGCCGCGAAACATCGGTCAGAAATCTGTTGTCCAGAGTTTGGTGTTAAATTGCTGTCAGAAAGAGAGTTAGGTTTCATCCTCCGCTGTTCGCCACAGGAACAGGAAAGCAGGGGCTAGGGCAGCGTACCAGCTTACAGGGAGGACGCTCGGATCTACGGTGTTCACAGCGTTCAAAGGTTCAAGCGTTGGAGACAATAAAAGAAGATCAAGTTGAAATGAGAAAGATTCCGGATCTCTTGGCCCCTGGCTGCCGCGCCGCGCCGGTTTCTTGGAGGTTCTGCCGATGTCGGGCATTGGTGTTGCTAGATGAGGAACGTGGGGCCCGGGGCTTTGATTATCTTGTCATTGTCATTGCTATTTGTAAGGACATCTTAACACTACTGTATCGGTTTCTGCAACTCGGCGGAACGGTTGTTCGTCCGTCCGGCATCCAATCCATTGACAGGGATCCGTGACCGTCCTGTAATGTACCTGTTGTCAGTCAGATTCGACCAATCCGCATGTTGTGTGGTTCGCTGGGGCCGAAGTCGGGGTGATAGGGCAAGCAAGCCTCCAAGTCGGACCAAGGTAGACCCCGCAACGATTGCCGTTCCATCGCATATTGCGCGAATGCACTCCAGAAAGTCTAGGGCGACAGTGGTTTCCGCAGAGTCGAGTTTGGGCCCAGGTCAAAGCGTCAGTGCTCCACCGGTAGTGGCACAGCAGACTTCTCGATGGCCGTCTGCGCCTCCCCGCATCGCGCAACAGGCCATTATGTCAAGTCTGCGATGGTTCTCATCTGGCCGTGGTTTGCGGGTGGGTCAGTCGTCACACACTGTAAGTGCATTGTCTGGTCATCAGCGATCCTCATTCGGCGAAGCCTGGTTGTGGAAGGCGCTTGGTCTGGCCACATCCCCTGCCAGCTCTGCGACAGTGACGCTGCGCTTGCGAACTTCTATCTCTGCTGATGCCCGTTGGGGTTTAGTGGGAAGAACATAGTGGGAATGAAATGGGTGGCGAAACGTCCGTCCCCGCCATAGCCGCCGTCTGCTATTCCTCCTCACACGCCACCCCAACAAGAGTCGCCAATAACTGTCGACATTCTGACCCCTCATTACACCTTCCACTCTCAGGCGACGCCGACGGGTACACCGCCGTCCGCTCGATAGATAACCCTGCTGTACGCCAGACCAGAAAACTCGACCGCCCCAAAGGAATTGTAGCGCACCCCAATCGATGCAGTCATACAGTGTGCATCCAAACATCCAACGTAACGATGGCGGAAGGATTACGAACGGGGCTTCTCCCTGTTTGGTCAGCACTAATCATCCATCAGCCACCATCGAGACTCACTTCTTCTCCTTCCAGAGAGCGAGGAGACCAACACCGGCGACCTTGACGACCTTGAAGCGGACACCGGGAATGTCACCCTTGGCCTTACCACGGCGACCGAAGCCCGAGATGAGGACCTCGTCGTTCTCGTCGGTGAAGTTGAGGCAACCGTCGTTGGGGACGAAGGCAGTGACCTTCTTGCCGTTCTTGATGAGCTGGACACGAACACACTTGCGGATAGCCGAGTTGGGCTGCTTGGCCTCAACACCGACCTGGAAAGTCAGCATTCTCCCCTGTATTCTTCCTGATCGCCTGGCCTGTCTTCTGGATCTCGTCGGGCATAGGCTCCCCTCATCAAAATTCCTCCTCCGGGCCCGTCTGCACTTCCGCCCCACCATGCCCCAAGCAAATCCAAGCCCTCCCGCCCAACATCCTCAATCCAGTTCCCAGGCCAGGCGCTCGCGCGCTCACCTTCTCAAGGACGATACCCTTGGCGTGGGACGAACCACCGGTGGGCGAAGTCTTGTAGAACTTGCCGAGGGCGCGCTTGTTGTAGTCCTTGTCGGCCCAACGGTTCTCGCGACGCGAGGTGCGGAGCTTACGGGCGGCCTGGATACCACGGGGCTTGTTCGCTGCACGTCGAAACGGTTACGAGAAGCAGTGCGCGCGCGGATGTCGGAGAGGGGTAGTCGAGAAGGGGGGAAGGGGGTTCATATCATCGCACAGCGGAGCGAGACGGAGCGGGACGGAGATCGATATCGGACATTGCGAGAAACGGGACATGACAGAGCGGGAAATCGGGTGCGCGAGCATAAGGAAGTCGTGATCAGCACTGTGTCCGTCGCCATCGTCGACCTCGTCGCCGCTACTCACAACCCATTTTGACTGATTTGCTGGATGAAGGACTTTGGAGGACGACCGTCGAAATCGATACAGTGCACGCAGCGAGCGAGCGACCAGGCAGCCAGGGAGCTGGGAGCGTACAGCCAGGCAGAGGGAACCGGGCACCCAGCACCAGCACCAGCGAGCCGCCTCCCACTGTACCGACAGCCAGCCAAAGGACCCGCCAGTCAGTCCGCCAGCCAGGGATATCCCCTCCCAGCCAGAAGCTGGCCATGCACTCACTCTCCCACTGTACGCCATGGTCCACCAGCCAGTGCTCTGCCCCGCCCCTGCACTGTGTGGCTGGTGTTGCACCATGGTGAATTTTTAGGCAGCCCTCAGGGCCTCGAAAATCTCTGACCGGTTGATTCCGCTCTCACTCGGAATTTGGACAAATGTCCGAAGGTGGCACCCCTTGCCACCCTTAACACCTATTACCGATGATGGCGGAAGCACATTGCAGCCTTGTCGGATTTGTCCGCAGCTGCCCACCCCAGTACGCCATGTTTTCGGCCTCCACTTCGTGAGTCTGAATTGCATCATTGTCGGCAACTTGGATCAAATGCTGAGCGGCTATCTGCTCCTCGGCTGGTTGTTTACATGATGGGCCATGGGCCACCATGAGTCGACAGGCACTAGAGTGCATGGCAGCACGCGCTTCTAGCGTATATCACTCGAATGTCCCGATTCTTGTCAATGTCAATTGTCCTTTCTCTCCTCCCCATCCATTTATACCCACTAACCATGCCGATTGACGCCAGCAAGCTCCATCCGGCCTTTGCCCCGCAGTTTGCGCACTTTCCGTCCCGCAGGTCGACCGTCTTCTCGGCAAAGGGCGCGGTCGCCACGTCGCAGCCACTTGGTGTGTCTTCCTTGTTGAGAAGTTGACTAACAGTAGCGGCGCAAGCGGGTCTAGAGATTCTCAACAAAGGCGGGAACGCCG
This sequence comes from Apiotrichum sp. Y4204, assembly GCA_025531455.1. Lineage (NCBI taxonomy): Eukaryota > Fungi > Basidiomycota > Tremellomycetes > Trichosporonales > Trichosporonaceae > Apiotrichum > Apiotrichum sp. Y4204. Next base: position 278,078 of record JAMYHL010000032.1, read on the forward strand.
GTAAGCACCTGAATTGACACATCTGGGTGCTCATCTCCGCAGCGGACGCGGCGGTCGCTACTGCGGCGGCACTCAATGTTACCGAGCCCACTTGTACTGGAATTGGCGGAGGTGGGTAGCTGTCCTTTGGAGATACCCATCCTCATCACCAGATGTGTTCTGCCTCTATTACAATGCCGAGACCAAGAAGGTCGGCGGCATCAACGCCTCCGGCCGCTCTCCCAAGGCTCTGGACCTGGACCACCTTCGCAAGCAGGGTATTACGGGTGACACTGTGGGTTCACTCTTAGTGCAATTGAGGAGCCTTGCTGATTGCCTTCCCTCCCACCCGATATTCCCGAACAATCACTCTCCCAACACATAGATCCCCTTGACCAACCTCAACTCCGTCACCGTCCCTGGAGCCGCTGCGGGATGGTGCAAGACCATCGAGGAGTTTGGGAGCGGCAAGCTCACCATGTCTGAGATCCTTGCCCCCGCCATCCGGATGGCCAAGGAAGGCGTACCCGAGCACGAGCTGAACTGCTCTGCTTGGAAGGCGGCGGAGAACCTTGTGCGAAATGCCAGTCCGGCTTGGAGGGAGTGAGTGTGATAGTGCCTTTCATTCAAGCAGTCACTAATGCTCAGAATGATGATGCCCGATGGAGTAAGCTCCATTGTGATTACCGATAAGCTGACCTCAGAGTGTCCCGCTTGCATCAAACATTATGCGGCACCCCGAGCTCGCAGCCACCTTTGAGGCTATTGCTGAACATGGCAAGAAGGGCTTTTACACTGGTCGCATTGCCGAGGGTGGGTAGGTCACTCTGGACCCATCACTGACGCACTCAGCTATCGTTAAGCTTATCCGCGACGGCGGGGGTGTCATGACGCTTGAGGATCTCGCCGAGTGCACCGCCGAGGTGGTCGAGCCTATCAAGTACGACTTTCGGAAGGACGACAGCGACCCTGGTCTTACGCTGTGGGAGGTGAGCTGAGGGCCTCTATTGCGAGCTGACAACAGTGTCCCCCAAATGGCCAAGGCCTGACAGCATTGATCGCGCTCGGCATCATCGAGGCCGCCGAGGAAGTACATGGCGTGGATATCCTCAAACTCGAACATAACAGCGCCGAGTATCTCCACCTCGTCATCGAGGCGCTGCGTCTCGCCTTCGCAGACAGTCAGTTGTGATGAGCCCTGCGTAAACTGACGCTTCAGCCCAATACTACGTGACAGACCCGGAGCATGAGCATGTCCCCGTAGAGCAACTTCTATCCAAGGTGCGTCATCCCTAGGGGAAACATGTTAACGGACAAGAAATATCTTCGCTCGCGGGCAGAACTGCTCGACCTCAGCAAGGCCGGCACGCCCGAGAATGGCAACCCCCTTTACTGCAGTGACACCGTGTATCTCTCGACCGCGGACCAGTGGGGAAATGCCTGCTCCTTCATCGCCAGCAACTATGCCGGTGCGTATACAGTACTTCTCTCACTGACCTGAAGGATTCGGCACCGGCGCAATCCCCACGGGGTGCGGGTTCACGCTCCAGAACCGCGGATCAAACTTTACGTTGCGTGAGGGCCACCCGAACAACGTCAAGGGCGGCAAGCGGCCGTACCACACCATCATCCCGGCAATGGTCACGCGTGGCGACGACCTCGTCATGAGCTATGGTGTTATGGGAGATGAGTATCCGTTCTGCATTCCGCCAGCGCTGACCCGCCACGCTTCATGCAGCCGCAGGGACACGTCCAGGTACTCCTCAACACGCTCCTCGGGTTCACACCCCAGGCGTCCCTCGATGCTCCGCGGTTCTGTATTTCCGCGGGCCTGCCCGACGCCAGCAAGAAAGAGACTGCGTCAGCCGGAAATGTTAATTCCGAAATTTGGGTGGAGGAGGGTATTGATGAGGCAGCCGTTGAGCAGCTAATCAGTCAGTTCGCAAACCAGTGGCTTAGAACTGACGCCGCAGAAATGGGCCACAATATCAAGGTTGCAACCGGCTTCAACCGCAAGATTGCAGGAAGGGGCCAAGTGATTCGCGCCGTTCGCGACCCCAGTGGACGGATAGTGTGGGCGGCGGGCAGCGATCTCCGTGGCGACGGATGCGCGGTGGGACAGATTTAGAAGCTACAGGCCTCGGGCGATAGATCGCGGATGCAAGTCTCGACATGCAACATTCACCGTCACCTACATCTGAGCCCACTATTGTACAAGCTTTTCGCAACAGGTATTATTATCTCTTGAAACCCCTTGTGTCCAATCCCTCATGCGAACGTGAGCGGCACCCGACTCTGTCCAGTTAGTGGTGTTCTATGCGCGGCTGTTTCTCACCTCTGCGAGCTGCCTCCAGTCGATCCATTTGTCGCCGTCGGGGTCCAGCTTCCAGACGTCGAGCAGCAGGTTCACGACCATGAACACGTTCCTGACCTGCACGCGCTGCGAGAATTTGTTAAAGATGTTGATGACTTCTGTCCGCCCGGCGTCGTGCTGCGTGCAGACGCCCGCGAGGAAGAGGGGGAAGAGCATCTCAGACTCGTTGGGCGTGCCGAGCATGAGGCGGATGTAAATCAGGATGCGCGCCGCGAGGTCGCGGTTGACCAAGTCGGCCGGGCCAGTGCGCAAGACGGCTTGTCGCAGGTAGAGCTCGGCCGCGATTTGGAAAGTCTGGAATGCTATGACGAGCAGAGACCGATCCGTGCCTATCGGGAGTGGATACGCGAAGAGGCTTGGTGGAACGAGGCATGATCGCAGCCGGTACATGATCTCCTCCGACTTGGCGACATGGTGCCGCATCTCGATATCCCGCGCCTCCGAGTAGGGCCGGGACATTGTTGCAGACACCTTTCCAGCGAGCACGGCGATTTCACACAGGAACTGCCATTAGATCGTGTCGGCAATGGAACCACCCCGGAACTTACACCAAAGGAGCGGCGTGTTGCTCCCATATAACTGTCAATTTCAAGCTCGCCATCGGCAAGAATTTCGAGATAGAGTGGCATGGGGAACTCGGGTGACTTGGTGATCGCCAACTGCGCACAGACGTCGTGGTAAGCACAGTTGTAAGCCAGCGACTGCCAGGTGAGGGAAGTCTTAAAGTCGACAATTTCGATAGCCTTGCAAAGGAGGCGCCGTGCTGTCGGGAGATGACGAACCCAAGCACTCGAATCGCCGCGCACAACGTCCAAGCCCGAGAGAATCAGAAGGGTCCACATGTACTCCTCCATCTCCTCTGTGGTGTAATCCCCTTCGACGTCAAACTGGTCGAGTTGCAGCTCGGTAGTTTCCGTCGCCAGACGAGCGACTTCCTCGTAAGGGTGTCCAAGGTTGGCGCGGTGCGTAGCGGCCCAAGAAATGAGTCCGCACATGACAAGTGGGGATCGCTGCACGACCGGCAACATGCCGTTCACCAATGGATTGTGGCCAGGTCCCAAGACCGAGAGAACGTGAGCAAATGAGTTTACCCAGTACTATTGTCAGCGTTGTTTATGGGTACTAATACTCACATCATATAACGCTGGTAGATGCTCAAGGACAGCAGCAGCAGTAACCATCTTGTTGGTGTTGCTGGTGTTGAACTGATGGTGGTGCCCATTGCGACCGGTGCTGCTACTGGTGTGGTTGCCACTTTGGTTGGGAGGATGGGTGTTGTCGTAGGGACTGGTGGCTGGAGCGGTTGGAACGTTAGGGTCCAGCTGGAGCTCCAGCGCCGAGTCGGTGAAGAGGGGCCACATCCACCCGGAGCCTGCCTCTTCGTTGGTGTTACCCAGAGACGCAAGGAACTGATCTAACGCAGTGTCAGACAAGTTGTCACCTTCCATATCAGCGTCAACATCATCAGGTCGGCGCCCAGTGCTGGACATGGAGTGCTGCGACTGGGACCATTTGGCAGGTGTCGTACAGGATGGTGTTGCCTCCCAAGGATTAGAAGACGCCGTGGCCCCTGCCTGTCCATCTGATGGCAGCGCCGAGACGATGACCTCTGGGGATTCTGTCTTTGCTGTGATATTAGTCAAAGGCACGTGGGGTCTGCACGAACAAAGCTTCTTGGATCGTCCGTTGGGTTGCGGGGAAGGGACCAGCTCTCCCTTTGCGTTGCGGTACAGTTTGGGGAAGACGCACGGAATACCAAGCCGGGTGCTGCAAAGGGTCAGCATTGCAACATATGTCTTGTCTCAAGACCCCGCTCCCCACAACACTGATGGGAAACAAGCTGGGAGCCCCGGAACCAAGGCACGTACCACGATCCGCAGACAGGTCGCACGCTATCGCACGCCTTCTGTTCTTCGTCAGTACCGGTGTCGATGTCGGGCCTAGAGACGGAACGAAGTGTAACGGCGGAACGAGAATAACCTCCGAGGGGAGCAACAGATCTGCAGTCTGTTGCTTCGGGAATTATGCACCGGTCCGTCACATCTACAGCGCTAAGCCGCAAGGCGGCCGCAAATGGTACGTACCTTTCGTCGGCGGCAGGTGTAGCAACCCGCGCGGCTACGCTTCCGCTTCCCCGCCGCTGATGTTGCCGATTGCGGGGACGTCTCGATGTCGCGCTCCGACGACTCCTTCATGCTTGTGACGTTGCGATCTTGTCCGACACGTTTTTTCGAGGATGAGCGATCGAGTGTGGATGCCGATAAAACTGTGATCACGAGATGCAAGTGCTGTAGAAACTGAGTGCTGGGTTAGAAAGGGTGGAACGTGTTTGCTGTGTTCGAATTGTTATCGAAAGTGCGGGGCACACTTTGACAACTAAGCGCCGTGTGGAGAGATAACCAGGGGGCAGCAGGGGCGTGCTAGGCGCCTGGAGATGATCACAAGGGTGGGCGAGCAGAGGCCAGTCGGCCAGGCGGAGCATGCGGTTCTGGAAGAGAAAGGGGCTCGTGCACGAGAGGCGTGCGCGTGCACGCTGCCTTTTGGTGATGAGGGCGTGTGATGTGTGGAAATGGAATGTGTTATGGGTAGAGAGGGAGAGTAAGAGATCAACGATGAGACGGGAGTAACGATGGGTACGTAGCAGGTGGGGGGGAATGTGAGAAGGGGGTTTGGGTCATATGTTACGCTCTGGCTGTAATAAACCCACTAGTAGTACTAGTTGTACTACTCTCCCGCCTGGGCTCAGCCAAGAAATTGTGTGGCGGTGGAGGGCACAGAGGGCAGAGAGGGCAGAGAGTTCCCAGATTCCGCCCCTTCTTCTACCCCACATCGTGTCCCCCAGAGTGTTAGAGTCCCACAATGCCACCACCACCCATGCGCCCTCACCCTTCAGTGCCACAGCACGCAATCTGGCCGTTGGTGGCACTCGGCTGCACTCCGGATCTTGTCCCCCCATTGATACTTTGCAATGTATACCCACGAGCTCACGACGCCACAACGCCGCAGTCTCAATGCAACACATCGTGAGCCACAATTAAAACACACACAGTGGCGACCGACGCATTCACTCTCCTCTCCGCTAGGCGATGCCCCACAAGCCACCGCCGGCACTAGCTTGCACGGGTCACCTGACTCGCTTATAGACGGTACTGCGAGACAGGCTTCATGGACGTGGTGGACATGGATGGATTCATAGGTTTCCTGTATGTATTGCTTCAGGCATCACGTTCGTCGGCGATGAGACGTGAAGCGATGAGACGCGACGCCGAATAAGCACGTTGGCGGCCGAGAAGCGGATAGTTGCATGTGCTTGGGTATAAGTGCATGCGGGGTAGTAGCAGACATCGGCCGTGTCGCCGTTATCACCTAGCCACTCACACCACCCTCATAATTATAGCTCGCGGATCGCAGATCGCATATCTCACTTCGGGACAGGATGTCACCCGATAACCATCCCCACATCCGGACATCCTCACATGAGATAGAATCGACATGACGAGCATGCAGCTGCGATAGATACGACTCGCCGCAAACTCTGCAACAGCAGTATTCGCGAGGTTCTCCCCATTGGCTGAGCCTCGCTGAAGATTAGAAGATACGACATTTCGCGAGCCCTTATCTCCTCACCCCTTTTGTATGCCTCTACAGGTGCAGTAAGCTCGAGGAATTCCGACATCACCGATGCGCGACGCCGTCTCCGCACAGCCGGTGATCCGCTGCATCCGCTGCCACGTCCCGTGGCATGTGGTAGTAGCATGGGACCGCGTCATATCGTCATACGTAGTTCGTGTTGTTACGTTGCTAGTAATAACTCGGAGCACCGAGTCGCTGGAGTGGTGGAGGACAATACAGGTCTGATCCAGGGCCGTAATTCCGCGGAATCGCGGACTCCACCCTGGCGGAATCACGGACTACTTCCTGGGATATGTTGGATTTCGGCTCTTGGTAGTGCCGAGCGATAACATTTTGTGGACGTTTCTGGTCGTTATCGGACAGCTATAAGATGCATGCGATACCAGACGGAGTAAGAACATCTCATACTCATCCCCCTGTCTCCTCACTCTCCAACACCTCTTCATAATGCCCGTTTCAACAACAACGCCCGCACCAATGGCCCCGCAGAAGGGCTACGCGCCACAGACGGCCACCACGGCCTCCACCTCCACATCCGGGTTCATCTCGAAAAACGAGCTGCGCGCACGCTTCTGCGCGTCCCTCTCGGTCATGTACCGCACCGAGGTGCCGCTCTACGGCGACCTCATCGAGCTCGTCGATGACATCAATGCCAAGGCGGAAGGCAAGCCTGAGGGTGAGTGTGGTGTTGGCGTGGCAGCTGTGTGGCAGATGAGGGGCCCCAACCCCCCGGGACTCTGGATCATGATGACGCAACCCACAAAAGGCTACAAACGCCACGAACGCACAAACACTAGCACACAGACCAGGACTAACAGCAGACCGCCTCAAGGTCGAGCGCCACGGCGCGATCCGCCTCGGCAAGCCCGAGGAGCTGTCGATGATTGCGCGCCTCTTCGGAATCATGGGCATGGAGCCGGTGGGATACTACGACCTGTCGCCGTCCGGCGTGCCCGTGCACTCGACGGCGTTCCGCCCCGTGACGGAGGAGGCGCTGGCATACAACCCTTTCCGCGTATTCACCTCTCTGCTCCTGCCGTCTCTTCTTCCGGACGACGTGCGCGCCGACGTCGAGGCCGTGCTCGCCCAGCGCGACATCTTCCACCCCCGTGTTCGGGAACTCGTGGCGCAGGCCGAGGCGGCCGGTGGTCTCAGCGAAGACGACGCCGCCGAGCTCGTACACTACGCCCTCGACACGTTTAGGTGGCACGACACGGCGCTCGTCCCCCGTGACGTGTACGAGCGCATGCACGCGGCACACCCGCTCGTTGCGGACATTGCGGCGTTCCGCGGCCCGCACATCAACCACCTCACGCCGCGAGTCCTGGATATCGATGCCGCCCAGGAGGGCATGAGCGAGCGCGGGTGAGTACATGATTAGGCTTTCTCAGTGAGGCGTTCAAAAGCTAATTAGCAAGAATCACCCCCAAAACAATCATCGAGGGCCCGCCGCGTCGTGACTGCGAAATCCTTCTCCGGCAGACATCCTTCCAGGCGCTGACCGAGCCGATCCGCTTCCCGGGCGACGCGTCCGTCGCTCAGCACCGTGCGCGCTTTGGAGAGATTGAGCAGCGCGGCTGCGCACTCACCCCCAAGGGCCACGCGCTGTATCTCCGTCTTCTGGGCACGGTCCCCGTGGCCGAGGACAATGCCGAGCACCAGCGCAATCTGGCGGCTGCGTTCCGCGATTTCCCAGACTCGTACGCCGAGATGGCGGCGCAGGGCCTCGCATACGTCCAGTACAACCTCGTCCGCAAGCCCGAGACCCGCAAGACCCTCGACCAGCTTATCGCGGACGGAGACGTCGCCCTCTCCCCAGTGACGTACGAGGACTTCCTCCCGGCCTCGGCGGCGGGCATATTCCAGTCCAATCTCGACGTGCACGACCGCTCCCGCTCGTCCTCCCCGCAAGCCCAGGAGGCTACCCGTGAGACCTTTGCCAAGCTCCTCCCCGTCCCCCTCCGCGACAGCTTTGCGCTTCACTCTGCGCGCCAGGCGCGCAGCCTCCAGACGCTGCAGGAGGCCCTCGGGTACGAGTTGTAGATTTCTAGAAATAAAGAGCCTGTATAAGTAGATGCAAAATAATGTTTTTCTTGCGTTCGGGATGGCGGCGTATAGGGAAGTCATTTAGACGCTTTGCTTTTCTCTTCTTATTTATTTTTTCTTTCTTGTGCGGCGGTTTTGTTGTCATGTGTGGACCAGGTAAAGAGCAATCACTTCAGATGTTCTCTACGTGATGCTGGTAAGTTCCTTTGTATTCAGGACTCTGAATGACTCCATAAAATCGGTAATAGCTTTTTGCAGATCTCTCGACCATTTCTAAGGTGCCTGGCGTGATGCACATATTGCTCGCTGCTTCTATTAGTTTTTTTTGCTGCCTTTTCCCCTTAGTCTCCCAGCGCTCTGTTGGGTGTACGCAACATGGTGAACGAAACTTTCCCACAAATCATTAGTATTGACGTTTGGCATGTTACCCGACGTCAAGCCCTCAAAAAGATGGTGCAGGCCAGCTATCTACGACAGCCGGGTTGCCGTTATTCGGAGCTGCTATTACGGTTCCGATGGTGATGGTGCAACTGGACTACTGCACTGCGTCAGCTGAACGAAGGATGTAGATCAGTTGTTGAAACAGCCCTATATGATGGATATTAATCACTCTTACCGGCTGACCTTACCGGGGGACACCACCGCAACCACTGCTTCCGAGTGGGCGTGATGGTCGCTAGCCGGCCAGCGACACCCGTACGCCCCACTCAACTGTCCCGTGTGTCCTCCTTGCTAGCTTCTCGCAACCATGCCCCTTCAATTGAACCTCTTGGACTCTTGAGCTGTTACACCCAAGAACCAAGAATCTCGACACACCTAGACTTTATTCGGAAGCGAAGCTCGGGGGCGCAGATTCGGGATCTCTCGGCGAACCGTCTCGCCACCGATCGCAGTTCAGTGCGCTGCTAGACGTGCGCTGTACGCTGCGCTCGAAACGCCAGTGGAAAAACCCATCTGGCTTTGAAGAATCATCCGGGGAATCCTTGAGAATCGTTAATCTTTACTTCTTCAATAACACGTCTTGCGTTACTCGGTAATCGAGGTTCCGGAATAAGATCACCCACGTCCTCAGAACCGTATTTTGGTCGTCGCCGAACAACGCCCACCCGGTTGTGATCGTGCCAATCCGGACATAGTTAGTGGTCTCGTGAGCGACGGTCGGTATGATGATGGGACCCGGTAAAATTATGACACGAGAGCCGCGTTCAAACCGATTCCGTCTATCCGCCACTGTCGTGTTCACCATTGACGTTCCGCAATACGTACACTGGAGACCTTGCTGTCTGCAGGACGATGCATATGCGTTCACAGCACCATTTGCCTTTTTTCTTTTTTTTTAATGCATCTGATTGATCTGATCTCGGGCCGTAGGCGGGCTGCTGGCCACCTCCACGACGACGTCTGCACAGTACTGCCACATTCCTGGCCGACGGCCTCCCAGCCATTTTCGGCCCGACTTGTCCGTCGTGCAAACAGTCCAACAGCGCCTTCGGGCCCGGCTAGCCGTCCACCACCCGTCCACCACGCATTAGTCACGCCAGGTACCAGGACCTTGCTACCTGCCGACAGCCTCGAGGCGGGGCCAGTTCCGCTCGGAATCCCGCGGATCAATAGCCGGAAAAGGAAGAGAACACCCGCTGGCACCAGCTGGGACCTTAAACTTTTTTTGTCTCGTCCGATGTCGGCGACACTGCTTCTCTCGCAGGGACGCGCACGCGCGGGTAATGTGGAAACAAAGAAGCAGATTGACGAGGCAGCGGCGAGCGGTTACGTACACACTGCCACCACGTCACTCGGTGTACCTGTCGCGACGACAAGGCGCTAAAGGGAGCCGCACAGGCAGCGCGGAGGTTTAAAGACGTACATCACCTTGATCCCGGCACTTGAAGGTTGTAGCGTCAAGCTCCGACTTAGCGCCAAGTGTGGTGCCGACAATGTGGCGATGGGGAATGGGTGACGCGCCTGTCTCAGCCCCAAACCTTGCTGCCGACCAGCCCCGCCTGGCTGTCCGCTAGTCTTGCTTGTGTCTCACATGAGGCAAGCGTTCCAGCAATCTGGGGCCGAGCGTAATCGGTACTCACGCAAATGGGCGCAACATGTCTCACAAATCTCCATGTCTCGGACCCGTGTGAGCCACGGCACCGAAGCGGTGAGACAAACGTTAAGAGGTTATCTGACAACGCATCCGGTTGAGCCCTCCCGAGGAATGGGCTGAGGTAGAGTACCGCTGCGGCTGCGTGATCCTGTGAGCGGAACCTCATGGGCACAGACATGAGGCCAGGACAGCTTAAAGCTCACGGGCTCATTGTCTGTTTTCCTTAGCACAAAGGGGTGCAGGATCGCGAGCCCACCGGTCACACTGACTGTCCGTTGCTTTCGACGGCGGCAATCGCATGAACCCCCCCGTCTCTTTTCTGCATTGTTGCTGGCGGCCACGTCGCAGGTACCGCAGGTACAAGCGCCCCATTGTCCGCATGCCCCGTGCCACATTGCGTTCCTGCTGTGCTAATCTTGGTCACCTGTTTTGTCCACCGCTCGGGCCGCGACGGCGCTAGATTCGGGGCGCAGATGGATCCAGAGTTCCAGACTCTGAATTTGTGAGGGCGGGGGTGCCCTGCTGTTATCATGTCGAATATCCAGTCAGCTTGGGGTATCCGAAGGATCTTAACAGCGATCCTTCTCTGTCGCAGTGTCAGTGCCGGGTTCCATTTCATGTTGCCACAAATCCGGTCCATGTGAGATCAATCAGGTCCATGTAAGATTAGAGTCGGGGAGACCAAAGGCGAGTTTATCGGAATCGGATCTCACCACTCAAGACTGCACGCGGTAAGGTCACACAGAAGTTGGACTCATCGTTGTTCCAAAGCATGGCGACGACGACTTGCAAGAGGAACGCTGGTGGACATTACCTATTCGTTTGCGTCACCGTGGTATGTCGCGGCTCAATTCAGTGGCGTCTGCTCAGACGGCCATTCATTTCGGCGAACGGCCCGTGCTACCTACAACAAGATGCCAGATCTCCGCGGCGGCTGGGCCTTGTAGTATCGGATCTCAGACGCCAGCCGCGCAATGCAGCTTCAGGCTTACTGTACATCATGAAATGCGCACTGTTCGCCATGCGGTACGACTTTGACGCCGTTTGCGATACTGCTGCGATCGTGTGACCGCGTTTCCCGTCTCGTCCGTCGGTAATCCCGTGTCGTGCCATGCCGCTCTTCCGTCTGCCCTTGGTGCCCCTGTACGCGACACTTGTAGGGTACGGCCCGTGGCCGCCGACTCCCGATATGGAATAAAGCAGCCAAATGTATCACAATTGTGAAGGGGTATTGTCAGAGATCAGAAATCAACATTGCGGTGACACGTTGACAATGGCGCCGTGGCGTCGTTACACGTCATGTACAGGGACCAAATGCCCGGCTCATTGTTTGCCTGCCGTCTTTCTCCTCTGCCGTGTTAGACTGTCAGTCGGTCCAGAATCCCCTTGTACCCAGTCGACAGGGTGCATTGCCGGATTGTCAACACAATCACCAGTAGTCGGATCGACTAGACCGAAAAGCAGATGAAACCATGTCCGCTCTCAAATCTGTAAACACACTGAGACGCGAGGCCGTCCGGGAGCCAAGAGGACGCGACGTTAAAATGTCAGTTGAGGTTGTTGGCATTCGTCTCGGAGGTGTTCACTGTCATTTGGGGAACTAGGGAGTGTCGTAGGTAAGCAAAGCACGTTTGTGGAGTCGGAAATGGCGGCAGCCCCATGGGGTCCTCTCGGTCGAGGCGCCGTGGGTCTCGGGCGGGACATCGGCGCGCCTCCGTCGCCTCCGCGTTGCTATGTGGCTTTTTTTGCGGGATATCTGGATATTTGACGCGTACCGGGTACTGGAGGGAGGCATGTTGTGGTGTTGTGTTGCAACTTGGAATCAAGCGCGTCCTCGGAACATCGGAACATGGCGGAGATGGTGGCGGAGGCAACGGTGGAGGCGATGGCGGAGGCGACCGCCACCTGACTTGGCGGCGCTTGCTGCGCTGCGAGGAAATTGTAATTACAGATTTATTCTAATAGGTTTGGTATTTGGTATCAAGGATCCAGGGTGATCTAAAATATACTGGTGGTGCGACATTAGCTCCCCCCCCAAAAGTCACATGACCCGAAGCGCGGTCCATCCACGGGCTGTGGGGCTTTTTCTGAGTGATCTGAGTGATCCCCCTCTGATCCTCTGTGATCGCCGGGCCGTTACAACACTCGATTCAAACCCCTCCTTCATGTCCTCATCTCTGGACCCATGGACCCTCGACTTGCCATCTAGCTCCCATAATCAGTCACGCAGGGGCAATTCGGGGGCATTCGAGCACTCGAGCACTCGAGCATTCGTCCATGCTGCCACGTTTGTCGTCCTATCGTGCTCGCAAGCTGGCGAGTGCGACAGTATTCACTCGACCAAAGGAGCGCAACGATCTGGAATGCGGTGACCATCCTCTGATCCTCCGAGACTGGACGACAATCGGATAGGCGTCGGCGGTGCAGGCATGCAGACACAGCATCGAGACACAGGACGGGCGACACGCGAGACAACGGCGGCTCTCGAGCTCTCCCGACCTCGTGTCCTCCCGGGCTAGCTCATATGGCTCATATGGCTCATGAACATGAACTGATGAATGTAGCTAATGCAGGTCCCAGCTGCGACATGCAGTAAGGGCCAGGCGGTTAACTTTACAGTTTACAGACATTAAAGACGCGCAGACGCCTAGCTCCTCGCTCCTAGATTATCGAATTCAGGAATCAGAGGGCGAAACGGAATGTAATGTTTCTCGCTGGCCCCCACCGTCGAGAACGGGCGTGCCATCGTGGTATGCGTGGTGTAGGGCAAGGTGCAAAGGTACCGGCGGCGCGCTGGGCGCCAGGTATCACCCCGGGCGCCAGCCCGCGGCGTGAGCCTTCGTCGACTGGAGCTTTGGAGCTCTGGAGTCTGGCCAGTCGGGTCAGCGACCCAGGCGCAAACCGGTTCGAAGTGCGACCCACTGATCTACCACGCGCTAACGCGATCACTCCATGCACTCCAAGCTCAAGCTCCCAGCTCCAAGTGGCCAAGTACTCCAAGCTCCACGCGATAGAGGTACAGCGGACCGAGCGCGGGCGTTAGCGCGCTTTTCTGGTCCTCGACGCCACATTCCATTAGACCCAAACGGCCAAAGCGTCAGTCCAGGCGGGACAGGCGCTGTGGTGCCTGCGTACCTACGTTCCTGTGCTGTGTCTCATCGTGCTCGCTCGTGCACTAGCGCACTAGCACTAGTGGCCAAATGGATGGGGCTGCGACGGGGCTACGGGGGTTGGAGCTACGGAGCCCGGAGGCTAGTAGCTGGTGCGACAGTGCGCTGTGCGACATGGCCTGTCAACCTGTAACGGTATGGCGTGGATGGCGTGGAACTTGGCTTTGGCTTAGGACAGCGTTACAAGAGGTGAGTACATGAGCGTGGAGAGAGCGGCAGAGGGCCCCGGTGGCCGATGGGAATGCGGGGTTGCAGGATTGGCAGTGGGGCTACGAGCGATTTGGATTTCGGAGGGACAAGGAGTGTTGTTCGTCGGCATTGCCGGCCCCAGTAGCACTTTTGCCACCTGACCGACCTGCACTTTGCCGCTTGGTCATGGAAATGACCTCTGCAGCTTGGCAGTTATTGTGACTGGGACACGGAACACGATACATTGGGGGATACTGGACAGTGGGGCCCGAGTGTCCTGTGACTCCGTCAAAAGAAAGAAAACCCTGCCCGACGCTCGGACCCACATTACAATGCACAATGGAGGGAACCGCGGATCGAGGGGCACAGGGCACTGGGGGAGCCGGGGTAGCACGCACTGCTGGAAGAAAGAGTGGCCACCCGTGGACAAGTGATCGGGTGACATCCACCCGGCATTTGCAGTCGAGAACCACCAGAATTAGTGACCGCTGACGCACACTAGCGGCGTCTGTGGACGCATAACTCGTCCAGCGACGTTTATCGGAATCGTTAGCAGCTGCTGGTGATCGAGTGACCCACAATGTCCGGTCCCACCGTGGCCGGTGATCTGGCGAGTGAGACCAGTGGCCAGTGGCCAGTGTGCCAGTGTAATAGTGGCAGCGGCAAGTGGCAAGTATGGCAAGGTGTCCCACACCGCCTTTGCCTCGCTGTCGGCGCATTTCGGACGAAACACAAGTCTGAGCCCCGAAGCCCGAGGCTGCATGTCATCTTCCAGCATGCAGCATGTACCCTCCCTTTCCCTTGGCTCTCCTTGACCTCCTTTTTTTTCTTCTCCTGGCCCGAATACCCCGTGCTGTGGGGAATGATCGTTTGGCCGCGAGGATCGAGGACGACGCGAGGACGCGAGGACGGCTCGGCGGCCGCTCACAACAGAGCGTCAATCAAGCGGATCAAGCGCATCGCGGCGATACCTCCGGCCTCCCACGGCCACTCGAGTTGGACCCTCTTTGTCGCTCGTCCTCTGGCCTCTGACTTTTCGCGCTTTGGTGTGTTTGGGTTTGGCCTGGATGGAAATACGGATTATGAAAAGGGTGGATGGTGAACGCACATTGCACCCTGTGCGCATCGTGCGCCTGTGCGCATCGTGCGCCTGTGCGCATGCGTTCAAGGCACATGAAGTCTTGCAGCCTCAAACGCCACAGTACATGTACTTGCCGCCTCGAGGCCGCGCGACCTCACGCGCGCGCGTGTCTTGTCTTGCGCCTCAGGATACTCTGGTACTCTGGATTTCTCGGCCACTGTGCCTTTCGCCGCGGGCCTCTGGCTTGGCCTCCCGGCCGCTGGAACTTGGCAGTTGCGCTTGCGGGGCTCGCCAACCATCACACTCGACTGTGCGCCAGGTTCGCTCCAGGTGGGCGAGAAGCGGCGGGATGTGAGGTATACCAGGGAGAGGGCCAACATGGAGTGCGCAGGAGAGGAGCGCGGCAGAACAACTGTGAGTCTGCGCGATCGAGCACGATTGCTACGATTACGTTTGGACGTCGGAATGTGAACTCTGACGCGGATACGGTACGCCAGATCGGCAGCTCTGTGCCTCTGTGCAGCCGAGATACCGCCAACCGAACAACCAAATGGGTCTCACAAGGCATGCTGATCATGGAGAGTAGGTGGGGTGCCGTATGCCCGGGTGCATCAATCCGCCGCGGGGACGGCACAGCACATGAGGGGATTGATGGGAATCGGTCGATGGATCGCCCCCTCGATTCCTCAATGCTATCGGACACTCAGTGCTCGGTCTACCTCGGCAGGCGGCGAGAGGACCGACAAACGGACAACGACGCGACCATCGGGGCTGAGGCCTGAGAGAGCCATCAATCCCACGCAAGACAAAGATAATGCCAGACCTCGTGCCTGTGGCGCCACCCAATCCACGACAAGAGACAGACACGAGTGACAACGACCTGAGGGACAAGGGACAAGGGCTTGGGGCTTGCAAGCTGCAAGGGTACAAGGGTTGTCGATGCCTCGTGGCAGCTGTGCACCTAATCTCGAGCTCTCGAGCTGCCGAGCAATGCAGTCGTCTTGCGGGAGCTCGTCGACATTGTGCTCGTAACCGCGCCGGGTTGTCTCCGAGACGGGGTAGACAACGCGCACGGCCCTCTTCTCCACCACATCTTCAGGTTGCTCCACCTGTGCACGCCTTAACCCCGGTCCCTCGCTTGCCGCTTGGTGCCCATGCACGCTGTTCCAAGTGATCAAATGACCTCTAGACATTATCAACCTGAACTTGTGTCTCCTGAGCGCTGTATGACAGCGGCAAAACTGTCTGTCCCCTTGCCCTTTTGCTGCTCATGATCCCTTACCGCGCGGCCACCGCCCCACCTGGCCACCTGCCTCCCGGGTACCTGCCTACGCCTCAGTGTTCCTACCGTTTTGTTATCTCGTGCAAGCGCGGTCCTCCAATTGCCGGTCCGCGGTCCTCTTCCAGAGCCCTCCCCTCTTTCCCCTCTCCTTCTTGATGTTATTCTCCGCTCGGCACCGTCTTAGCCATTGCTGCAGCTCGTGCGCTCCTGCGCTTCTGTGCTCCCTGTGCTCCTGTCCGTTTCCTTTGGGTATCATTCTGAGTTATTGCAAACCGAGGGTTGTACGAGTTTTCAGGATCAGATTTACTATCAGCATCACGCACTTCAAAAAGCCGACGACACGGATCACCACTGCGAATCTCTCCGCGACTACCACCGCTGTACTGCTGCTGCTGTTGCTGCACTCCTCGCGCTCCTCGCGCTCCTCGTCCTCGTCGACAGCCAACGCCTCGTCGCCGCTTGCCACCATCCTTGGCAGAAATCGAAATTCCCTGCCCGCCCATCTCCTACTCGCTCCTCCTCCCTGACAACTGGCCCTTCGCTTTCGCCGTACACATTGTCACAGCGTCGGCAGCGATCAGTCGCATCATCGCCGTCGTCCCCAGCGTCGTCGCACCGTCGTCATTGTCTGCATCACCACAACCAGGCTTGATCAGCAGACAACTGCCAGCAGAATCAACGTCGGAAAAGCAGAGCCCCCACTAGTGCGGTCCTGTTGCCCTCACGTCTCACGCTGTATCGCCTCGTGTAAGCGCGACCCCTCCGCGTAACACTATCTTGCTCGTCTGTCTGCGCACATTCCTGTGTTGCCACCTCGCGAGTCCTTCCGTCTCCCCTTCGGTAACTGTCACTCGACACTAGTCGTTCCCATCCACCATCGGGGGACCAAAGTGGACAAAGTGGACGCAGTGGACAAGAAGAGGTCAGACTTGACTCACCCCCCCCCCACTTGCCACCTTCCTCTCCCCTCTTTCGTTCCTCACCTCTTCAGCAATCAGTAATATAACTGCTGGTCATATATCGCATTGCTTCCTTTCTTCCCTCCCTTCCATCTCTACCCAACCCCTCATCATCACCTTCACCCACCTCGCCACCAACCACACCTTCTACACTCCCCCGCCACTGTATCTCCTTAACCCGGTATCTCTAATCTCTGCAACCTACCAAGCCCGACACCTGTTGTTGTCTCAGTAAGTCATCCCACCCGCCAACTTCCCCCTTCCTTATATCTATGGTCCCGAGCGCCTCCGAAGGCGTCCACACATTCCTCAATCGCAGGCGCAACATGACACACGCACACACTAACTGGGCAGTTAGCGACTCTCTCACTACGGTTCGAGGCGCCTCGTCCAACATCAACGTCGGAATCCGCACGATTTCAAGACGCCCACCTCGATCGTGTGGACGGGTGACTACTGATCGTTTCTTCTCCGGCTTTCCCATTCGAGACGCCCTGGTTGGTTTCCGCTTGACGCGCTCGCACTTCGCCCCTTCCCCACTTTCTACCCCCACTTGGTTCGCCACAGAGTCCCGACCAAGTTAACTCTCAACTTTCAGCTTGATCAGCTCCAGCAGCTCGTCGAGCAACCCGTGTTCCCCACACGAGGACAATCTCCCAACGCCCCACCCGACTGAACAATATTTTTCCGAGATAGGCATTGCGCGCCGTCGCTTTCCCGTCTACTCCGTCTGCTGAGGCTCAACCTGCCGGTCAGTGCCTCTTCTCGCTTCACTCTCAGTTTTTCACCAAATTTCTCGGCCCGTGGAACCTCGAAGGTCTACGTGTCGCGCTACTTTGCTGCCACTGCATCATCCGCCACCCACGCACTCCGACACCGGCTGCGCCTTGTCCGGTCGGTTAACCGTCATACCGTTACTCTTAACCGCGTGGACACACACACAGAATAGGTATGTGCATCCACATTATGAACCTTTCATCCTCCTCCTCATTCCGCGACGTGGCCACTGTCCTTGCCGCCATCAATGTCCGCCCTGGATCACCAAGGGTTGCGCTTAGACCGGCGTTGGACAGTCACGGGCGCGTCATCGATACCCCGCCACTGTGGGGCCTGGCTTGCACAGTGACTCGGTGGCGACAGGGCAAGAGGGCAAGAGGGGAAACGCAAGGACTGCAGGTCCTGGCGGAGGAAGCAACGGCAAAGGACAGTCTGGGATCTTGGGATTTGGGACAATGAGCCCTCCCAGGAAACAGACGCGCTCCTGCCATTCCCTCCCAGATCCCACGACCTCACATGCTCCCACATCCGCATAACCCGCATATCTGCATCCACCCGGTCATCCACACACACACACACACACCTGCGGATGCATACGAGCTGTGAGCTTCTGAGCCTGTGCAACAACCTGTGCACAATTGTCCTGGCCCAACCTCAGCCACCGAGCGCCGCGGGCGCCTCGTCCGATCCTCCTCCCTTGCGCATTCCGCGCCCTCTTTCCCCGTCCCTTACCTGCATTCCTTTTTCTTTGTGGCCCTTGCTCTCTCGATGGCAGTACATGGCAGTGCGAGTGCCTCCACTCGTGTTCCATACCGTCAACACACCGTCATCTCCGGTCGACCATGTCGCCTTCCCTCATGTTTGGCTGCCTTCCCTCATGATTGCCTTCCCTCACCAGTTTCTATGCCAGTCGCGCGTCGTGCAACGCCATACTTAAGAAAAGACTGATTGACAGTGACAGAGGTCTTTTCCGCCATCCATCTCTATCCACCCCTCCTCATCGACATTATCGTCATCCCCCTTTCTAACGACTTCTCCTTTGGCCATGTCGCAAGGATCTCAGAGCGAGTCTAGGCGGGGTACCTACCCATACTTTGCCACGTCAGGCCCCAAATCCGCTATCCAACATTCGCACCTTCAGAACAATCGCCCTGACAATTTGAACGCATCCATGGCAGCTTATGGAACTGCAGGAGGGCACATGTCGTCCAGCCAGGTGGGCTCCAGAATGTGGACAGCGCCTTTGTCGAACGCCCAGTCCCTCCCGAGGATTGTCCCCAATTCTTCCTCTAACGGGGCCAACTGCATGCCCTACCTTTCGTATAACATGGATGGGCTGGTCGTCTCTCCCCCTCTCACCCCTACAACAGTTCCTTCGCAGAAGTCTCTTGAAGTTGACGTCTATCACCCTGCGCCACTCTCTACCACACCAATTTCGCACTCATCGACCGGCAGCCGCCCCCTCACCGGCGACTCTCCCAGCGGACGCCTTCGTGTTGTCCGTGTCCAATCACCCACAAAGAAGCGCAAAACGGGGGAAGGCAAGCTTCCTACATTTTTGGTTCGGTTGTATGAGTGAGTCTTTGTCAAACTGCTATCCTAACATTTCGCAGAATCTTGAAAGAACCAAAATACCCCAAGGTAAAGCCTCTTTATAATACGCGTCCTACTCGGAAGCTTACCGTCGCAGCTTCTTTCCTGGGACGAAACAGGCCAGTTTATTGTTGCCCACACCTCCGATCCTCAGTTGTTGGAGGTCCTCAAGAGCGAATACAACCAGAACCGAGTGGCCAGCTTTACGCGGCAGCTCAACGTGAGTTGTGTTTTCTGGTTATGGCTAAACCTCGTAGATCTACGGTTGGATGCGCGACAATATTTCGCGCAACACTGAAAGCACTGAGCCCACTCTTTGGCGACATCAGTCTCTCAATCGCGAGTCGACTTTGGAGGACCTTCTCGCCACTGTGCGACGTGTTGCGCCCCGTACTTCCCAGGCCGAGAAGCGACGCAAAATGGAAGAGGAGGACGGTCGTTCGCCCAAGCGTCTGTCTATGGATCAAGGTTTCGGCTACTCGACACCTTGGATGACAGTGTCGCCTACAGATGGTCAGTTTGCGCTTGGCGTGTCATCGCCGGTCGATCCATGCTTTAGGCATCATCGCCACCGAAGTCGTCGCTACTCCAACCCCGAGGGTATTCCGATGGAGACCAGCGGTGCTTCCAACTCTCGCTTCATTCCCGGCGCCCTTCCCCTTCAATCCTCCGTGGATGGAAGGATGCTCTCCCAGTCGGCTCCAACTTTTAACACCTCCTCGTACCTCACGGGGGTCAACAACCGTGCTTCTACAGGCCTCTTGCAGAGCGTTTCCGCCATGCCGTCATCGGACATTCTCGCAAACCCAGGCATTCGTTACTTGACCACGACGCAAGGCAACTACTCTCTTCAGCTCAACAGGTCAACCAACCAACCCTTGCAGCATCAGATTAATGATCCGAGCACCTGGACTCGCCACGGAATTGCGACCCTTGGCCACGGCATGAAGCCTTTCTCTCTTGCGCCGCTCGCGTCAAACTCGCCCGAAACACCAATTACTTCTTTGAACAACGGATTTCAATCAGCCATGAACATTCCGCAGACGCCAACGTCAGGGGGTCCGAATAATTTTCCACCCCCCCGCATGACCGCAACCACCCAACAGGGCTCCCCGAAGGGCGAGGAAGAGATCATTGTTACCCCTCCGCCTGCTCCCTCGCAATCACTTCGCCAGGCTACCGTTGTCCCGGGTGCCTATATGGGTATTCTCAACGCCCCTGCAACTCCGGCCAGTCCGTGGGCACCCAGCAGCTCCGTGTGTCGCTCTGCCAACGGACAGAGTCGTTCCGAGGCTTTAGCGCCCAGGTCATCTAGCGTGTTACAGCGTGTTATGCACGGCCAGTCGGGTCTTTCGTTTGTGCCTGAGGAAGAGGGTGACCCCCTTCCCAGCTCTATCCTTCCTCAACCTCGTCTCTTTGATGATATCGAGCAATAAATTTATGACTTTTTACGAACGGTACGTAAGGATTCGCCCTGGCTAGTGTTATAATTTTTTTTGCTAACGTCCAAGGCCTTGGTTCATCTCAAGCCAGTATTCTCCCTTCCATGTGCCTATTCTTACGATCCAATTCGACGTCTTTCATCATCCCCCTTTTGAAGGTGGCGTGCCACACTTTAGCTATACTACTTCAACATGATTCGCGACAAGAAATCGAGACCTGCATTTGCCGTCTGGCACCAGGAAGTGCGTGTGGTCTGGATTGCAATGCGCAACCAACTTTGGAGTCTTCGAAAGCCATACTTGTGTATGTCTGTCTTCATGCCCCTCACCGATTCTCTCTACGGCTGTTACGACTTGTCTCTGATGTTTTACGAGTGTGTCAATAAACTGCATGTATCTCTTGTACAGCGAAGCGTCTCGCGAGAGAACAGAAATTGAACGCGCCAAACAGTGGATCCGGAAGGGCATTTTATCTCAGATTAATGGACTGTGTTGTGCGTCGAGAGGAGCTGGGAGAAGGTGTTTCATTGTGCGCATAGTTGACGAGAATCCCGCGAAAATGGTTCGGAAGGTGATTGGGGAATGTGGCACATCGAGCGAAAACAAGAAAAACATAAAGTGCCACTTTTGTGCACGTGGATACCATGCAGTCTCCATCACTTATCCACACCACCCCCTTTATTCAGAACCTCGTAAACTCACGTCTCACATGTCACCAGAGCCACTCCGCTCTCAATCGAGCCCTTCAAACGACATCTTCAAACGACTCATCAACAACCAACACAAGTCGTATCGCCACTCGTCGACATCCATCCGCGCACTGTTCAAGCCGATCGCGACCAAAAGGACCCCATAGCGTCCGTCAAACCCTCGTGCCCGCCGTTTCTCCCTTTCCGGCCAAACCCTCTAACCCTTCCCCTCCCCTTCCCCCCCCCACCCAACCTCCACCCACAATGGCCAACCTCGGCGTGCCCGTCAAGCTGCTGCACGAGTCGCTCGGGCACATTATCACTGTCGAGCTCAAGACCGGAGAGTCGTACCGCGGAAAACTGATGGAGGGTGAGTGTTGCCGCGCGGCGTGCGGCGCGCGTGTTGTTGTTCTGTGTAAATGTGTTTTAGATGCTGACATTTCTCTCCAAATCTATTGACACTAATTTCTATACCTATACCTGTGTTTAACGCTCACTACCCGATCTACTCTCGGCACTCGCTTCCCTCTCCCCCTCGCTCCCCCGCTCCCTCGCTCACGCTTCGCGATCACAGCCGAGGACTCGCTCAACATGGCCCTCCGCGAGATCATCGTCACGGGGCGCGACGGGCGCGTCTCCCAGCTCGAGCAGGTGTACATCCGCGGCAGCATGGTGAGTGAGAGTGAAAGGCGGGACAGGCGGATGTCGGGGATGGTGTAGGTTTTGGGGTTGCGAGCGGGTGTAGGAGATTCGTCTCTTATTTCGAAATCTGGAGTCACGGCGACGGATGGTCAACTGCCCTCGGATCCGTTCCGCCGCGCACTCTCACCTCCCCCAACGCTTCCCTTCCCGCCCTGCTCCCCGTACCGCGCCGAATAGCACTCACCCCAGGTCCGCTTCATCATTGTCCCCGACCTGCTCGCAAACGCGCCGATGTTCAAGCGTGTGGGCCCGAACGCGATGCGCGGACGCGGTATCGGTGCTGCGCGTGGTCGCGCGACCATCCAGCGTGCGAATGCGCGCCGTGGCGCGCCGCGCGGGCAGGGTGTGCGTCGTTGAGTGTATGCGGGAGCGGTGTGCGATAGTATTTGCCGATGAGATGCCACGATTGATACACTAGAGAAAAGAGAAACGGGGGCCCAACTGGGCATCTGATACATACATGATAGCATCTGGTATTAACGCTACGGGTGGACCTGGGAGCCGTACGGTATACTCTGCCCCATGCAGATTCTCTAGCATCCGCCTCCATGTCCATCACCTCTGCTCCCATTACTAGAAATTAAGCACGTCCTCGAGACGCTGCTTTGGCAGCTTGGCAACCTCGGCCTTGGCCTTTGCGAGAAGAGCCTTTGCGCTCTCGTCTGTCGGACGGAACTTGAGCACCTGCCTGAGGTCGGCCTCTGCCTCGCGCCAGCGCGCGAGCCCCATGCGCGCGACCGCGCGCTGGTAGAATGCTTTCGAGTTTTTCCCGTCCTTGCGCAGGATGTGGTCGCAGTCGCGCTCCGCGAGCGCGTGCTTCCCGAGTGCATTGAGCGCGACCGCGCGGTTGGAATAGTAGACCGTCTTCTTGCCGTCGAGGCTGATCGCGTGGGTGTAGCACTGTATCGCGTCGGCGTGCTGTCCGGCATTGACAAAGACGTTGCCTGCTGCTTTTTCGCGGGCCCCGAGCTCCTCGCACCACCGGTCCATGCACTCGACCCAGGCGCGGGCCTCGCGCGTCGGCCGCCCCTTGCGCGTCGCTGACGCCTCCGTCAGCCGCCGGTAGAACGCTACCGGGTGGATCGACTCGAGCGCCGCAATGTCCTTGACATAGCCGGGATACGAAAACGGCGAGACCGAGGACGCAACGTGGTATGTTAGCTGGGCGTCAGCTGAATTCAGAACAGTTCTAGCTCACCTTGACGTAGTGCCTAAATGTCAAAACTATGGCAGTGTTGCGTAGGCCCGGGTCGGCCTCGGCCCACTCGGCAGGAAGATACACCTTCTTCTTCTCGGCCTTGGGCTTTGGCCGCGCCTTGACAGCCTTGTTGAACCGGGCCTTACTCCGCCCCACCTTCATTTTGTGATTCTTCGGACCGCCATTTGCCGCCACGGACCCATGCTCGCTTGCATCGTCCTCGTCAAGACGGAGGGGGATCTCAAGGCCCTCGAGGGCCGCAGGGGCATTCGCACTCGGTCCGTACCGGCTCTCCACGGATGGGTCCACTGCGCCCAGCTCCTTGAGTCTCCAGCGCAGATGCTCCTCCACGGCGAGGACGTCTGTCATCTGCGGATGGGGGAAGATCGCCGGCCGGACATCGACGTCTGTTCGCTTCTTCTTCTCATGTCGCACAAACCCTCGGCCGGCCGGGATGGGTTCTCGCTCTGGCGGCTCGGGGACGGGCACGACGCGCGGTAGCCCATTTGGGACGTTGTGTGCAGACGGCGACACGCGCTCTTGCCATTCTGCTTCGCTCTCAAACAATCCCGCCCAGCTCTGCGCAACATGCGAATCTCGCAGCTCGTACGGTAACAACGCGATCGGGGCCCTGCGCACGCGTGCCGCTGCGTGTAGACATGCTGGACATGCCGCCAGTTGACACAAACATGCGGCATGGTCGTCGTCGTCGCTCGGCGCTCCATGAGCCGGCCCAATGTCGTGGGTGCACACGCCATCACGCGGGAGGCCTGGCATCATTGTCGGCTGCGCACCCAGGCCGCCAGCGCCAATCGCAGCCGCCGCAGTGGTCGCCATCGTGGAGCTCTCGCCGCGAGCGGCGGGGGAGAGATGGCCTGATAGGCGCCGGTCGAGTTCGGCGTAGAGCACATCGAGAATGTCGGCCATGAAGATCTTGTCGACTTCCGGTCCACCGTGCACAATCTCTTTCCGCATAAATTGCGGTGATGCGCCGGCGAGGATCAAGGTAATTAGGAAGGTGGGGAGGGTGCGGGTGAAGACATGATGAAAGGCCTCGGTCCTGCAAGGGTTAGGATGATCCAAGCCACTCCACGCTCGCCGTCTGCTCTCATCGCGTCGGTTTCTCACCAGCAGGCTTGGATCCAGACATCAAACTCGCGCCGCACGACCACCGCCATGTCCTCGACGAATGTCTCGAGGTCATCATCGGAGAGCGTTGCCGTTCGTAGTGTCGGGTCGGATGTCGGGGGATGCCCTGTGCGTGCTGGCCATTGGATTCGGTGTGGACATGACGGTCCGGCGCCAAGAGCCATTGGATTGATGGTGGTAGCGGTGGTTGCCGAGGGGGCGGTGGTGGACGTCGCGTCATTGTTGAAAGTTAATGGCTCCTGATGGCGGCCGGGAAGCTGGAGGCGCGGGACTTGCGGGGGTGGTGCTGGTTGCCGATATGCGTTTGCTGCTGCTGTCAAGCTGTCCGCATTCATCTCCGGGAAGACGGGCGGAAAGAGTGGCGGCAGCGCATGCGCGATTGGAAAGCGCAGTTGCGGTGGTGGCATGGTGTCGTGGTCATGGATGGAAAGAGAGGCGGGAGGGGATTAAGAGTGAGAGAAGAGCAAGTCCAGTGTCCCGGCTGGACTTTGATGTCGGTAGTCTGTTCGCCCCTTGATGAACCTGAATAGAATGTGTGTGCGGGGCGGGTGCGGGGGTGCGAGAGAGGTAGAGTGAGGATGGGATGGAGATGTATGTCGAGCGAGCGACCGTCGATGATGACCTCAACGACCTGCACACTCCATGTTCTCTGTGCTTTCTCAGTCCTGGTCTCTTGCAGAGGATGGCAGTGCTCGCATTCACAACAGCCCCGCAAACGGAGGTATTTTGAATGATAATCAATTACACATCATTTTATTTTCTGTTGTGGCTGGGCTGGATGCGCGTCTCACCATTGTGTGGTCACCACCATAGTAATGTTGACCACCACCACTCACCTCGATCACTTGTCTCTGTCGGTTCAACAGTGTCTCTCCCACATCCATCCATCTCGCAATCCACCCCAATCCAACGCGGACACCATCATGGTCTACAACGGAGGTAAGCTTCTCGTCCCGTATACTGAGCTTACACCACAGACGAGGTCTCGGCGGTCGTCGTCGACTTTGGCTCCCATACGACGCGTGCAGGCTGGGCAGGAGAGGACGGCCCCCGTATCGTCACGCCTTCCTTTTACGGGTACAAGGAGTCGGAGGCGGGTGCATCCAGCACAAACGGAAACGGCGCAGCGGCAGGCGATGGGGATGACCCGATGGATGGCGGTGCAGAGAAGGAGGACGACAAGAGCAGTGTCAAGAAGAAGACATACTATTTCGGCGACGACGGCGTCAACGTCTGGCGGGATGGCCAGGAGGTCGGCAACTTTATGGTTGACGGAATGAGTGGGTGTTTTTGGGGGTCTGGGCGTGTCGCGCGCGTGCGCGCAACGATGGATGCACGCAGCTGACGCGCAGTCCACGACGGAGAAGCCGCGGGCGAGATGCTCAAACACATCCTGCGCGATCGCCTCAGCGCCGACCCGAGCGAACACCCCATCATGTTCACCGAGCCGGCATGGAACACGAGCAAGGCGCGCGAGAGCATTGTGCAGATGTCGTTTGAGGGTGAGGGCGTGCCGGCGCTCTACTTTGGATCGAGCGGAGTGCTTTCTGCGTGAGTATGAAAGGTTCTCAAAAAGGGTGCTCGTAACCTGACCCGTCAGATTCGCGGCTGGCAAGGCTACCGCCCTTGTGCTCGATGTTGGCTATGCCAATGCGTCTGCGGTTCCGGTTGTCGATGGCTACGCGCTTCGCGCAGGCACTATGCGGCAACCTCTCGCGTCGTCGCTCGTCCTTTCTCAGCTCCACCACCACTTTGCCAACCCGACACCGACCCGGTCATTCCCACTGTCTCTGTTGCCGCGCCACCTGATTGCGAAGCGTGAGACCACGGCGGAGCTCGGATTGGAGCCGCGGCCACAGATCCGCGAGGACAGGTTGAAGGGCACGACACAGTCGTGGCGCGCATGGGCCGAGCAGAGTGTAGTTGACAGCTGGAAGGAGACGTGCGCTGAGATTGTCACGGCCCACGGCTTTGACTTCCGCACTGCGCGCGATCTGCCTCAGGTGCTGTACGAGTTCCCCGACGGGTACCACCAGTACTTTGGCGAGGAACGCTACCGATTCACAGAGGCGCTGTACGACCCGAAGAACTACTTTGACCAGAGTGTCGAGCCGCCTGCATCTCTGCGCGCCACGCCGCAGGGTGACCATTCGCACGACCTCAAGAATGTTGTGCCGCTCAGCCAACTGGTGCACGACTCGATCATGGCGTGTGATGTTGACGTGCGCGCGTCGCTCCTCCAGAACATTGTTGTTGTCGGCAACACTTCGCTCACCCGCGGCCTCACTGAGCGTCTCGACCTCGAGCTCGCTGCCCTCCTCCCTAGTGTAAGTGGCGTGTGCCAACTAATCCTGACATTCGCAGCAAAAGATCAAGATCCACTCGCCGTCAATCCCCTACGAGCGCAAGTACGCGTCGTGGCTCGGCGGCTCGGTGCTCGCGTCGCTCGGCTCGTTCCACCAGCTCTGGGTCACAAAGGACGAGTACGAGGAGCACGGCATGTCGATTGTGCACCAGCGTGAGTTTAGGAAATGCGCCAATAACTGACAATACAGGGTGCAAGTAGAGTTCTTGTTGGTAGATATGCGTTATGATAGTGATATAGCTCCAGGGCGACTAGGGCGCGACTCGTGAGTTGTTGGGACTCAGCTGACACGTAATAACCGGGCACATTGCCCCCTGATGACGGACAAAGTGGTGGCTTTCCTATTGTCCAGAGCCCTAATGCCAAGTCCGCGCTCCGAGCTTTGGAACACGGTGCCCCACAACAGTGCGACGGCGCCGCGCACAATAACGCTCTCCGGCACATCCCTCAGACCGGATCGACCACTTACACACACTGACCATCTCTTCATAAGCGTGAGCGGCCGTGCGGAGGCGGTGCCGACCACCATGTATCAGTCTCATTATCTCACCTCAAAACGGCGCCCCTGCGGTGGGCATTGACACTGCGGTCCTAAACTGGAGTTTGGGACCGCGAGCGGGTGTGCAGCGCAAAGACCATGACCATTTTGAGCGCGAGCAAGAGCAGGAGCGCGCAGCAGGCTCCTGTGAGAAAAGAGATCGAAGGGGATCAGCCCCGTATATAAACGTCTCCGCCCGACACTTCCACGACACCACCAACTCTTTACGGACTATGCCCCCGCTCCCAGTCTGGCGCACGCAGCTCGACACCCTTCTCGCCGCCGCGCCTCTCCACAAGGGTGCGTCGCGGGAGCGAAAGGCAAAAACTCTCCGCTTCGCCGGCACTAATCCCAGACTTGTGCATGGCGACCGCCTCGGCGCACGGCAACACCCCGCGCGTGCGGCACGTCTCCTTCCAGGGCTGTGAGCCACCCCAAACACGCGCAATACTTATCCAGTCTCGCCGTCCGGCTACTTACTTATCGCCACGGATCGCGGATCCGCCAAGGTCAGCGATCTGCAGGCCCACCCCGAGACCGAGATAGCATGGTTCATCCCGCCGTGCCAGTTTCGTATTCGCGGGCTCGGGGTGGTGGTTGGCGAGGCGGGCGAGTGGAGCGCGGCGGCGCGCCGCCTCGGCGTCTCACCGAATGCTGTAGATGGGGGATATGCGTATTGGCGGACCGAAAAGGATAGGATTTTCGGGAGCCTCGGGCCCCTCGCTGCTAGATACGACCATGCGCCACCCCGCGGAGCTCATGTCCCCCAGGGCGTTGATAATGCGCACTACAACCTCGTCGTCCTGGCTGTTGTGCCTTTTCGTGTTGAGGTGCTCGATCTCCGGGGCGGATACACTACGTATGTGTCTACCGACAAGGGGTGGATCGTGGAGAAAGAGGCGGTGAGGCTCAATGAGCGGGCGCACATCTAGATAGAGTAGATTATAGCCACTGGTATGCGGAGATGTTGTGAGAACTGCTCGTGGCTGAGAAGGGATACGAGGTGGGTCCTGGGTGTCCGCGGGTATCGCTAATTGGTGGTGGGAGCCCAGTTGGCTCGATGCATTCAGTACTTTGTGCTATGGAAATATGGAGTGTACTATTGATTGATCTACGAGATGTTCTACATAAAGTCCAGCAATGACGATGTTGTCTACTGCTTGCTTTTGCTCTGCGCCGCGGCTCCGGCCTCCTCGCTTCGATGTTTCATACGCATGTCGACGCCGATTGTCAACGCAAGAGGATCGAGATGGCGCAACCGCTTACTCGTCCGCGAAGAGACCCCAGTCCTTGACCTGGAGGCCCTTGACGGCCTCCTCAAGCCACTTCTGCGTCTTGTCGACCTCCTCCTTGCCGTTCGTCGCATTGGCGCGCACGTTGGCAGTGACGACAATGTCGGCGCGCTTCTTCTTGCCCGCAATCTCGGCGTCGACACGGTACAGCGCGAGGCCGATCCACACCTCGTCAGGTGCGTCCGCCTCGTGGCCTGGGCGCGGCGCGCCAGTCGGGTCGTGGGAAAACTTGTGGATGCGCTGCGTGCCGACGAGCGTGACCGGTGCCGGGGTGACGAGCTGGTCGACAGATGACACCACCTGGTGCTGCGGCGCGATTGGGGCGGATGGCGCCTCGGTCAGGATCGTGGTGTTCAGAGAGGCATTGTCGTGCGCGACAGAGTTGAAGTGGAACCTGTTTGTCAGCAAAGGAGCACAGCTTTATCTTGGGTGGCAAAGTCGAGGTTTTCATGCAACCACCGACCAAAGCTCGGTATTCAGCTCAACTCACTTGGCAGCATCCCACAGGTTGGTCGCTGCGCCACCCTCGGTAACGATCGCGAGGAGCTCGACGATGACGCTCGTGTCGGTGGTGGACGAGAGCCACACCTCCTGGTTGTCGGGGATCTGGCGGATGTCGCTGGAGTTAGCGATGGGTGGGGTGCGTATGGTGGTGAACAGCCACGGCGCGCGAATGACGAGCGCGCAGATGACGAGCGCGCGTACTCCTGCGCCTGGATGCCTGATCTAGTTTCCATCCAGTTGCAGAGATCCAGCGGCAGTGCTCGCCATCATTGGGCCCTGCCATCGCGGCGACTCACCTGGCATCGAGGAAGTCGGCCGGGAGGGGCATGCTGATCGCGCCGCCGAAGAGCGCGTGCGGGGTGAGTGCGGCCATTTTGGAGTTGTGGGTGACGGGGAGGAGATGGGAATTATGTCGAGAGCGACGGAGAGATCAAGAGACAATAGATGGAGAGTGGATGGGCAATGGTGCGAGGTTGGTTTCCAGCCACTCGTGGAGTCTGGGTCTTTATACCCAGCCAGGCCAGGCAGGACAATAGATCCATCAACGATGCGGTCATTCCCTCCCACCCGGTTCCGCGCCACCAAACGCCCCCGCCTTTGTGTTCACAACATCCGTCTTCACAATTCCACCCACAACCCCGCTTCTCTCGGACCGACTCCATTTTCCTCGCATAATGGCAGACTCCCCCGTACACCTCGACGCCCTCCCCACCGAGCTCCGCCTGCGCGCGCTCGAGGCGCGCGTCCGCGGCGTACCCTCTACCTTCCTTGCCCCCGAGCCCGAAGCCGAGACCGACCGCGACGCCGAGCGCGACCGCGACGCCGAGCGCGACGTGCCCCTATCGCAGCGCGCCGCCGCTCTGCGCACCAAGCTCGACGAGGCGGCAAACACCTCCCCGCCCCTCCGACAGTTTATCGACAACTGTGAGTGCTTTTTACCTCTAATGTTCGTTCTGACGACAGACGAGCGGTACGCGCCGCTGCTGCGCACGCTGCCGGGCGACGACGAGGTGGCCCCCGAAGCGGACGTGCTCTCCCCCGACGCGAAGGCTGCGCTCGTGCTCGAGTCGCGTGCGGACATTGTCGCTGCAGAAAAGGGCCTCCGCGAGATCGACGTGTATAACCGCCGCCGGGTGACTGGCGCGGACGGGCTAGAAGGTGGGTCTGGATTTGACTGCCGGTGGGGCTGATGGCAGAACTTGTTAATCTCAAGCCGGCGCTCGTGGCGGGCACGCAGCGCGTTGCGGCCAGGCATAAGAGTCTTGAGGAGGCGAGGGGGGACGTTGCGGCCTTGGTGGGGCGCTACAACGAGTTTGTGAGTGAGGCAATCCTGTGGTCCAAGGCTTCGTGCTGGCCGTTGCTGGCTCTAGTGATCGCCGCTGACGCGCTCCCCAGACGTCGACCGTGTCGGAAATGTTTCTTGCGCTGCACGACCAGCTCACGCACCTGGAGGAGGCGGTGACGCGCGCCGAACGCGCCAAGCGCGACGCGCAGAAGTTCCGCTACTGAGCCATGTTGTGACACCGTTTCAATCCACACAGTCCACGATTCACACCGACGGCTTGGGTCACTCGCTGGCCAGCCGACTACCAGCTACCACCCTGCATCACGACCGATACCCTGTAATATCTACTACATACATGCACGTAATTCATCTCGTATACATCTCATCTAGTGGTCGTCCTCGTCTTCACCGGGACACCCGCCGGGAGCGTCCATCTCGGCCCAGCTGGCGTACTGCGATCCGCACCAGAAGCAGAAGAGGTGCTCGTGGCGCAACTGGCTCACGAGGAAGGCGAGATTCTCCTCGGGCTGTGGTTAGCTATTAGCCTCATAACACAGCACAGACACTCACCGTCATGGCAAGCACGCGTTTCGTGCCCGAGATCATCTCCTCCCAGTCGGGCTCCTCCCCAGCTTCCTCTTCCTCCTTACTCGGCTCGCTGGGCTTTTCCTCTTTGTCAATCTTCACCCCGAAGCGCACCTGCTCCTCGTCCTCGCCACCCAGGTCCGCCAGCATGTCGCGCCGCATCTGCTCGCGCAGCTTCTCCGCCGACGAGACAATCCGCGACGACGCGAGAACAGCAGCAGCCGTAGGTGCAGGTGCAGGCGCCTCCACCTCAGGCGACGGGGAGCGGGATCGCGTGGTGTCGAGCTCGGGGTAAAGGCGGATAAGGAGCGGACGGGGCAGGCTCTCGGGATCCATGGGGTTGGCGTGGAGCGGGTGGAACTGTGGTCAGCGCGGACTCCATCTCCCGCAGCACATACCTTGATGCCCTTGGCCGCGTCTTTTTCAACCAGCAGCGCCCGCGCCTTGTATGCCTTGCGCCCCGCATCTCTCGCGGCAAAGTCGGCTCCCCTCCGCCCGCGAAACGTACTCGCCTCAGTCTCGAGGCGCGCGTGCGCCTCGGGCGCCAAATCATCTGGCCCGAGGCGGCGTAACGGCGGCGGCGAGGGTGAGCGCGCCGTCAAGCCCTTCCGCCCGGCCCACATCGAAATGCGTACCGGTTCCTTGCGCTTCGGGTCGGGGCTCGCGCTCCGGCGCCGTCCCAGGCTCTCGCCAGGCGTCCACCCCATCTTGCGCATAAAGTCGAGCGCCTTCGGCGCCGCTGCGGCCTTCCCCGAGCTTTTGGAAGTTCCTGAGGTCTCGTCCTTATCCTCGTCAAAGAGACTGCGGTTCAGCCCCTCGCGCCGCCGCTCGGCCTCGCGCTCCCGGAGCGGGAGGTTGCGCGCGTTGTGCGCCTGTCCCCGCCGCTGACCCGCGAGCGCGGCCCGCGATCGACGCGCGCTGTACGTGCTTTCCTGCGGCACGTCGACAAGGTACTTGTCGGACATGAAGTCGTCGTCAGAGTCGGACATTGCGGCGGTTGGTGTGGGTGAGAGAAGAGGAGAGGATGAGAGAGTGGGTGGCGAACGCGGTGACTTTCTGTTGTACTGTTTGTGGTTTGTGCATCGACTTGAGGTGACGCACTGGACCACTTGACTCGAAGCTTGCATCCTGGGGGGTCTCCTTCCCCCATGTGGCACATTTTCCGCCGCAGCGCCGCAGCGCACCAGACGGCCAAGTCAACAAGCCCGATCCAGCCGAGATTCGACAAAAAGTCCAATCCACCTCTCTTTCGTCCACCACACCCCCACAATGGCCACCCGGGCCAACGCCAACGCGCTCTACGTGCTCCGCCTCGTGCTGCGCTCCGGCGGCGCGGCGCGGCGCCCCTTCTCCGCAACACCCATAGCGCACCGCGTCGCCTCGGGCCCGTCGACCCTGCATGGACACGGGCAAGGGCTGTGCGGAACTGGATCCACAGCGTTCGCATCAACGAGCTCGTCGGCTGCCGCCGCCGTACCGGAAGAAACGGACTTTCTCGAAGAAGACGAACACGAGTATGCGGCCGCGGCGTCGTTCCTCCCGTCGCGGGCGAGCGGCCATGGTCCCTCGCCGATCCCGTGGCCGACCGTCTTTCCGCACGGCTCGGAATCCAGCGCGCCGCGCCCCCGCCCGTGCGACATTCTTGCGCGCCTCGTTGCCGAGAACCGCCTCGAACCCGCGCGGAAAGTGTACGACGAGCTCACGGCGCTGCATACCCCTATCGAGCGGCGGAAGCTGTATCTCGAGCCCGCGGTCGCCTGCCTCGCGCCCACGCCAGAGGGCCGCGCCGCGTTCCTCTTCTGGCTCGAGCTGTACCCCAACCGCCCCGCGACGCGGAGCAGCCCAGACCTCAAACAGACGTGGCATCCCATCGTCGCGCGGATCATGAATGAACATCTTGACAGCACGCAGTTTGTCGTCGACTTTTTAGCGCTGGCAGGGAAGAAGGGCCTCCTTCCCGCTGTCCTTCCGCTGCTGCTCACGCCATTCGCGACGATCACTCCGCCGCATATCTCGGAAGGCGCGCTCGAGACTGCCATCGCGGCATATCGCGCGTCGACGACCAGTGCGACCTCGAAATCCGCCCGCGCCAATGCCCTGAGATCACTCACAGATTCCCAGATCGCAGCATGGTGGAATCGCTATCTCCGCAGTCTCGCGCTCGCGGGATGGACCGACTCGGCGCGCGCGCTCCTCTACTCCCCGCCGGAGGGCGTGAGCTGGACGCGGATAACGCGCACCGTTGTTCTGGGGCACGGCCTCGAGCGGCGCGAGGCCGCCCTCGCCGCTGCGCAGGCACGCGAGGAGGCACAGCGCACGAATCCGCTGTTGGGTATCCGGCGAGAAGATGCCGCTCCGCTCCCGCAGCGCGTCCGTGCAGCCATCTCGGGGAACCGCCTGCCGTCCGTCACTGAGCTGGCGGATATCCAGGCGCAGCTCGTGGCACTCAACCGCTCCCGCCTGCTCGCCCTCCTGCACCGCCGCTTCCTCCGCCGCGACGCCGCCCACCGCAAGTCGCGCACCGTCCCGACCGTATCGGACATGTGGTGGTGGCATGCCGAGATCATGCGTCTCTCCCGTGCAGGCGAGCACGCAGCGGCAGTGGCAAAGTTCCGCGACCACTTTCTGTGGATCGGCCTCCCCCCGCTGTCCTCCACTGAGGGCCCAGCGCCGGACCCAGCATCCCCGCGACTCATCCCCTCGATCCAGGTGCTCACCACGGTGCTCACATCCATCCTCGAGCTCGAAAACGACGCGCCAGCGTACTATGCGCGGTATCTCTCGTCCCTGCCGCGCCTCCCGCCAACAGTAAAGCCGACAATGTACACCCATCTGGCATTTGTGCGCGCGGTCGCCTACCAGAGCGGACCAGCAGCGGCGACGGACGCGCTCTCCGCCGCCCTCCTCCTCGGCCAGGATCCGGGCCTGCCCGCTTGGAACGCCCTTCTCCTAGCGTACCAGACGCGCGGGGAGATCCACGCGGTGTTCCCCCTCCTCTCGGCGATGGAGCGGCGCGAGACGCTCGGAAACGGCATGAGCATGCCCGCCCCCAGTGCGCGCACGTACGCCGGTCTCATCCACACGGCCGCGCGCGCAGGCCACATGTCTCAGGCGCAGCAGTTTCTCCAACGCTTCAAGCGGTTTATCAACGTCTCGGCGGCGCAGGGCCGCGAGGTCACCGACGAGGATAGGGCGCTCCTTGGCGAGGTGAAGAGCGCGGTGCGTAAGGGACGGGAACGCGCCGAGACTGCTGCAGTGGAGAATAAGAGGGCTACGGGATAGAGTTATACATGTCTTGGATATCTTTTGCAGAGGTCCCGGTGCTGCCGGGGCGACAGGATGGAATATGTGTATAGTTTATGACCCGTCTGTCGAGAGTTGCGGCCCTGCCACTTTGCACCTCGAGTCTCATCAACTTGAGTGTTTTGCTCCAATTTCTCTTAACAACAGCTCTAGGTATTGTACCGACCCCAATCGCAGAAGGCACATGTATATTTGTTTGTGCAGACAAGAGCTGCAATGGTACTGACCGGATTGTCTTGCCACAAACAGTGCCACTTTCGATGGCCATCTCACTTATTTTCGTGCTCTCCCAATTTTCAAACCTCTTTCACACAGTTTTGCTAATATCTTCCATGCATCGCTTGCCAGAGACTCTGCAATTACATATTCTGAAAGCTCTAATACTGCGCAATGACTTGGGAAAATTTCTACATCACTGGAGGACATTGTGAAAAGTTACAGTTGTTCAAAGGTGGACGGCATGTGGCAAGTGGCGTTTGCTGCCACGCTCAACCACACTCAACCCCCATCCAATATCGATGTCACAAGCCCAGAAGTGCAGGTATAACATACATTCAACATTGCTACGGCTGCTATGACGGGATGTATTCTGGGATTGAAGCTGGATCACGGAATTGAGGGGGTTACGCAGGTACAAACTGCACATTTTTCACATTTAGTCGCGGTCCTAGTCGCAGTCCGTCGAGTTGAGCTTGAAATCAGCTTTTTTCTGCATTCTCGCGACTCACGATGCGCAGAATGTTAAGGAATAAGTTCAGGAAGTCGAGATAGAGCGACAATATAGGTTTCTCTTGCTTCGTCGACAGACTGGTCATTATCCGTCGAACTGAGCTTAGAATCAGTTCTGTTCTCCAGTCTCCGACCGTCGCCTAGTCGCGGTCCGTCGCATTGAGCTTTTCGTCAGTCCAACTCTGCAGTTCCAAGTCTCACGAAGCGCAGGGTGTAAAGGATCAGATTAAGAAAGTCGAGATACTGACCCCTCAACACTGTCGTTTAGTCGCGATCCGTCGAGTTGAGCTTAAAATGAGCTTTTTTCTGCATTCTCACGACTCACGATGCGCAGAATGTAGAGGAATAAGTTCAGGAAGTCGAGGTAGAGCGACAACGATGCGAGGACCGGCTCGTCGATGCTTAGGCGCTTCATGATCTGTTGAGTGTCGTAGAGGATGTAACCCGAGAAAATGAGGACGCCGCCACACGCAATCGCGAGGTCGAAACTCTGACCGAAGGGGATGAAGATGTTCACGAGGCCGGCAGTAATCAGGCCCATGAGGCCGGCGAAGAGGAAGGGACCGAGACCGGAGAAGTCGAGCTTAGTCTGGAAGGTAAACAGTGTAAGGCCCACAAACACTCCGACCGTGATGACAAGCGCCTGGACGACCTGAGTTTCGTCAGTTTTCAAACAATTACGCTTCTTCTACATGCTACTCCGCTGCTTGACTCACAATCTTGGCATCGTAGTAGGTGGTGGTGGTCCCCACCATCATGCTCTCGAAGACGGTAAACAAGGCCAGGACGATCATGTTGGTCGGGTACGAGTGGCGCTTGAAGTAGACGCCAGCGAGAGAACCAAACGAGCCGATGATTGAGACAAAGATGAGCCAGGTGTTGTTCTGGACAAACGTCTTTGCCGCGTCGTTAAAGTTGAGGACGCCGCCAACGGTCGCCGTGAGTGCGAGCTGGACCAGGAGGATGGCATAGACCTTGCGAATGAACGCGCGGCGAATCGCCTCGTCGCAGTCGCTCACGGTGACGCCGATCTTAAAGTCGTCCGGGATATCGTCGTCCGGCTGGTCCATCCATGCGTTGCGCGACGAGCCTGCCATTGCCGAGTTTGCGATCATCGCGGCATCGGACGGGTCGAACGCCTGCGCCTTGCCCTTCGACTTTGAGTTTCCGAGCAGCGGCGACGACGCGGACGCCTCGCCGTCGTCCCCTGCCGCGCCGTACTGTGTGTTGATGTCCGTGTACTTTGGTGGTGCCGCCATTGTAAGATGAATGGGTGATGGAGTGAATGGGAAAGGTGGAGAGTGGTGGCAATGAGGTGTAGCAACGTTCGAGAGACTACGCATCATCGCATCATTGCCACCCACCAAAGGTGGGCCACGACGAATTTAGAAGATGGTACTGGAAGCTATTAGAGTTTCATCAGCTCATTAGAAGGTTGTAATGGGTCCAGATTTGGGAGCACAGCCACGACGTCATTTTGTGCACCGTCAGCGACTCCCCTATTTGGACGGAGATGTCTCTGATCTCCATCTTCCAGACCCGCCAACGCCACACTCGATAATACCGAGACACACGCCCCAGCCAGCTCCCCCAGGCGCGCCGGGCTCTCTTGGCTGGAATATGCTTACGTAGTCTGTCTCAATCAAACCCCTGAATTCTTTGGGTGGCGACTATCTATTGTCCGGTTATCCCACTAGCAAGATCCGGCCAATCGGATGATTACAACCGGGAGAATGGCAGAACGGGGAAATACCAAGCAGCACGCAACCACTCAGCTGTGCACAATCGCGCACAGCGCCCACTGCGTTATTATCGCGACCCCATCGGCCATCGTTCCACACGACGACCAGCAACAGTTATCAAGTTTCTCTTTCTATCCATTCACCACTACACCAGCCTGACGGCCCCGAAGCCCCCGCGCACCGCGCCGCGACGCATCATGAGTACCGCCAATACGAATCGCAATACCAGTACCGATCTGCCGTGGCTCTTCTCCGCCACGGCCCAGCAGCTCCCGAACGCGATGGCTCTTGCCCGCGCCGGCGGCAAGAACGGCCGGGTGTACACCTATGTCGACGACGCGGCCCTGGGCACCGCCCAGGGCTACTGCTCGACGTTGGCTACTGGGTCAAGGCAGTGGGTTTGAGGCCGGCGGGGGGAGCCCGCCCAACTCTGTGGGCGCCGATACGAGCGGCTCCAGTGGCAACAACGACATCTGCCGTGATAACAGCAGCGGCAGTAGCAGCCACACAAAGGCCCTCGGTATCGGCCGGCCGGCTAATCACGGCCACCACAACGCATACCTCCCTCCGTCACCTCCCTCTTCTGTCTCTCCCCCGACGACCGCGGTGCATATCCCGCGCCCCGGGGTTTCCTCCCACATCCTCCCGCCATCCCCCACCGCCAGCTTCACCAATGCTGGGCACAACCTCATTAAGAACGTCTCTGGCGCCCAAGAGACGCCCTCTCAATCGCCCGAGTCGCGCTGCGGCCCCGTGCTGCCCCTCATAACCTCGGTATTCCCCTATGCCGCCTCCAGCGTTGCCGCAGTAGCACACATGCTCGAGATAGTCACCCCGCCGGATAACGTACTCAAGGGCTTTATCGTCGACGAGGACTCGCTAGGGCGCTGCGTATTCGTTCATCTGAAGCCAACGCTCTCCGCACCCGCGCCGGAGCGCCTCGCTCCTCATTTCTCGGATGTGCTGCGCCCCCACGACCCGCGCCGTGACCACCCAGTCCCGCCGCTCCGCCAGGCCCCGACACCCCTCGACATGCGCGAGTCGCTCACCGCTCTCCTCGACCTCGCGGACACGCTCGAGGCGACGCAGCTCCTCCTTGTGCTAGACAAGGACGAGCGCGAGACGGCCCGCCTCGCCGAGCTCATGCACTCGCTCATGTACGTCGGCGGCATCCCCGTCCAGCCCGGCCGGCCCGTCGGAGAATGGGACTGGGACTGGCGCCGCTGGGCACTCGTCAGCATCGAGTTGTGAGCGCGAGACGTTTGGGTTAATCAAGACCTGCGTGTCGCATTGCTTTGGTTCTAGCGCTCCTGTGATCCTGTGTCCTGCGATCAACAGATTCAGGAGCCCAGGGAACAGGGTTTTTGCAACGCATCTCGCCCCGTTCAGACCCCGGCTCTTCACCTTTGCCCTCAATCCTCAATCCTCCGTGACCCGAGTCCGACGGTGTCCGATGTGCGACGCGATTCTCGACCGCTTTGCGTTCTGCGTCACGTCACGCGTCACAGGTCACTGGTTAACTGGTCACTTCCACCCTCATAACATCTCATCTCGACTCTTTTCCCCACCTCGACTCTCTCTCCCCTCCCCCCATCATTCCCGACTCACAACACAACACCACATGTTTCCAACCCCTCTGTACCGCTGTTCATCCAGCGCGACTGATCCGACCCGATAATGCGTCTGTTGTCATAGTAGCTAGTAGAAGTACAAACCTCACTGAAATACATAAATATATTATTAGCAATTGGTATGAAGCAATGCCTGTGGCGGGCCTGGCGGGGATGCGCAGGCATAGTGCAGCATACTGGAGGTGAACACTGATTACTGAACTGGATCGCTAGAATGGGAAGCCGAACAGCTGACTACTGACATGTTGACGCCGTGTCCATCACGGCCAGTCAAGTATAACACGATCCCAATGGTCAGGCCGGCCAGGATCATCAGGATCATACCACAGTACCACAACCCAAGAATCCAAAGGCCAAAGGACCCCTTTGCGATCATCACAAAGCTGTGCCCCTGTCCCGCTCGAGATTGCTGATTCCGCAGTTGACTCATCGCTCATCGCTCATCGCTCATCGCTCATCGCTCATCGCTAACGCCATCTCGGCCACCTCGGATCACCTCGCGTCTGCCTCAACAAGTAACGAGGGACAGTTTCGGGATAATGTGCCAATTGCTGACACTTTCTCAAACTCTGAACTCGGGACTCTCCCTAGACTCTGGACTCATGGCGAACTATGCTCAGTAACCCGATCACGAGTCACTCCCAGCGGTGTGAGTGGGGGTAAAGTGACTACATGTGAAGGTTTTGCATGTTTGGCGTGGTGACGCGTGACCCGCAACCCTGCGAAGCGCAATGCCTCGATTCTGCAAGCTGGATTCCTGGCTGTAGGTTGCACTCGATCCTCTCTTCAGCTGCACCCCTTGGCGTCCTTCGCTTGTGCGCAGACTTTCCGTCCTGCTTGAGAATTTAAAGGCAAGATGAGTTTACAAGTTACAAGTAACCCCCCTTCGCAATCCTTACGCACGGACCGCCTACTCAAAAGTGTCTCGAGTCAGAACGTCGATATTCAACAACTCATCAGAGCGCACATCAGAGCCGGGAGAACAAACAAAAACTGGAACTCCTGTGGAATCTAGAGCTGGACGGGGTGGCGATGGCCGCGGTGAGGAGCTGGTACAACTCAGCACCGACATGATTACGTCTTCCCGGCTCCCGCACACCAAAACAGCAAAGGGAGTGGTCCAGAGATCCAGAGCGTCAGAGAGTGGTAAAAGACATTCGGAATGGTATCGCAGCCTGCTCAAGAGCCAGTCCATCTAGAAAGTGGTTCAGCTGTGTCTTCATAGATGTGTAGTCGTTTAGATGTACTGTAATTGGCAGCGTGGGATCTAGAGTACTTCTGATCACCCCGATCACTCTGCACGCTCGATCACGAAATTGGTGGAGCTCGCAGCTCTGCGGATCTGCGGTATCCTCACTGTCCCACTGTCCGCAATTTGGCCTTAGAGTTCTTATATCTCGAAAAGATATCTGCAGCAAATCCGTAGTCGCTGGCGTTTGGGTCTGGATCGGGGGTCAAACTACTGCGGCGTGGTCAGTGCTCAAGTGCGCGTGCAGACCCAGCCTCACGACAGGCCACAGATGCCCAGCGACCAGCGGCCTTTGTGGTGTTGGGCGCGCCGATGGCCAATGGCCTTCTGCCTGTGCGGCCGCCGCTCCTGCGATTCTGCACAGTGCGTACAGATGAGGAAACGTAGACAGCTGGACAGCTTACAGCTTGACTTGTGCGCCTCATAGACCCAAGAGCCGCCACCGCCACTAGCCCTGGTTGTCCCCATCGCGACGCAAGATGTAGTGGGGTCTGAGCGGCAATCAACCTCCAGCTTCCGCGTCGTGAGTGATGGTCGAGTATAACAGTCAGCGCACGAGGCGCGAGGTACCCCAACACGGCTAACACTTCCAATGGTTCAATGCGTTGATCAATCTGTGAACTAACTACAAATAAGATGTGGAGACGGCATGTGAGGAAGGTCCGCGTGTGCACATCGAGACGGTCGAGCCGTGTAGAGATGCTTGTGCAGCGTCCCATCATTTCCGATCCGCTTGTCCGTGACAATGTTAGAGCCAGTAGTTAGTAGGAGCCATGCCAACTGGTGCCTGGTAGGTCTGGAACTCTGGTGGTCGAAGTGTGCAGTTAGCGACTGCAGCTTCAACGACTGCAGACACTATTGTGATGAAGGAATCTGACATTCTGAGGGAACTGATATGAGGCTCCCTATACCCCACCCTTCTCATCGCCGTGCTGCCAATCTCCCGATACGACCGTCCCATTCTCCCGACCACCCTCCATCTTCACACCCGCATCGGCGAGACGCTCCACGATATACGATCCATATTATCAGGATCAGCCACTGATGATGTCACATCTTATCTGTTTCACTAGTAGGGCCTCTACTCCACCCCTTCTTTCATGTTGATAATTCTTTCCATTCCCAGCTTCCATGAACCACATTTATCACGACCCTACATCGCATGCCCCCCGTCATCATGTGACCCGCGTTCCGCTTCTCTCAGCGCACCCCAACCCCGAACTCCAGTGGGCACCCAAATGGGGTCCCGCGCGGAAATTGACCTCGAATCCTGAAACCGAGACACTACTGGAGCTTCCGAGATAACCACACAGCCGAGCGAGGACCCAAAGCAAAGCTCAGTTTCGAAGCATCATATGTGCTTGGAAGCCCATCTCGGCCATCTCCTAGCTGCTAGCATGCTACCTGCGCTTGTCAAGGTCAGGTGCATCAGGCGGGATGGCAGTGATTGCAATGATTTGGGGTCTGAGACCCCTCCTCGCAACGACACTCCAATGGCGCTTGCAGGTCTCGTGACTGACTTCTTTTCTGCCGTTGTGATTTATTTCTCTATTTCCGCGATCGCGTCAATGACCCTTCCCCACTTGAAAGACGCAAAGACTTCCCCACTTCCCAGACGACGTGCTTCCCCATTCTTGTCAAGGTTTCATCGGACAGACCAGGATACCCTCAGACTTCACATCTACAGCAACCAGTGGCCTAGGAGCTGGTGGACTCATCTCGGAACAGACCAGCGGCCGGAGAGGGCAGTCGGGGGTATCCACAAGCTCTAGAACCAGATACGCACCGAAATAGCATTCCCGATAGCCACTGTCCGATGCCCAGCACGCAGTGGACGGTCACGCCGGTGGCAAACCTTCCACGCGAATGCCCGCGGAGTGCCTGTGACCGAAGCAGCAATGGAAACTGAGAGACGGCGCGATAAGGCGTCGTCGAACGGGTGAGCCCGCTGGCCCATGAGTTTGGTTTAGCGCGATTACCCTCGTTTGTGGTCTTCGTAGAGAGTGGGCAGTCCCCCTGCGGGGTCGGTCTCGCTTGGACGCATCCTGCTGGAAGCTCAGAGAGACCGGAAGATTGCAGCATTGAAGCCGGCCATTGCTCGGTCGGCGATGCGCTATGCGGATCTGCGGGATTTCTCCACAATTGATCAGGAGCACGACAATGTACAAGGCTGATCGTCTAGCGGTGAACGCCGACCGTCATCTCGCTCGGTGTAGCTCCGAAGCTCACCACCAACCGATAGCCCGGCGGAGAGTGCGACTCCGCCGCAGTTATCCGCTCAATCTCATGAGCTGCGGGCCCCACAGTACTGTAGACGTGTCCCAACCCGCGATACTACGATATCTCGCCATGCACACCCCACGCGCAGAGTCGTCTCCCCAGGATATCAGGATGCCAGGATTCCACTCATCATCAAAGGGTCCCCGAGTGTCCGCTGAGGCGCCCCAGCCCTGGCGCCCTGGATAGGTCACGCCGTGACCGCTCCCAACGCAGGATCGCAGGATCCCAGGATCGCAGTACAACATGAGATGAGCGTTATTCGGTCTGGGTGGGATCGCGGATGGGTTCCGCAGGATGTAGGATCGAGGGATCGTTCCCGTCTCCATGTGTTTCGGGGTCGTCGATGATGGGAACCCGCGATAAGATGGTCACGATATCACGAGAGTACGAGATTGCGAGATCGCGAGCCGCGGACACGGCGCGGGCTTGCCGTCCACAGAGGTTGGATACTTGGTTTATGTCGGACAAGCCCCCCATTATGCACTCTTCATTCACGCCGCGCACTCTTGCGCTCTACGCACATCTCCGTACAGGCCATGCACCCATGGACGCCACAGCGGCGTTACACGTCAGCTGCGGATAGCAGCTGCGGGTGAGCTGTCAACGTGCTGCGCTCAGACCACCCTTAGTCCTCACGATCCTCACCCCTCCACGACACGCAATCGTTCACAGAATACAGGATCGCTGTTCGCGTTTCCTGGAATCTCTATGTTCCCAGCGGCGAAAGCTATCAATGGACAGGGGAGGGGGTGTTTGAGTGTCAACGGGCGCCAGTACTCGCACCCCAATAGTGGGTTGGCTCAACAGCAGTGTCCCGGTGCCGGCCCCTTGTCACGCGTCACAGACGTCTCATCTCAAAGCTAGTTTGCACCGTATTCACCCCGGAGGGGATCCGTGGGGAGAGAAAACGAGATAAACAGATTCTAGGGAATGCATGCGGCGTGAGCGAGCGTCACAGCATTGATGAGGTGGTAGCAGCACAGTGCGCTGAAGAGATGGCAGAGATTAAAGATATTCCCCGCTTCCCGCCGGGTCGCCAGGGCCATTCCGGGCGGTGGCTATCTATGCCTGCTTTCCCCGTAGGCATCACCCAGAGTGTCAATGTACCAGAGTGACTCGGAGGATCGCAGGATCGCAGGGCAGCGATGCGGCGCCGTTACGTCCTGCACGACGGCCGTAGTCCTGGGTCCTTGACGCCTCGACGCCTCGACGCCGGCGCCTCACGCTTGTGCGCCGCGCGCAATTGTCACACCATGTGGCCACTGCGTGAGAAAAGAAATTGACGCACGTCCGCCGGATGGCGCGGCAGATGGCCCCTCCTGGCAGGTGTGCGGTGCTGGCGTGTCTTGGGTGCGAGGAGAGTGATGCGTGCTGGGGACGTGATGGATGTTGAAGAGTGATGGACTTGCTGGCGTGAGGCGCGACTGATTTGTTTGTGCTGGGGAATCGGGGATCTACAAGCTACACGTCGCGAGGCAACGTGCGCGCGGGCGCGCATCCCCGACGCTAGCGCGGGACCTCGCGTGCGTTCGAGGCCGAGGAGGCTTCGACTTCTCCGGTTTTGCACGCTCAAAAGGTTCTGGCATGGTCGCCGAGAATCCGCGGAA
Organism: Apiotrichum sp. Y4204; assembly: GCA_025531455.1. Lineage (NCBI taxonomy): Eukaryota > Fungi > Basidiomycota > Tremellomycetes > Trichosporonales > Trichosporonaceae > Apiotrichum > Apiotrichum sp. Y4204. The sequence goes on from JAMYHL010000032.1 coordinate 321,546, forward strand.
CTAGCGGAACTGTGTGGTCACACTAGCAAGCTAGCGATAGCGCAGTGTTTGGCGTGGATCGCACGCTTGCGGCTTCGCACTTCCCACTTCGCACTTCGCGCTTCTTGCTGCGTGGGTCTCGCTGTCGCGCTTCGGAGTGCACACGCACGGGCCCCGCGCGCGCGCTTATCGCAAAATCACAGCATACTTGATGGAGAACGCGTGTCTCGGACGGACCCAGACCCACCACTAATGATACCCACTGTGCGGATCGTCAATTGACCTGGTCTGATCTCGTAGATCCACGTCAACCATCACGACAAGAAAAATCAGTCGCGGGTGCCGATGACACGCGGGCAGAGGTCAGCAGATCGCGCGGGTCGCAGCGGCACAGAGCTGCATGTTTTGCACACGTTGCACACGTTGCGAGCTCGTTTCCCATTCCCAGGTGCCGAGACTCTCATGTTCTCGCCACTCATTACCTTCATTCCGCCCACGCCATCGCTCTCGTGATAAGTCATGAAGGCCACGCATGCGATCGTGCGAAAAACCTAGGCTCTGCCGGCGATCAGGTCAGAGAGCCAGAACGCTCAGATCGCTGCCGAGAATCGAGTCATGGCAGGGACGGTGTGCGACTCGTGCCCACTTTCGCTGACGTGTGTGATTTTTTTCCCCCAGGCGCGTGATTGATTGATCTGGGCTGACTTGGTTTTGATTTCTCGGGGGGGTTGGGTCGCGATTTATTTTTATTTCACTTTGATTTCTCTATTTTCTCCCAAGCTCACCAGGACAGGCACGACTGTGATCTGAAAAGCTAGTGGAAGGCACAAGAGCCAAGGGCTGCTGCGACCGCTACGCGACTCGGTGACAGCTTGGCTCTCCCAGACCGCGTCAAATTTACGTAAACCCCCCATTTTCACCGAGCAATAGGGCAGAAAAGGGCGGACGCGGGGTTGGTGACGAACTGCCGAGCTGGATGGCGTTCAGGCAGGCGGGCAGAGGCGCAGGAGTGGGGGGTTGGATGCAGGCGGAAGAGCAGAGGATCGCGCCCGAGGACGCGAGTGTCTTCCTTTTCTGTGATTTTTTTTTTTCTGTCCTTTCTTGTCTTTCTTTTCTGCACCCGCGCTTAACCTCCGGGGGGGGGAGGAACCCTCTGCTCTTGTGCCCTGTCGTGGCCCTCGATTTGCAAGAAATACCGCGCCTTACCCATCCAATGCACCCAAACGCCCACAACAGAGACACAGACACCACAAACCACCACAGACTGCGAAGAGCACCACCACACAATCAATCCCCCGCGCCGCCCATCTCCCCCCCCCCTCTTCCCTCCTCTCCTTTCTTCCTCTCCCTGCACACGCACAACACCGTCAAACATCCATCATCCTCCTCACATCCACCCACCCCCCACATCAACATCTTCTTCCCTCTCTCGCCTTGTGGCCCCCCACCCGCCCCCCCTCTTGAGGTCTCTTGCGTTTTCTTGCTTCCTTGCATCACCGCCCTCGTCGTTGTCGTCGTCGTCTTCCTTCCTCTTTGTCTTCCTTCTTTGTCTTCCCTTCCCCCCCGTGTCTTCCTTCGTCTTTTTCCGTCTTCCCCATCACCGCCTACTCTACAACTACCCCATCCATACTCATACACTCATATATATACAAGGTACATCCACCTTGTCCGGTACGGTTTCCCCTTCGTCCCGCTACTCTTGTCGTGTCTGCCTCGGGTTCTTGTTTTGTCGTTGCCGCCATCATCAAACATCTCACTGTCACCACAATCACATCCACCCACGACAAGAACGCTTCTCCCGCCTAGACCTCTGGAAGAATCACAAACACCACTCCCCACCCCACCGGGCATTGATCGCATCCCGCATCTGACCTCCTGTTGTCACCCGTTCGCACTCGAAGAACCACCAAACATCCAAAATTCAAACATCCATAACCGCCCATCCCCCCATCTTCTCGCAAACACCGCACCGCGACACACACACGAGGCGATAAACACACCACCGCGCCACCCAAACATTCTTCCGCACCATCTCATCGTATTGCTGCCTTTCGAGAACATCAACAACTCTCGAGTTTGCCGTTGCACATCAACTATCAACTGCGTGCTCTAAACATTCCTACACCCTTCCAGGGCCGTTGCGCGATCCCTTCAGCGCCAACATTACCACCAACGCCCCCAGCTCACACCGACCTTGTCCCAACATGGCCACCAACTCTCCCCTCGCCCACCGCCGCTCCATCAAGAGCCGGCCGCGCCCCGCCTCTTGGTTCCCCACGTCGTCCTCGATGGGTGCCGCTCTGGTCGCCGCTCAGAGTCCCATCAGGAGCCGCCGCGACCAGGAGAACCCCTTTATCCACAGCTACTCGCCACCGCAGTCGCTGGCAGTGACTGGTGGCAAGCACAAGCTATCTCCTTCCCCGTCGCCACGGAATCGTGACTACGACTTTGACTTGTCGTCCCCGTGTCCTGGTGTTGCGGCGACACCGCTGAAGAGCCGTAGCAGCCAGACAGGATCCTCCTCACCAGCGCCCGACAGCCCAACTGGCCGGTACATGGCCGCCAGCACTGTAGCCAAGCTCCGGTTAGCCGACGACGACAGCCCCGTCCGCCACGTCCCCGGCCACAGCCGGAGTCTCGCAGCGGCCCGCAACGCCAAGCATCGCGACGACCTCTTCTCCCCTAAGCCTCGCGATAGCCCGCGCAATCCTGCGGCACACATGTTTATGGACGCGGATGAGCCTGCCACGCCGATCGTTGGCGCCTCCCCTGCGCCCCTCTTCCCTATCCGCACCTCCCAGTCTCAGGACTGCAGCCAGTGGAAGATGGCTCGTTGTGCTGGCACCACGTCGTCTAGGATTCCCCGCATGTCTGCATCTCATCCCCTCCGGTCCCGTGCTTCGACCGGGGAGCGTGGACGGGTTTTTGCGCAGAAGAAGGCTATCTCGATGGGTGACATGCAGTCGGACAAGATGGATGACAGCCCGTTTGGTGCCGCCTTCCTCCACAGCCGCAAGGCCCGTTCATCCCTGGGCTCTGTGGGCCTCGCGGCCCGTCCGCGTCGCGGAGGCCCCCACGGCGTTGAGCAGTCGCTATCCCGCTCTGCTGGACACAAGTCGGGGCTCTCCCTCAACCTGTCCAGCGGCCTCCGACCCATGCCCGACTTTTCTGCGTCAAACTCGTCTATTGCGTCGTCTGTCTCCTCGACAAATAGCACCACTCCGCCTCCCTCGGCCGAGGCACTCTTTGAGAATGTCAAGCCCAACCAGGAAGCCTTTGAGCCCGCATCGTTTGGTGTAAAGTCCAAGTTCAAGCCCCGCGACTCGATTGGCTCCAACACGTCATTGCAGAGCTCGACCAACGCCGACAAGCGGATGCCACCGCCATCGGTGCTCCGTCCGACGATCCACCTCCCTCCTCCTGGCTCCGCCGTGAAGCGTGCTCGTTCGCTCGGCCACCGCCCACCTCTGCAGACCCCGCTCGAGCCGCCGACTGAGATGGTTTCCAAGTTTGACTTTGTCTGCGACGGTGTCTCTAGTTTTGGTTTTGGTCACACTGGTGACGAGAAGCCTGAGATGCCGGGCACGCCGGTGAAGCGAAACATCTTTGGTCACCAGAGCCGCCGTGTTGTTACCTCCATCTCGCAGCCTGTTCTCGGATCAGACCACTCGCAAACAGACTATTTTAGCAGCCGGGCACCTGTTGTTCCTGGATCCACTCGCAAGCAGTCTACCGATGTTCCTCACTTTACCTTCACGTCGACCTCTTCGCCAGACAGCGCTATGGACTCGGCTCAAAACAGCCCATCTGCACGCCTGGGTTCTGCTGTGAAGAAGAACACCCCCGCACCTGACCAGAAGCGTCTCGACCTTCTCCGCCGCGCGGCCGCTACTGGCAGCAGCAGCGTCGACTGCAGCGAGGATGAAGCAACGCCCACAAAGGGCCGGGGAGAGCGCCATATTCTGGCCTGTAAGTTTGTTCGCTTTGATTTGAGCTCACTGGTAGCGAACAACACTCCCTCCCCATCTCCCAAGTCATCTTCGCTGCTTCTCCCTTGCAGCATTCCGAAGGAAGGTATTGTTCCGCGTCTCTCCCTGCCCATGCTTGGTTCCACGAAGAGCCGCCGGGTTCGTCATCGCCAATCTCACCCCGTCGCCCCTCTAGTCCTTCCCGAGGAGGAGGACATCTTTGAGACACGTTTCGTCGTTCGCGACCAGCTCGGCAAGGGCGCCTTCTCCAGTGTAGTCCTTGTGCAGGAGCGTCACGGGGAGGGAATGTTCGCCGTTAAGAAGACTCGCAATGTGTTTGACGGCGTTAAGGATCGCCTCCGCCACCTTGAGGAGGTCGACGTGCTTCGCCATCTCTCCCAGGGCCCCAACAACCATGTCATCAGGTTTGTTGACGCTTGGGAGCAGAACCGCCAGCTCTACATTCAGACCGAGGCGTGTGTCGGTTCTCTCGCGCAGTTCCTCGAGGTCTTTGGCCACGACAATGTCCGTCTCGACGAGGGCCGCGTCTGGAAGATGGCTCGTGATGTCTCTGATGGGCTTCACCACATTCACTCCCACGGCGTCATTCACTTTGACATCAAGACCGCCAACATTCTGGTCGCCCAGGACCGCAGCCTCAAGATTGCCGACTTTGGCCTCGCGACTCGCTGGCCTCGCGTCTCTCCTGAGCAGATCATTGCAGGATCCGGTCTCGGTGGCTCCATTGGCACCTGGTCTGAGCCCCAGAAGCTCGAGCGTGAGGGTGATCGTGTCTACATGCCCCCTGAGATGCTCAACGGCGTCTTTGTGATGGCAGCAGACATTTACTCGTTTGGCATCGTCTTCCTCGAGCTCGCTCTGAATGTCTACCTTCCCGATGGCGGAGTTCACTGGCGCGCGCTGCGCGAAAACGACTACAGCTTTGTCGATATGTCCTCGCTCTCTCGCCCCCTCGCCGACCTCATCATGGCATGCATGCAAGCCGACCCCAATGGGCGCCCCAGCATTGACCAGGTCGTCTCCCACCCTGTCATGCAGCGCGTCATTGCCACTGGCGGCCCTGCTCTCGCCCCCGAGGACCCCAGTTGGCTCGAGGGCATCCTCGCCGAGGTCGGTGCTGCGCCGCCCCCTCCCCTGCCGACCTCCTTGGATAACGAAGGGGACGTTGTCATGGCCGACGCCTAATCTCGACCCCAATACTCTACTACACCACACAGACGCCACACTCCCGCAGGGCGGCCGAAACCCGCGTCTGTCACCTACAAAAATGTGATATATCCCGCCCTGTACGACTCTCAGCAAGCAACGTTCCGCACCACCATCACACTCACCGCCACACTCTGCATCTGCTCGCCAACTTTGTACAATACTGTTATTACCCGCCTCGCTCGAAGCCCGAATCCCCGCCGGTTGGGAAAAAGTGGACAGAAGGGAACCAAAGAAGTGTAGGGAGAGAAGAGAAGAAAGAAATGGTCAGAAGTCAACAAGTGCATAAATACGATTTATATCGCCTGTGCAGCCGCTTGCCAGGCATACGCTGTATGCTACATGCATCATAAATCATGGCGATTGGGATGGGCATTTGAGACGATGGTAGCAAACGGAAGCGTTGTGGTTGCAGCAAAGCTAATTTCCCGGCCGGACATGTTGTTGTGCTCACTCCACACCTCCACCAGCAACGGAACAGTTGCTCCACTAACAAAAGTCTGTTTCGCCCACTGCCGCTCATCACCACTCATGGTCAGAATATCGATCCCGACACTACCAAACCGTCCGCCGCTCCCGCCCTCGGGCCTGACGCTGCTCCCGCTGCGCGAGCAGGCTGCCCACGTGAACAAGTTCCTCGCGGATGGCGATGGCCGCACGCTGATCATCACCGGCGCTGGCGTCAGCGTCGAGTCGGGAATTCGCGCGTACCGCGGCAAGGAGGGGAGCTACAGTAATCCAAACTACAAGTGGGTAACTGAGGGAGCGGAATAGAGGGGAATGGGAATAGGTGCCAGCAGAGTGGTGGTGGTGGAAGTGGCTCTGGGCGATGACCAGTACGTGAGACTGACTCCAGACTGACTCCAGACCGATCTTCTACAACGAACTGATCGAGGACTCGCCGCGCGGCGCGCTGTTCCGGTACGTCCGAGGGGGAACCAGAAACTGACGGCAGGAAACGCTGTGAGCAGCTTGCGTGCTAACTGAACGCACTGACTATGCTGACTTGACTAGACTGGGCGCGCTCCTATCTCGGCGTAAGCTCCCTTCCCACTTTCTCGAGTTCCTAACCCCAGTACCCGCCAGTACGGGACGCACAGCCGAACCCGACGCACCTCGCCGTAGCGGCCGCACAGGCGCTGGGCCTCGCGCCGTGGCTCATCACGCAGAACGTGGACAACCTGCACCGCAAGGCGCTTTCCCGCGTTTTGCTTGCGGCGGGGGAGGATCCCGCAAGGGCACACCTCCCGCCGCTCCCTTCCTCCCCCATGCAGGCTGATACACTTACCCACGTACCCTCGCTCCAGAAACCGCTTGTCCACGAATTACACGGCACGCTCGCTAGAGTGCACTGCCTCGCGCACATGCACGAACACAGCAGGGATAGCTGGCAGGACGCGCTGAGCGGGCTGAATCCCGCGTGGGCCGCCGAAGCTGCGGACATGGCGCAGACTGGAAGGTGAGAAAATGAATATATAGTAATGTTTTTGTTTCTGACAGTAGGTTTCCCCGCACGAACCCCGACGGCGATGTCGAGCTCCCGGGCGCAGACTATACCACGTTCCGCGTGCCCGACTGCCCGATCTGCGAGGCAGAGGGCAAGCCGTCCATTGTGAGTTTGAGTTCCAGCAGGTTTTGAGCTGAGTGTAGGTCAAGCCGAATGTGATTTTCTTCGGGGAGACGCTCCCCGCATGGGTGAAGAATGAGTCGTGGGTGGAATAAGATATCAATATCTGCTGATTCTAGATTGGCGCTCGTGGAAGCTGCCTCGCGCGTGCTCGTGCTCGGCACGTCGCTGGCGACGTACTCTGCCTTCCGGCTCATCAAGGCCGCGCGCGAGGCGGACAAGCCCGTGCTCATGCTCTCCCACGGACCGAGCCGCGCAGACGACGTGCCCGGCGTCGAGAAGATGGATGTCCCTGCTGGGCCGGTGCTCCGCGCCGCGCTGGACCCGTACTTGTTAGTTGAGCGATCTAGGAGTTTAGGAGTGAGCTGACGGGCAGGAAGGGCGAGGGCCGGGTCGAGGTTGGCGTGCGCTCCGTTATCGACTCGGGCGTGGTCAAGAAGCTGCCTGGTATCGAGCTCCCGCGCGACGACGGCATGCTCCCGACAAAGATTGCCAGCGTAAAGTAGATTGGCTGCGGACAGATTAGATACAGTACAGTATGCAGTATGCGGCCGTCTTGCTTCTCGATGCTGAACTGTCCCACTGCTCGCACGAGACTCATACATGCCAATGGCCATACTACAGAGTCTATCGTGCTCATGCTACGAGTATGGTATGCAAATGCTCGCCGTATTAATTACTCCAGTCTCACACCAGTTTTCCTTCGTCGCTCTTCGGGCTGCGCGGCACGGACACCATCTCGGCGTCGCTCGTGTCGTCGCTCCGCGTCGTCCCATACTCCTCCCCAAGGCCTGCTTCGCCCTCGGCGACGGCCGAGCGGTCCCCGGGAGCGGAGACCATCGAGCCGGACGTCGTCGCCGTTGCGCTCCCAGGCGGGGGCACGACCCAGTCCTCGGCGTCGCTCGCGTCCGGCGTCGGCAGCGTCCCCGCAAATCCGTGCTGCACGCTCGTCGTCGCGGCCGGCCCCGAGGCCCCGGAACCCCAGGCGGTGTTGCCGAATCCGACACTCAGGCCCGTGGTCGTCAGGTCGTCGCCGTACTCTGGCAGCTCGGGGCGGAAATCGTCGTCAGAGTCGATCAAGGAATCGGCCGACAGCACCGGCGACGGCTGGGACGGTGTGCCCGGCCCAGAGTTCATCGTCGACGCCATGGCACTTGCGGGCACGCTTGGCGCAATCATCGGGGAAGAAGGTATCGAAGCCATTGGCGTAGCTGCGCGAGACGCCTCCTCTGCTTTGATACGAGAGATCCCGCCGATCGCGCGTTCCGTGCGCCGCTTGTAGAACAGGAGGTACGCTGCGCGCGACTGGACAGATTCGGGGGTGGCTTTGGACACGCGCGAGTCGTCATAGTTGTACCACTGGCCGTCAATGTCGTTCCGGCAGAACGCCGTGTAGTGTCCGCCGCCAAGGCCACCAAAGTGGTTGTCCACGGCATACAGATCATACACGAAGGGCTCGGTCGAGTGCTCGATGCCGTAGTGCTGAGCCTGCTCGTCCGTGAGCTTGAGACTCTGCGAGATACGACGCTCGCCGATACGCTCATCGAGATCAAGACCGTCAATCGGGAAGTTGACCATATGGTCGAGCTTGTCCCGCATAGTGCGGCTGCTGCCAAAGCGCTTCAGGCAGATGACGAGAATGTCCGGCGCCTTGTAGATGTCGAGCTTCTTCGTTGCCGGCTGGTGCTTCTTGCACACGGGGCAGTACCACAGGTCGTCCTGTCCGAGCGTCTCCTCCTTGGAGAACTCGTCAAGGCAGTCTTCGAGCGAGATGGACCGGCCTGCGCGCTTCTTCTCCAGATCCTTGGCGATAGCAGGGTCGACCACCATCTCAAGGTTGGGTAGGAGGCCATCGCGGTTGGGCTCGAAAAAGTCGTTAAACGTGTCCTTGGGCCATTCCACAAAGATGCCTTCCCCGGGGCGGATGACCGGCGGCTGCGTGGGCTCTGCCTCACCCTCGTCGTCCGAGCCGGCCGACGAGCCAACAAGGTTGGAGATGGACGAGCTGATGCGCTGCATCATTGGCCGCTTTGCGCGCGCACGCTTGTCGAGGGACGACCATGCACTCGCGGCCGCCTGTGGGCTGCTCTTGTACATCTGCTGCAGGTTGGGGTTTTTGCCCTTGAACGAGAACATCGAGTTTGTCGAGGACTCGGATGTGGAGGGGTCCGCGACGTGGACCTTGAAAAGGCCTGCGTGCGCCACAAGGTGTGCGTCCTCAGACGAGATGCTTGCCGCGCGGTGGGGAACAGGGGGGGCGAGCTCGTCCGCAGACGCAGACGCGTTGGCCGTGTCCTCGATGTGAATCTCGTCCACATCGTCCTCAACCTCCTCCGCCTCGCGGGTGTTGGCCGGAACGTACAGGTCAACGTCCTTTCCGGGGCGGACGAGACGCGAGTAGCCCTTGACAATCGCCATGCGAACCGCCGCAGGGTCCGCAGCCTCGGCACGGGAGAGGGTGATAAAGAAGGGTTCCAATGCGCCCTCGGTCGGGATCGGGTCACGCTGGAACGAGCTGCGCGGCTCCGTGATCGGCGTAAAGGTGTAGACCGGGACTGTCACCGAGCCGTCAGTAGGCACGGTACCGACACCGCGGCCGTTTGCCTGCACCGGCGCACGGAGCTCGTGGAAGACGCAGGTGTCCGCGTCCTTGGCTTCAGAGTTGGGATCTGTGTCCATCCACCATGCGTAAATGCCGTGCTTCCAGTAGTCGAAACCGATAATGTTCGAGCCATTAGCCTTGACGAGGGAGCCCAGCTTGTCCTTGAGGTGCGCGAACGATGCGTTTGCCGGTACCAGGAGCTGGACGTTGACTGGTGGCTTGTCCGTGTCGGCCGGGAAGAATGTGAGCTTGAATGTGCGGGTCTGCGCAATGGGCAGAGGAACGGTGAGGTACATGAACGGGTCCATAGTAATGGACTCCTTGTGACACTCGGGGCACACGAGCGTGCTCTGGAGCTGGCCTTGGAAGAGGTCGACGATGACACTGTCGTTGCGCTTCTTGTAGCCTTCCCAGCACTCCTTGCCGAGCTCGGCCAACTCCTTGTCCCCGCCGCCCGCCTTCCAATCCGGTTTCTCAATATACGGCTTCTTCTTGATCCGGTTAAGGTCCTCGTGCAGACCGTCGAGAAGGAATGCGAGGAACTCCTGCGTGTCGTGTTGTCCGTATCCAGCAAACTGGGGGGCAAAGCGCGAGCACACGGCCTTGAGGCGCCTGGGCGAGTAGGACGAGTGCGAGGGCGACGTCCACAGGTTTTCAATAACATCGCCAAAGGCGTCCGCGACCTGGCCGTGCATGCCGAGAGGGTTGTCTGGGTTGAGCTCGTCCTTCCACACGCCGGAGAGGAAGTACTCGGAGAGAAGGTGGGTGTTGCTCAGACACTGGGTGGCGGAAGCGAGGAAGCAGGTGTTGCCGAGGTTGTTCAACCCGACAAGGCCCTTGCCGCGGCCGCGAGACTGAGAGCGGGTCTGGGGCCGTCCCAGGGCGAGAGTGTTGGGAGTGCTCGAGGACGACGAGTCGCCGCTTGCCGGACCAGCGTAGAAGGCGGGTTTGGAGAAAAGGGGCGCCGGTTTGTTGTCCACGGCCTTGCCGTCCTCGGCCTTGACGAGCCACGTGATGGTGCCGGTGCCCGATGACACCTCTGCGACTATAGAGTCTCCGTTCGCTAGGCCATAGTCGGCGAGGGTGTCGTTCGTGTGCAGCAACTTTGCACCGAGTCCCGGCATGTCCTTGGCCGCGACCTCTAGTGATGAAATGGGTTCCAGGACGTCGACAGTCCAGAGACGCAGTGGTGCACCGAGCTCGATCTCTGAGCTCATGACGCTGCGCACAAAGGTACGCAGCTGGGGAGCTGTCATCGTGCTCGGGGCGGTGATGAGCTTGGGAGGGGTGGGAGCGGCGGGGGGAACAGGGATGGTGGGGTTGGCGGCGACAGTGTGGAGCCGGTAGATGTTGGGCGCGATCTCGATGCGCCCGCCGTCGACGCACTCGCGGGGGAGGGACGGCGCGTCGGCCGGGTAGTTGATCGCCTTGGTCAGCGCCTCCCACCCCTTCTCCGCGACGTAAATGTAGTCCTCGTCCTCCATGAGTCCCAGCTGGAGCGGCCAGAGCTTGCCCGTGCCCTTTGGTGATGTGACCGTCACCGCCTCGTCAAAGTTGACCAAACCCGAGAGGTCGAGCTGGGGCATCTCGCCCTCACGCGTAAAGACGTAGTGCTTGAATGCGGTGAAAAACGCCTTGGGGACGAGGTAAAAGACGGTGCCGGGGGTGTAGGGTGGAGGGATGGAGTCTGGGTGATCGTTAGCGACGGTGCTGAACGGAATTCACAACAGCACGCACTGAGGACGACATTGTACGCCTCGACGAGAGCGGCGGCGTCACCGGCCGAGGCCTCATTGAGCGAGACCTGGCCGGTGCGGTCGACCCAGCCGACGCTCTCTACCTCGTCGTCGCAGTCCATGCGGAGCGGGGAAGATGGGAGATGCTGCGCCGAGCCGGCGAGGCTAAGGGGCGGGGGGTGGAGGGAGGCAGCAGCAGCGGGATCCGAAGCGAGGGCGGATGCTGCGTCCTCTGATGCCGCGCGCTTGGGGGACGACAGCGACGATGGCGAGGGGGGTTCTGGGCGGGGCCGCTTGAGCGTTGATGACGACGAGGAAACTGGGATGGTGAGATTGTCGTCCTGGTCCGGGAGCATGTCGCGCGGCGGTAGAGCGCACTATTGATCACGGATCGCGAGACGGCAGCTACGGCAGGCGGCGGGCGATGGCGGTGAGAGTGGAGGGGGGATGGGGGTGGGTGGGTGATGATGCTGATGATAATAGTGGTGGTGGTGTGGGGTGCGCGTTGGTGGGTTTTTTTTCTGCGATCACAGCAAGACGTGTGGGGTCAGGGTGTGGTAACTGGTGACTGGCGACTGGCAACTGGTGGCAGGCGCTCGTGACCGCTGGTCGTGTGTCTTGGGGGGTTGGTGCTTCAGGGGCCAAGTGGCGAGGAGCAAGCGAGTGATGGGAACAACAGAACAAAAGGATGTTCCGAAAAGGAAGAAGAATTCAGTGTTGTTATTGTATGGATGCCTGCGTGACTGTGATTCCAATTGTGTGATGTGATGGGAGGCGGACGCTGACGACAGCGACGGCGACGACGACGACGACGGTGACAAGGACAATGGCGACGACGAGCTGGGTATGTGCCGTGAGGAGGGACAAGAGGAGGAGATGACCTATGACGGCGGGGGGGTGAAACAGCGAAAAAGCCACGTGGCTCTGCGTGGGGCCTCTTTTCCCACACCGCCACATGTCGGGATTACCAAAAGTTGAGCTTGACCGTGCACCTGCCGTCCGCCCGTCAGTCGCTCGGAATGACTTTTCCATCGCCGAGCATCCGAAGCTATAGCTCGAGTATCGTCGGACTCTCTCTCTCGACAACACCACAGCACACAACCCAAAATGGCCGCTCCCCGCCTCTTCGGACGCCTCGCGCCGACCGCGCGCTCCGGCCCGTCGCGCCTCGCCGTGCGCGCCTCGTCGTCCTCGGCATTCGAGCCCGCCCTCGCGCCAGGTGTCGAGCCCGCATACGACATTGCCCTCGCGTACCTTGATGAGCAGAATGCCGCTGCCCGTGTCCACGCGCAGAAGCTTAAGGCGGAGGGAGGGGACGCGCCCTCGGCGGCACAGTACGCGCGGATAGCCCGGGCCGAGGTCGACGCATGGGTGAATGACCCGGCGACACGGCGCGCGTTCCGCGCAACGGGGGGGAAGAACGCCATGGACCTCCCCGTTATGCGCCACCTCGCCGAGCGCGCGTGGCGCAAGGACGGCGAGCTGGACATTATTATGCAGCGGATTAACCAGCTCGGCGTCGTTCCCGACCTCCTCGCCGACCACACCCCGAGCGCTGCAATTCGTGTCGCGAAGGAATCCCCGATCGAGCCCGGATCAGTCGTTGCCGCGCAGACGCTCGCCACCCCGCCCGCGATCACCCTCCAGACTTTCTCCCACCCCGCCACCCCCTCCGCGTCCACCCCCAACCCCGAGGCACTGTACACGCTTCTCGTCGTCGACCCCGACTCGCCCAGCCACGAGACCCAGTCGTTCACCCAGCGCCTCCACTACGCAAAGTCGGATATCCCGCTTTCGATCCTCTCTGGAGAGACTGACCTCTTCACCGCGCCGGGCACCGAGGTCGTCGCGTACGAGCCTGCCGCGCCGGCGCGCGGCTCGGGCGTCCACCGCTACACCTTTGTCGTCATCCGCCAGGGCGAGAGCGCAAACACCCCGGCTGCGCCCGCCCGCGAAAACTTCGACCTCCGCACGTACCTTGCCGAGCGCAATCTGTCCGACGCCGACATTGTCGCGCTCACCCTCCTCCGCTCCGAGTGGACCGAGGAGGCGGCGGACCACATTGACGCAGTCTGGCAGGCCCACCGTGGCGGACCTGCGCCCGTGTACGGCAAGGCCCCCAAGGAGCTTCGGTACGGCTACCCGCTGAGCGCCAAGGGCCAGCGCGCCGAGTCGATCCGCGAGGCCGCATTTGAAAATGTCCTTGCCGAGCTTGAGGCCATGCAGAGCGGACATCTCCCGGGGCAGGGTGAGCCCCAGCAGCAGTAGTTTCACGTAGACACGAGCATCATGCACTATTCTGGCATTAGATGGGAGTAGCTGACAGCGGTGACAGGAGTGCAATTCGCGCAACAAGGATACGATACCGCTGACAAGTCAACCAGATGTCGAGGTCTCGATCTCACACCCCAGTTGGCGTCTCAAGCCTCGATGCTGACATATCCAAGTTGACAAGCTTCTCGCATGCACTTCTACAACAAGCACTACTAGGCATCACGACTCAGTCGTCGGTGTCGGGGGATTGCGCGGGGGGCTCCAGCGCCGCAGGGGCCGAAGTGCGCGCCCTGTTCCGGAGAGGCCTGTTCGGGGGAGGCTCATTGCGAGTGACGTCCGACATGCGGTTCTTGCGAGCCCGCACGACCCGGCCGCTGTTGAGGACAATGCTGTTGGCCTCGAACTCCTCTTGCTTCTTCTTCTCGATCTGCTCGGGGGTCAGGATCTCCTCCCAATCAAAGCCGATTTTCATTGGCAGGGTACTCGGGTCTTCGACGATGGCGACATTCCTTTTATGGTCGTAGTTGACTTGGACGAGACCGTTGGCATACTCTTTCCCGCGGAGGTTTTTGCGACCAGTGTTGTTCCGGTCAGTGGCGAGAGATGTGGAATCTGAAGGCAATGCGGAGCCTGCAGGCGATCCGGGATCCGAAAGCGACGCGATACTCGAGGATTCTGATTCTGTTTGCTCGTCGGCGGGGTGGGCATTGACAGACGTCTCCGATGAGGCAGCCTCCTTGAGGGCTGCAACCCTTGCACTAAGCGAAAGTGCGGGCTGGGAGGCTGTGGTTGTGGCCGTGGCCTCGGATTCGGAATCGGTGTTCGCAAAGGCAACGTGGTCCCTCACAGCGCTCCGACGGGACTTCTTGAACGCAGCCGCTTGGGGTGTCGACTGCGTCCTGGATGTTGACGCCTGGGCTGTCGACTGCGTGGGGGAAGTCGTTTGGGAAGTCGACAGCGTCCTGGATGTTGACGCCTGGAGTGTCGACTGCGTCCTGGATGTTGACGCCTGGGGTGTCGCCTTCGTCCTGGATGTTGACGCCTGAGGTGCCGACTGCGTCTTGGAAGTCGATGGGGTCCCGGATGTCGACGCCTGAGGTGTCGATTGGGTCCTGGACGCCGACGCCTGGGAAATTGACGTCGCGACAGTCGCACCGGCCGCGCCGACATTCGACGGCAGTCTGCCCCTCGATACCCCGGACGAACTGGTTCTCATAGCGGAAGTCACGGCGGGGGACCGGGGCGCGGCGGCGGCGACGGCACGGGACGGCGTGTCGAGTGTGGAGGGGGTTGCGAGGGACGTTGCCGGGGACGCCTGGGATGCGGGGCCATGGCGGGAGAGAAGGGGTGTCGCGGAGTAAGGTTCCGTCCTTGCTGTACGATCTGTTGCCCAGCTCGGCCCAGTGGATTGGTGCGGAGCCCGAGCCGGAGACTCGTCGTGCGCCGTGTGTTTCTGCTTCTTCTTGCGCGGACTGTTGGTGACAGACTCGGGCTCGTCCTGCTCGTCCTCTCTCTGGCGCTGCTTCTCCTTCCGCCGTCTCTCCCTGTACGTCGCCCTCGGCGGCGCCTTCTCCTCATACACCTCCCTCTCCTTGCCTTTCCCCTTCTCCCTCTGCCTCTCCATTCCCCTCTCCCTCTCCAGCCCCCTCCCCCCGTCTCTCTCCATCTCCTTCTCCTCCCGTCTCATCCGCTGCCTCGTCTCAGCAGCCTCCAGCGCCGCCTCGTGATCCTCCTCCGGAACCTCCCCCAAAGCCGCCCACTCCTCAAATCCCGGCACGAGCTCGCGCCCAACGACATGCCCTACACGCCGCGCCGCCGCGCGGTTCAGCGTAACCGCGTGCATCGTCACCCCGACAAGGCTCTGCGCGTCCAGCACGCGTTGGGCATGTTTCGGCCGAGTGTCCCGCAGCACCGCGCCGACATTTTCTGTAAACGACTCGGCGAGCGCACGGGCCTGCACGCGGACCGGGACGTCGAGGTTTCGCGGGAGAAACTCGCTCTCGAGATAGTATGCCATCAGGGCGGGAAGGTGGGGTGCGAGTAATGTGAGGCCTGCATCTGGTGCGGTTTCGGGTGCGTCGGCCGCGTCGGCCGCGATGGGCGCGTCGCGACGCCGCTTGTCCCGCGTGCGACCCGACTCCCTCCGAGAGCCTGACGCGCTCGATTCAGTGAACGCGGCGTTCATACTGGGGTTATAGCGTAGGGTTGTGGATGGTGTGATGGGCAGACGGTGTGGTATGTGGTATGTCGTATGATAGACGTGTGGCTGACAGACGAGCTGGTAACGCGCGGACGGAAGGATGAGCAGTGGCGAGGTACTCTGTGGATTTGCGGTGATGAGCAAGGCACGACTATGAATAAGGTAAGCCGACTGGAGACAAGAGATGGGATGGCTCTGCGGATGGGATGGATGGTGGTGAGGAAAGAACAACAACAGCAACAACACGATGGAATGGAAGTCAACAAATTCTCGTCATGGCACATGGCATTGTCATTCCTGGGCCCTGGGTTCCGCCCGCCTGTCTTTTCTCGTTTTTGCCACACAAAGACCCTGCCATACGCCATCCTCTGCTTCCACCCAATCCTATCCCGGATCACCTCGACGCGCACGGATACATGGCATGGTTCGTGACAAACTGATTAAACGGAGATACTGAATGCGCGCGTGCGTGGTGCACAACGTACGCCGAGATGGTTCTACTGACATTGAAACGAATGTGAATGTGGGATGTGAAAGGCCGCCGTCGACTACTGCCGTCCTCTGCTCTCTGCGCGGAGGGCGCGGCCGCGCCCGCGCTCCTCGTCCGCGTCCTTGCGGGGCAAGCGGAGGAACGCGAAGATGACAAACACGAGCGCGAGCACTGCGCCAGCGACCATGAACACGACTTCGACGTACCCGCCCGGGCTGAGGGCGGCGTAGGCGAACACGTTGTTGAAGAGAAGCGGGGCGATGAGGGAGCTGCCGAGCGCGGAGAGGATCGCGAGGCCGCCAAAGAGGCGGCCCGTCTCGCGCTGGTGAGGGAGGAAGACGAGGGCGAGCGAGTTGACGGCGGAGCCCATCGGCGAGCCGAGGGTGAGTGCCGCCGAGGTGAAGACGAAGACGCGCTGGTTGCGCGCAGTGTTGAGACCCAGTACGATGCAGCAGACGACTTCGACGACGATGGACACGCGCAGGATGAGGAGGTCCAGCTCTGCAGAACGTTTCTTCTGCTTTTCCTGTGCCGGGCTGCCGGGCGAGGGAGACCGGGACGAGCAGGACGAGGAGCGGGAGAGCGAAGGAGATGGGGAGCGCCTACGTTCGCGGGAAGAACCTGGCGCCCCCAGGAGCGGCGTGCGTTCTGAAACGCCTGCGCGAGGCGAGGCGTCGCGAGTTGCGCGCCACGGCGACGCGTCGGGGTCTGACGATTGATGCTCAATCACCGCCCGTTCAGTAAAGTATGGTTTGATGTAGTACACAATCACTGCTGTTAGTCGTAAACACCCGTAACCAACTCACCTGGCATCAGGCCGACGAGCACGACAACGCGGCACATAGCCATGGCGCTCATGTACGGCCCGAGCTCGGCCCACGTCCAGCCGAATGCGAACATGGTGTACATGGGCTTGACGGTCATGAGGCCCTGGGGAGTTAGCAGCAAACAAAAAGCAGCACGCACCATCATCCAGCTTATGAGGAACGAGCCGGCGGCGATGAGCGTGAGGTTCCAGTCGCGCCGGCCGTCGCTGCGCTTGCGAGGGCGGAACATGGACAGAGGGCGGAGGAAGACGATGCTGCGGCGCGCGAGGCGGCGCGACGCCCCGACCGCGCGGCGGCGCGGCGTGCCCGACATACTTGCCAGCGACCAGGTGCTGTCGCCCGCGTCCTCGCGCTCCGCGGCAATCTCGGCCTCCTCGCGCTGGCGCCTGCGCTCCGTCGCAGCCTTTGCGCGCTTGGCGAGCATGGCACGCGACTCGGAGGAAAGCGACTCTGGAAGCAGGAAGCGCATCAGGAGGCAGAAGACGAGGTGGGTGCAGACAGAAATGTAGAAAGGGGTGAGGCTGGGGTGTGAGTGAAGTGGCTCTCAAAATAGTGTTCAGCTCGTTGCTGTGCTCACATGTTTCCTGTCGCCTTGATGATCATACTTCCCAGAATGGGACCCAAAGAGAATCCAAACAGAACAAAGGCCGCGAGGCGAGTGAACGCCGTTACGCGGGACCCATCAGGGGTCACATCAGAGATATACGCGTGCATCGTCGCCGAAAACGTCGAGATACCGCCGAGCAGGCCCTCAATCACGGGGCCGACGAGGAGGACGTAGATGCCGCCATGCTGTATGATGCGGGGGTACGAGACAATAACGAGGAAACACGCGTCGCTGATGTCAGCCGGAGATGCAGAGATGCGGCGATGAGGGCGCGGGCGGTGCGACATCGATCATTACAGAGCGCATCACACCTCACCATCTCATCCACACTCACTTGAGCAGCATTCCAAACTCTGCAACAGCCGCGACGCGCGTGCGCCCAATACGGTCCGACACGCCGGCCCAATGACCCGTGCTCATGGCAGCGAGCAGGCCGACCGCAATCGTGAGCGCTGCAGTCAGTATTAATCTCCATTTTTTTTACCCACTCATGGTCAGCCGCGCCGCGGCGGCAGCGACGACCTTGTCGGCCTTGCACTGCGCGGGGTCGATCTCGGGGAAGGGCGTCGTGTGCTCTGGCATCCCGCCTGTGGCATTGCCGCGGCCGTAGAGCGCGCGCTGCGCGTCCCGGAACCACTTGTCGCCGGGGCTTAGCACGGGCATGTCCGTGTCCGTGTCTGTGTCCGCGTCCTTGCCCGGAACTGGAAGGGTGGAGATTGGCCCGGACGCAAAGTGCGTGACCTCGTGCGAGATTGGCACTGAGAAGTCTGCGAGCTCTGCGAACTCTGGGAACTCTGGGAACACATCGGTGGTGCCCGCGGTCTGGGGCGGGTGCGCGAGACATGCGAGATCGAGGTACAGTTCTGCGCGGGGTGCCATTGTCATTCCCATGCTGATAGTCACGCCCATAAGGAAGGGGAGGACCCACTTGGGGCTCGGCCTCCGCCAGGCGGGACGCCGCGAGATGCTCCCGTCGCGGAGGTTGTCCCAGTCGTCTGCGGATGCTGTGCGGTTCGTGGGCGGCTTCCGGCCGGGAGATTCATCAGGCGCGTTACGCTCGTCACGCTCACGCTCCTCACGCTCCTCACGCTCCTCCGCACGGTCGCCGGTGTCTTCTCCTCCTTGTGAGTCGACTAGGATTTCACGGAGCACGCCGCGCACAAACCCTAGCGGCGTGGGGTTCACATAGTCGCTGTGCTGGGCGTGCGGGACCGGGCGCTGCGGGTGGGAGTGGGAGTGGGAATGCGAGTGGGAGTGGGAGTGGGAATGCGAATGGGAGTCGGGGTGGGAGTGCGCGTGCGCCTCGGAGTGGGCGCCGTCGGACATGGTGGGGTGAAGCCCGCTGACGCGGTGAGGTCTTGGTATAATGTCCCGCGAGGGCAAGTCGCTAGTCGTGAGAGATACAGGTACAGTATCAAAAGGTGATGCACAAAGACAGTCAGTACAGGTGCTCCAGTCGTCAATTATCGTTCAACACGAGTACGCGAATGTGGGGCCGAGACGTCGAGAGTGATCGCAACGCTGTGCTGCCAAAGAAAGGAGCGCTTATCAATCGGGTGTGTCGGCCGATAATCGTGGCCCGAGGCCGAATTGGATGCCGTTCGGGGGTGCGGAGGTGGAGTCGCGGATTCGCAGAGTGGAATAGTCGCGGAGGCGATGGCGGAGCGGAGAGAGAGACAGGAAGTGGCAGTGTCGATTCTAAGGAGCGTAACGGATGAAGAAGTGGGATCCAAGAACGCACACGATGTGTTGGGTCTTTGTATACTTTATTTTCGACCGTGGTTCCACAAGGTCACAAATGGTGTGTCGGCCAAGTCCGCATGACGTTGATGGCACGAGTTGCAGGGGTGGAGCAGCTATGCGCAGCTAGTGGCCGCCGGGCTGGCGCTTACAGAACACCAGCAGGAACAGCATGGGCATATAGATGGTACATGCGCTGCAACGATGATGCGTCGTCGGTCGTTGGATGGGGATGGAGATGGGCTGGAAAGTAGTATGTATCTTGTCTGGGAATGGGAGTGGGAATGCATGTCATCATGTCATCGGAATGCACCCCGCACCCTGCGATCCTCGGCTCCCCTGATCCCTCTGATCCTCGATTTCTGCAATGACGGCCGATCGCGTCGTCGCGCCGCGACATCGCGATATGCGCCGCTGCAGAGCCGGCGTGCATCCGTTCCATGCCTTCCATGTCCGATCACTCGGCGTGCCAAGAGCTGCCCCCGCGCTGCCCGCGCTGTCACCCAGGGTTCTGACTACATTTCTCGGCCACCGACATTGCGGATCCGGCCAACAGTAGTAGTTTCTTTTCTTCGCGGTCGCTGCGTCGGCCGATAGGCGCGGCGAGGCGCGGCGAGGCGCGGCGACCCCCACTCTTTCTTCGGCTTGTTTTCTCGAATCCGCGAATCCGACTTTGGTGATATTTGCCACGCTGGTTGCGGCGTGGGAAGCAGTCTGAATACGTACAGAGACTGACGTGGTCGTCTTCCCATGCCCATTTTACATGTTTATCAGGCTTGGCGTCATGTTTCCACCTTGACTGCAGCTACCACCCCATCCGCAAATAACCTGCCCCCGATCTAGCCTCCGTGCCTCATTCCATCGTGCCTCATTCCTGCTACATCTCGTCTCTCAAGACACGATTCATACTACCCCACGTACACTGATACAAACAGTCTACGCCACCACAACGACGTCCGATGGCTGGCCTTGATGCCCGAGATATGACGCTAAACACACTAACACTCGGTATTTATGAGTATAGGGGGTGGTTGCGGGTTGGTTGCTGTTAACTTTCTGTTGCTTGCTTCTTGTTGTTGCTGCTGCTATGGTTGCTACGAGACGGGTAACGGGTGGGAAATGACAGGGTGCGGGGGCAGACGGTTGTCCACCCCGCTAATGGTGATACGAGCCGTATGACGGCGCCGACGGGGCCGAGTCGGTCGCGCCCTTGACGCGGAACTGGGCGAACACGGGAATGTGGCTGGGGGTTAGACGCTGACCTAGACTATCAGAGAGCTGTAGACTCACTCGGACGGGAAATAGGCGTTCGGGAATCCGACGACGCGGCTGAGGTACTTGCGGTCGACATCGCCGAGCACGCTGGTGACCTTGAGCGAGCGGGGCGTGTAAAAGACATAGTCGATCGCCTCGTCGAAAGTCGGCGTATAATTCGTCATCTTCATCTCGCCAAAGCTCGCGCACGACGAACGCAGGCCGAGGTTGTGCTTGAGGCCCTTTGTCGTGTACGACCCGTACTTGTACGTCATGAAATCGTCGTGGTCGCCGGGCACCTCGCCGTTGGTGATGTACTCGTAGACACCCGACTGCTGGAGCGAGTTGAGGTCGACACACATGATGAGTGGTATATCGCGTCCCTTCTGGCTCTTGTCGTACGTGGGCGGGGTCGGCTGGCCCTCGATGGCGGGCTTGGCGGGCAGCTGCGAGAAGCGCTCGACAATCTCCTCGAGACGCTCCATCATCATGCCAATCTGCACAAGCTTGACGTCGCGGTACCGGTGGTCCCAGTAGATGTGCGCGTTGGTGACAGCCAGGCGGGCACCCGACTGCACAAACTCGAGGAGCGCCACGGTGCCAATGTTGTCGCGCGCCATGACGCGGTTGAACATGTCCTCGGTGCGCATCTCCGTCTTGTGGAGCGCAATCTGGTTGAACTCGACGACCTGGGTCTCGATGAGGTGGAACTTTTCCCGCTTCCAGAACGTCGCGCAGCCATCGATGAGCTTGGCATCGTCGGCCGACATGGTCCTTGCACGCGTACGCGGGTAGTGGGCGCCGTCGTAGCCGCGCTCCTTGAGCTTGGGGTAGAACCATTCCGAGTACTGCTCAGAGTCAATCTCCTGGAGACAGACAATGTCGGCGGACGCGTTGAGCAGCTCCTCGAGCAGCGTTTCACGACGGTACGCCCACTCGAGCGCCCAGGCAGGCGTGTACGCGTACGATGTCGAGGGCGCAAATGACGGGCAGAGAATGTTGTACGACAGGGTGGTAAACGACTCTGTTTTCGTCTGGGACGGTGACGAAATGTCAGGCTCAATCTCGATCCACTGGCGCTCCGGAGGGGCCTCGCTCTGGTGGATATCGCGGTAGTGAGCGATCAGTGCGCTGGTTCCCTGTTCGGCGATCATCTTGCGCACGAGCTCGTCCATGGGGTTGCCATCGATTCCCAGTACTTCCAGCTGGTAGAGGCCACCAATCTCGGTCGGGAGGGAGGTGAGGTTGTTGTCGAACAGGAGCATCTCCTTGAGCTTGCAGAGGACGCCAATCTCGGGCGGCAGCGAGACGAGTTCGTTGCCTGTCGCGTCGAGGAGTGTCAGCTGCTTGAGCTGGCTGATCGACGGAGGCAGCGTCTTGAGGTTGTTGTGGTTGATGTACAAGGAGGTTATGTGGCTAAATGTGAACAACGATGGGGACAAGGTCTTGAGATGGATGCCGCCGAGGTCGAGGCCGGTCCAGGGCTCGTACGGCTCCTCCTGCTTGGAGGCCGGCGCGGGCGGCTGCGCGGGGTTCATGGGATCCGCGTTCGTTTCGCCACCCTCGCCCCCGCTCGTGCTAGGGGCTGCACTGCTATTCTTGACCGAGTCGGGAGCCGGGGACGGCCCAGCGGTGATGGGAATAGCTGCAGACCGACGGACGCCGTTGGGAGTGCCAGACAGGCCGGGTGTGCCGAGGCCTGTGCTGCCAGCCTGGCCCGAAGAGGGGCGGTTGTTGGGATCCAGAATTGCCACGGCGGCGGGTTTGTTGGACATGCGCGACGTCATGGCAGCGGTACGCGCCCGGTGATGGGGGGAGGAGGCGACCCGGGACGTCTCGGCGCGCAGCAGCTGCTGCTGCCAGTGCTGGGTCAATGGAGTCGCCTCGGCCTGGGTACGCGGCGGGCTTGCCTGCTGCCCGCTGCCAAAGCCCATGCCGCCGCCGAGTCCGCCGCCGTACTGCCCTGGGCCGTGGCCGCTGCCAAAGCCACCAGAGTGCTGTTGCCCAAGGTGCATTGAGGTGCCGTTGCCGAACGAGGGGTGGTGAGGATGATTGTGGTGTTGATTGTGTAATCCGCCGTGCTGGGGATGTACGTGGGGTCCTCCTGGCCCATGGTGGCCCTGCCCTGGGGGAGGACCACCAAATAAGCCATTTGATCCCCCTCCAAAGCTGCCAGACGACATGGACAGGGAGGGGTTGAAGGCAGCTGGATGCCGACCCCAACCCCCTCCTCCGCCACTGCCGCCACCGCCTCCACCGCCGAGGCCGCGGCCGCCAAGACCCAACTCAGAGATCGGACCTGGGCCGCCCCCGTCGTGGTGCTTGGCCTGTGATGACGAGGCCGACTGCTGGGGGTAGAACATCCAGTGGGGGCCTTATCCGTGTGTGTGCTGGGAGTTAGGGGGAAAGCGACGCCAGGGGAACACCCACTGTGAGAAGAATAGGATGGGGGCAAAGAGTGCCAGGAGATTGACAGTGGAAGATCGGGAGAGGAAGGTGGATGCTGCGTTGCCAAGGGGGGAGGCATCGGCGTGCGGGGGGGATCGCAGTCGCTGTCGCGTGCGCGGACGCTATCGGTCGCTTCGCGGACTAGTTGCAGCTGTCGCTATGCGTTGCTGGAAGGGCAAGCGCGGCGATAGCGAGTGTGGGAGGGGGGAGAGAGGGAACGCGCGTGTGTCGAGGCGATCTAGTCGTGTGCTCGATGCAAATCGGCCCGCGAGTGGATGCTAGATGAGCGATGGTTGCGGTAGCTGTCGACGTCCGTATTGTTCGTTTCTCCGACGTGAACGGCAGGAGAAGCGAGGTGGATGTAACGCGAGGGAGGTGGAGATTGCGAGTGTGCGAGTGGGAATCGAGCGCCGAGAAAACACTGAACTGGATCTGGACGATGTGGGACCGAGTAGAGTGCACACGGGGAGCGTGTAATGGCGGTATCAACAGCGCGCGACGAATACACAAGTTGAGCGCGGGGTAGGCGGCGTACAAGTCGAGTTGCACGGGCACGCAAACACTTGATACTCGAAGAGTTGTTGCACAAGCGTAGGGAGGTGTAGAATGCAATACAGTCGAAGGTAGACTCGTACTGCACGCGGCGAGGCGAGGGCCGGAGAGCGCGGAGAGGGGAGAGCGAGGGGAGAGCTCGGTTGGGAGACGCGCGGCGGTGTGATTGTCCTGAGGGTAGCGTGGCCGGACCTGAGGGAGAGGCGTCCGTACGGGCTCGAGGAACGGGGTGCGAATGAGGAGAGGGCGGAAAGGTGTGGAGAGATCAGATCAGATCCTACACCCCAAGGTTGACGGATATATGCACGTGCGGCGGGCGCTGGTGTTGCTGTTGGTGTTGCTGGTGATGTGGACGTGGATGGAGATGATAGGAATGGAGATGGGAGGAGAGAGATGGTGAGAGGGAGTGAGAGGAGATGGATGGAAGATGACGATGCGGAACACGATGTGCTCGATGCTCTCTCGCAGTTCGCTGTTCGCTGTGCACCAAAAGAACCAAGGAAAGGGGTGGACGTGTGCGCCGAAGCTAACCAGTGCGCCAGTGCGGTGAGAGGGAGAGAAAAGGGGCTGGATCACAGGGGGAGGGTAAGAGAAAGGGGAAGCAGGACAAAAAGGGCAAAGACTAAAAAGCAAGTGTAATCAAAAGCTAACAAAAGCGGGATATCATAATAGAATGCTGCCCCTGGGGGATTAAAATCCATGTGATTGTCTATTGTGTGGGGACAGGGAAGGCGGGCGGGGGTTAATGGCTACATTGGCTCTAAACCCAGTATCCGCAAGAGTAATAGAATACGTTTTTTTCGCCCCCCCCCTGACAATAAGCTTTTTTCCTAACCTCTTTCGCTCTGCTCCCGCTCGCCAGTGCCACACTCAATCGCCTCATTAGATGTGTGTCATTGCAGATCTACCACCTTTCCAGACTCGGCGTTTACGGCGTTATCGTAATAGGCTGCTCACGTGCACTACTGTAGATATGAGATGCCGATCCACAATCCACGCCAATGCATACCAGTAGTGCAAGGTAGCCACACGCCACAGCCGATTGTAACCGGCCGCCTCTATAGATCTATATCTATTAACTATTCGTGTGCCACTTGATTGATGCTTCAGACCTTTAGAGGTGCTAGAAGGATGCGCAGGGGAATTAGCTGTGGCACTGACGATCAGCTGCAGATCTGAAGATCATCTGTGGCGGCACCGTGCAGATTGTGTTCCAAAGGAAGCGAAGCGAGGGGATCAGCGGATCTGGATCAGCGGATTAGCACGTTCCCACAGCGCATCACATCCAGCTCGCCTCCCCTTCTGTGCCTGCGCTCTTTTCTGGTCAAATACAGCACATTACATGGGAGGAAGATGGGTTTATCAACAAAAGCTATATGATAATGGAATGAATGGAAATGGAAATGAAATGAAGTGGTGGGGTGGGATGGATGGAGCTCGACGAGTTATGCACCCATAAGTGCGCTCCATCCCACTGCGCTTGATTCCCATCGCGCAGCCATAATGGGCAACAATACCCAGTCCTAAACGATAAAGCATGTTGCCAGGTGGTGTATCACGTTCCTGGGCGACGATCAGCTTCCGGCGGACCTGGGACCTGCAGCTCGTCGCTGGGGGTCGCGTTGGTATCAATGTCGAGTCGTAGTATGTACAGTGTGGGTGATGGAGAATGGAACACGCTGGAGAAACCCAAGATGGCCTGCGGTGCTGTAACGATGCGGGCGACTACCGACGTCCGCTGCTCTTCTCGTGCTGGTAAACGTCCTTCCTCGAAGAATCGCTCCCGTATGGGGGATCACTTGTTCCCCTCGGGGCTCTCGACGTCGGTGAGAACCGCCTCCCAGGGCTTACCCGCGGCACCCGCAAACTCGCGCACGAGCGCACGTCCAAAAACGGCAACGTGCGCAATGGCGTTCTGCATGCCGAGCTCGATGGGCCAGGCGAACACATCCGGGTCGTCAATGTCGAGCGAACGCGCGCAGCCGAGCGAGTCGTGGCCTGTAGGGAGGATCTCATCCGCGAGGTCCGAGGTGATTGCGAGGTTCCAGGTCACCGGGAATGTCTCCCGCAGGGTGCGGGTAGAGAGGTAGTGCCGTGATGAGAGAAGCGCCTGGGAAGCAGAGGTCGTAGCGTGTGCCGAGGCGGAGATCTGCCGAAGCATGTCGGCTGGGATTTCAGAGGGCGCAGAAGATGCGGGAGAGCGGCTAGCGGCACCGGGAGATGCCGAGGAGGATGCCGGTGACGGCCCATGTCCCGACACGGACGAGCCAGCTGGCAGGTTGGCCGATGCTGATGATGACGCCACAGATGGAATCTCCTTTGCGCGGCGGTGGAGCGAGCGCAGATCCGACATTGCAACATGGTACTGAGTCACCGCCTCAATGCGATAACTGCCCGTCAGCCCTGATCGAGCACGGATGTTGATACTCACATGAAACCGAGCATGCCCTTGATCATGCCCTTGTGCTCCTCGGGCGTCTTGGGGTTCGAGCGGAGGGAGCCCCAGCGGCCAAGAACAAACTGGATCAGGCCGTCGAGCTCGCGGAACGCAGCAGACCGGACGTGCCCGTCGTAGACGCGCTCGTCTGCAAAGTTACGGTAGAGGTAGAGACACAACGAGTCGGTGAGGAGAAGCACTCCACGGAGCACATCCTCGCTCACACGACCGCGCAGGTGACCCTTGGCAGTGGCCGGGTGCATGTAGGCGTCTCCGGTACGCTTGAGGTTGTGTGCGCGACGACCCAGCCTGCGCTGTCAGTGATTTTGTTTACTTCTCTGGTCGAAAGTGACGTCAGACGACTCACGTCATGTAGAGATTCGACCACTGCTCCTTTGTCCAGTCGCTCGTTCCGCGCTTGATCTCATTGCGAAGTGAGCTCCGTGCAGGACGGTGTGGTGACGGGAGGTGAGTTGATGCGCGCAGCGGCGGGGTGAGGCCCGAGGAGGTGGACGCGGTCCGCTGGAGTTCGTGCCCGCCTGTCGGCTCTCGGACATCCGCGCCCGAGGCGGTGCGGGCCTTTTTGAGTGGAGGTCGACTCGGAAGACCGTTAGCTCCCACGGAACCCGTGCCGCTCAATCCAAGGCCGTATGCCGGCTCGTCGTCGCTCGTCTTGCGCTTCTGAGCGCGAGCATACGCCTTGAAAGAAGGATACGGTGATGACGATGGTGGGCTGGGTGTCTGAGGCCGGGGAGCAGGCAAAAAAGTCGTGCCAAGTTTATCACTCAACGGAGCGGGAAGGGAGCTGAGGAGCTAAATGTTAGAATTCCGCTTGTGGGTGCTTTAGGTTCGAAGCGGGAGAGACGTACTTTCAGGATGGCCTCAGCCTGGCGGCGCGCGTCCTCGTTTGCGCTCGGGGTCACGCTCGATGAGCGGGGAACGTACGCCTGGCGGTGGGGGAGGTGGTTTGGTGAGGAGACGGCCGAGGACGGCAGGGAGGTCGTGCGAGGCACGTATGCCTGGATGGTGGTGGACATTGGAGTGCGGGAGTGGTGACTAGGGGTGAGAGTGATGGGGAGGTGGCAAGAAGCAAGTGATCAACTGACGGCGGCAAGTGTGCTGTCAGGGAAGTGGTCGAAGTAGACAATCGGTTGGCTGCTGCAGGTCGAAGTTGTGTGCCAAGCCGGAGATAGTGACAGAGGTGCTGGGGCGAGGTGCTTGGGGCCTCGGTCTCGCGGGCGCGGGATGCAGGCGAGAAGCAGACGCCAAGCGGCGAGGGTGGGTGTGTACCGACGATCGGACTCGCTAGAGTCACCGTGTCTTGCCCCGTGTGTGTTGTGTGAGTCTGACAGTGTCTGGCCAAGTGCGAGTGTCTCACACCCCGAGACTAAGCGTTTTGTTCACGCTGCGGGAAGTCTGTGCGTGCGAGTCGCGATGCGGAGGCGAAACGCAGTGCGCAGTGCGTAGAGTGATGAGCCGTGATGAGGGCAGTACGAGAAGTTGTGCGCAGAGGAGAATGGGGTGAGAAACGATAGAGGTGTAGATCAGCGGTCGCGAGAAGAAACGGCACTGTTCAGCAATGCGTCAACAGTGCGTCGGGTGGTGGCTGGCCCGGTCGTGCAGTGCGACGTGCGGCGCGCGGTACTCGCTGGGACTTGACGGATCGGAGCGGGTGTTGGCCCAGGTACTCTGGTGGCCTGGCCCGGTGGTGCTTGCGGAATGCGGAAGGCGGTCTATCGAGCTGTCGGTCGTCGCTCAGTGCTAGTGCTCAGAACAGGTGGCCCGGAAGCTGAACCTGTAACGCAGGAGGCAGGACGCAGAACACAAGAGATCAAGACAGATGCCAGACGCCAGACACCCGAGGCCGGAGGGCGGCAACGTACGCGATGGTGTGGTGTGGGTGGGTGGGGGCAGACGTCGCCGATTATGTGATATGATGTGTTTTGGGGCGAGATCGATGAGCTCCGAGGTGGAGAGTTGCCGAGCGGAGTAGGGGGGAGACTCTCGGCGTCGGAGTGTCTGGAGTGTGGTGCGGAGTGCGCGGCGCGGGGAGCGGCGAGAGATGGATCGATGGAGAGTGAGAAGAGAAGCGGGTCCGAAGGGGTTGAGTCGGGTAGGGTGTTGTGGGGATATGCAGCTGGTATAATGCTTCTGGTGTCTTTGTTCCTTTGTCACTCCCTCTTCTTTCCTCTCTCTCTGTTTTTTTTGGGACCCGGGAATTAGGATTACAACCCAAAAGGTGTGTCGTTTTTAGAAACCTATGAAAGGTGGGAATATGGGATATGGGGGATATGGATATGGGATACGCGATGGCTATGGCTGGGGGGGAAACGGAGCGCGGAGCAGAGCGCAGAGGGGCGCAGGGGAAGCAGCCAAGGTGCAAGGTGAGGGGAATCCGGATGCCAAGGCAAAGGTGCAGGGGAATGCAGGGTGCAAGCCGGGCAAGGGTGCGACAAGTGACTCGCAGCGGAAGCTGGCGGCCAGGCGGGAGAGCGACGGCGGTCTGTGCGTCTGTGCGTCTGGGCGGTGTGTAAAGCCGGAGCTGGGCGAGCGGCGGGGGGCCGGAGATCGGCTGGCTCGGATTCCTGGATACTGGATCTGGCCGAGAGTCTGGGCGGCCGGGAGAGGGAGGGGAAGGGGGAAAGGCGCCGAGGTCGAGGCCGCTGCCTGATCACTGATCACTGATCACTGATCACTGGTCACTGAATGCTGCACGCTCTGAATGCTATGGATGTCCTGACCGGAGTGTCGCAGCTCACGGCTGTAGGCGGTTGCGGCCTAGTCTCGGGGTGAGAGCTGCGATTCACGGCCGGCGCGCTGGCCGGATTCGGTTCCAAAAGTGGTTTCGCGATCGGGTGCTGGGTGGCCGGGTGCGGGGGACAGGGAAGGTGGCCGTGGGTGGGTGACTGCCACAAGCTGGGCCAGGGGCCAGGGCCCAGGATGGCTAGGATACAAATGCACGCCTCCAGTGCTCTGAAGCGAGAATCAATCGCCCAGCAGGCCAGTAGTGCATATGCATCGCGCATCGCTGACCTCGCCATCGCCATCGCGGTCGCCATTGCTCCAACGCTCTGTTACGGATCTCCAGTGGTGAGGGTACCGAATAGTCTACAAGCTCCAAGCTCGGCCCAGGCCCCGGGACGGACTGGCGACTCTCTGGTAGGACAGCGGCAACAGGGTACCGCCACGGTCTGATCCTGGTCTCCGGTCTCCAGGTACCTCCACCTCCTTCGGCGTCCGCCGGCGAACAAATTGGGGAATCTGGAACCTGTCCAGCCGCAAGCTGTCTGTTCCTCTGGCCTCTGGGTTTCTGCACGTTCTCAAGCCTCAAGATCTCAAGTCTGCACGTTCTGCATGATCTACATACTTTTGGCTCTGGCACGCCAGCAACGGCGCTGATCTGCGGCGCTGTGCGCTGTGGCTCTTCGCCCTCCGCTGGAGTGGATTTCAGTTCAGAGTGGAGTATATAGCGCCTCGTCCGGTAAGAATAGAAGCCACAGAACTCGGGTACAGTACTGGGGTATTCGGGGCGGTGCGGGCATGCGAGTGCGACGGAAACTTGGAACTTTTGAAAGTTGCCGTCTCGATCGCGCCGAGCCCCGGAGACTGGGAGACGAGCCCTCCAGCCCGCGAGGTCGCGAGCCCACTTCCCGCACTGACCACTGGCCATTGATCCGCCGCTGATCCAAGATCGCCGATGGCAACACGCATATCGCGTATCGGCGGATCAGGCGGACGTGTGGCGCGAAACTGTCCCATGTGCCAGCGCAGCAGCGCAACATAGCGCGGCAGATCGGTAGATGGTATATATGGTATACGGAATACGGTAGTCGCCCGATGCCCACATGTGCGCCGGCGCTGACGCAGATTACGCAGAGATATGCATGCTGTATGCGGGCGTCTGATGGTCTGATCGCGCATATCCAGGTGAGGTGATGGGGCACGGCGCGCCGCCACAGGTGGGCTGCGGGGCCCGGAGGCCAAAAATGCCCTACCTGCCCGCCTGCACGCTGTGCGCTGCGCTGTGGCCCCCCCTGTGGTCGAGGGCGCCTGCACGGCGCGCGGCGCGATGGGCACACCACGCACGCACCCACAATCCGCGCGGCGTTCCGATCGAACGAGGCTGTTGTATCGCTGTGCGTCGTGCGCATCGTCGCGTATCTCTGATCTCTGTATTGATCAGAGCCCGACGTTTTTTTTTTCTTGTCAACCATGTCGGGCGACGAGTTGCGAGTTGTGAGTGACGACCTGCGCCACCTCCGCGGCCCGCGGGCCAATGGCTCATTAGATGACATTCACGCTGTGCAATGTCCAATGTACGTTGTGTATTGCAATGTACAATTCATGACCTCTATAAACATCACTGGCTCTCGTCTGGTGACATTCCTACCTGCCGAGATAGCCGGCATGGCACGGGCACGGATGGCGGATGGCCCCGCACAGATAGGAGTGTGTCCGCGCCCCCGCCACTGGGGTACTCGGGGTCATAGCGGGCAACTAGCATCTCACGCATCTCACACGACGTCGCGCGCCGCACGATTGGCCCCAGAAACCAGAGCTCAATGTAGGTGCACATGGCGATATTTGCCTTACAAGATTGGCTGCTTGTGGGCTTGCGAGTTTGGAGATCCGGAGATCGAGTGCAACGCAGCGCAGAGGCGCCACACACTGCCCAGCGATCATTCCCTACGTCCGCCGGCAAAGCCCACGCCCACCCCGCACATGGTCTCAGATCCCGACTGTTCTGTAATCCCCGAGTCACAATAACGGAACTAGAGAATGGATCAGAGAGGATGTTGGGCGTCAGTGTGCCAATCTGCCGGAAAGGATGGAAAGAGTCGAAAACAGCAATCTAGCGGACAGGACGCAGGGGCCTCGGTTGGCTCATGCACAGACGTGCTCGTCAAGAGTGTTAGACCGTTAGACAATTAGACCGGATGCAGGAGACACAGGCTGCGCGTGTATGTCCCCGTTGGTCCCCGTTGCGATTGTATTGCGATGCGTCTTCGTTGGATCCCTCGTTCTCGTTCTCAGTCTCAGCCTTATTCTTCGTCACGCAGTTGATGTGTGCATACTCTGTGCAGCGGTGATTTTTATTGTGTCTGTTCTGTTGTGTGTGCTGTGGAATGGATTCTATTGTACCATTGTACCGGATGCGCAGATGCACGACAAGCACGGATAGACAAAAACACGCACACGACCGAGGTGATCGGCGATCCATTTTTTTTAGGATATTTATTTCTTTTATTTTTTCTTTTTCTTTTCTGAGCATGTTTTTGTTATTTTTTTTCTTCTTATTCTCCTGTCTGAAACACTCTATAATCACCCCTCCCCCGTACCACAATCGCAATCATGCAGCTGTACAATCACTTAATACCTCCACCCCTTTTATCCGAAAATTACAGCACTTTGCACTAAACACAGGAACCTCCACCGGCCAGATCCACTGATCCACCTGCAGACCTGCAGGCCCCGCAGGGCTTTTGGCTCTGGGCTTCTTTGGACGCCATCATGAGGCCCGAAACTGGGCGCTGGTGCCTCTGGGCCTGTGGGCCTGTGGACCTCTCTGGGCTCTGGTGCCTCCCCCCCTGGCGCCTGCAGACTGCAGCCTGGCGCGGTGATAGCGGACGGCGGCGGCGGCGGGGGACTGTCGGTCATTGTGTTGGTGATTGTGGGTGAGTGTGGATGCAATCAGTAGTAGCAGTACCAGGCGAGGAGGGCAAAAGCCAAGCCAAGCCCCCCCGGATGCAGCCATGAGCCATGAGCCATACAATCTGATCCCCGTCCGTCTCTGTGTGTGTGTGCTATCACTACAACCCCCCTCCCCATCACTACCTCTGCTGCTACCCCCCCTCTCTCTCCTCTCTCCATCTCTCCTCTCTCCATCCCACATCCCCCCCATCACCCCGCTCACAGTCGTCTGTCACCATCACCCACTTGTCTTTTGCTCTCTATATAGACACTTGTTTTCTAGAGCTCCCTCCTCTACTACCACCCTCGTCTCTGTCGCTTGTCCACCCCTCAGCCTCTGGCACCACCACCACCGTCACCCATTCCCTTCAGCAGACAGCGGCTCGCCGCATACACCTCTCACAGCCTCCCCTCTCTCATCTCTACTCTCCCCTTCCCTCCTCTCCTCACCCCTCACAACATGCCTCCCCAGCCCATCCGCTTCGGGGTGGTCTCCTCCTCCCACCCCAAGGCAACCGCCATTGGCGGCAAGCGCTACGTGCTCTACAGCTCGAAGCAGGCCAAGGATGACGAGTCCATGTCCTCGCCCGCTCCCCCCTCGCGTCTCTCGGCGAACAAGCGCCGCAAGGCCGCTCCCATAGTCATCGAGCCTGCCGAGGAGCTCATGAGCATGACCATGGAGCCGCTGAACGTCACCATTGTCGCACGCTGTGTCCTGGCCCACTCCCTGCCCCCCTCCCAGCCCAACGGCTCGTCTTCCAAGAAGCGCTCCCACCGTGACACCCCAACCGCATCCCCTACGCCCCCCATCGGCCCCCCCGTCCACCCCTACTCGCGCCACTCGGACCTCGCCAACACGCGTAGTACCATCCCCTCCCCCCATGAGCTCGCCCGCGCCGAGCGTATGGAAGAGGAGCGTGCCAGGCAGAAGAAGGAGAATGCCGCCGCCGCCCGTGCTGCTGCCGCCCTCGCTCGTCGCCGTCGTGCTCTCCGCTCGGGTGGCCGCAACACCCCGCGCCCCTCCGCCGCGGCTACCCCCGCCAGTATGATCCCCCCCATTCAGCGTGCTGTTGCCGCCCAGCGCGCCCGCTCCGCCGAGGCCGCTGCCGCCGAGGCGCACGCGGCTGAGGCGGCCGCCGCTGGTATCCCCATCGAGCCCGAGGACGACGGCACAACTCCCCTCACCCACCGCGCCCTCAAGCGCACCCGTAGCTCAAATCATGTCAATGGCAGCAACGGTACATCTGTCGGCTCGCCCCTGCGTACGGTCACTAATGGCCACGGCGACGACGACAGCGACATCCCGCAGACAAACGGCACCGCCAACGGCTCGTCCTCCGAGGATGGCGGGCGTAAGCGTTCGCGCCTGGCGGAATCGACTCTTCCCCCATCACGTACTTCCGCCCGCCGTGCTGCCAGCGCTTCTCCGCAAGGCACCGCCGCCGCCCTCCCCGACTCATCCCCCCGCAAAGGTGGTGCGTCCGACCCAACTCTCTCCCCCGAGGGTGTATCCATGCGCCGCGCCGTCTCGGCCCAGGACACTGCGGGTATCAGGCGTGCACAGGCGCGCGTCGGCTCGGCTGGGCCCGAGGTGCGTGAGCGCTCACGGCGCGAGGTGCAGCTGCCTGCCAGGCTGCGCGAGTAGGAGGACCCGCGAACGGCGAGATTAGAGCCCTGTAATCTACCACCACCGCGGGCCGAGCCCCGCTGTACAGCTGTACGTGTATGATGTACGCCTTCATCACCCCGCCATCGACCCCCGGTCCCATCACTCGCATGCTCGCATCAGCGCCGCCGCACCCTGGGGGCGTGGATCCGGATCCGCCATATGTGATCTCCCTCGCCATCGCCATCCGCCAATTTCCCGAGCAGCCTGATGCGATCTGCACCCATCCACTACCAAGTAACCCCCATCCCCCTGTCCCTAATGTAGCTGCTTGTATGTCACTGTGCATAACATCGTGTGCCCCCAATAGCTGCATCTCATTGTCCTTGTGTGTGTGTGCGTGTTTGTTTCGGTATGGGACACTCGGAGCTCGGAGCCAGAGCCAAGGGCCGACATGGCGCGAGTGACAATTTCTCGACATGCAGTGTGACACAAAGTTTGGCCCAGCAGGTGAGCTATGAGCTACGAGCTATGCATGCTACGGGACCCCCGCACTGGCGCCTGCCGCCTGGCGCTGAGCGAGCCTCGGCTGCTCTGCTCTGCCGTGCATGCCTAGGGTGCAGGGTGGCTGCCCTGTTCCTCCAGTTTCCTGTCTTTCCTGTCCCTGGGCCCTCGCGCACTTCGCGCACTTCACACAGTCCATACACTCCACCGGGCCACCGACCGGTGCTCGGTTCCGAATCGTAATCAGGCGTCACACAGGCCCGGGTGGCGCGCAGAGCGAGAGAGAGGCGGAGTGGGTTCTATAATCTATGTATGTGTGAATGTACAAGATGAGTCCCATCGTCTGCAATGAGGATGCTCGAGTCGATATATTGTACATGAATCATGCTCGACAAAATGCACCTCTTGTATGGCTACGGCGCTGCAAGTCGTCGCTTCTGGCTCCTGGGTCCACGGCTAGAGCTGTACATATATTTCTTATCTGGCGCGATCGGCAGAATTCCCCACGCGCCGGGAACAACACACCAAAACACGCCCATCTCCCTATGGCTGCTGGCCTCGGGCTGTGCGAGTGGAATGACGTAACGAAAATTTATCCCGACCATTCCTCTTTTTTTTGCTTCCCAGTGCTTTCCCGCTCTTGTCCACATGCACTAGTTACGAGTAGTTGGAACAGTCGGACTAGCACTACTTCGCCACCACCTGCGCCGACGCACACTCCCGAGCTCCGTCAGTGTCAATGTCAGTGTCATTGGAGCCTCTGCCCCACCCAGACGACGCATGTCCAGCGTGCTCCGCGCCGCGCTGCGTCAGCCTGGAACCGGGGCCGCGAGACAGCGAGGCCCGCAAGGTAGCGTGGCCGCGAAACGAGGAGGTCAACCACAGACTGGAGGCCGAATCCCGGTGCGTGCAGATTGTCCAGGGCCATGCCGCGCACTGCCGGCGCTGGAATGCACGTGCGCTCACGTGCGGCGCGGAACGCGAAGGATGGAATGGCGGATATAGGATACGCGTAGGGGGGAGGAAAGTTGGGCCTTGGCTAAATTACCCTCCCGGTGCCAAGGCGTACTTGGCTTGTCTTGCTACAACTTTGGACGCCACAAATCGCGGATGCGGAGATATTTGCTACGTTTCTGGGGGCGTGGATGCGTCTCGCGGGGGGAGCCAGATGAGCGACGACATGAACTGTAATGTATGCAATTACTTCTTTCTCCATCAGTTGGCTTACATCCGGATGCGGCTAGCGGACGGACGACGATGACCCCGAGCCGGGTTGCGTATCGGTGGAGCTGGGTGAACGGCCGATTTGTTGGGGATGCTGAGGGCGATGTTTGTGGTCAGTCGTTCTCAACACTTACATTCATAACCATCACGTCTTGTAGGCATCCTTGCGGGCGATTCTCCGGGCGGTGGACTGGGAGTTGTGCTGGCGGCCGCTGCTACCGTCAGCTACGAGACCCATCTGCAGATTATGAGGTTGTGACGCGTCGTCAGCTCCAACCCCAAAGATCCGGCTTTCCACAAGCAGGACGAGGCGGCGCGGAGGACGGAGAAATAGCGAGCGGCGAGCGGCGAGCGGCGAGCGGTAACCGGCGACGTCAGATCAGTCATGCGTTAGTTGACGTTAGCACGCGCCCACGTATTCGCCGAGAGACCGAGATGGAGCTGCGCACGGAGGTGACATCAGGCCTGCCTTTTCTGATCAGCTCCGTCTCCTCACCGATTCCATACTCACTAGTTGAGAGAGGTCGAACAAAGATCATCTCGTGACTGCTCCGCGTGAGTTGATTCGTATCCTGTGGTAAAAGAGGTGCAGAGTGTTAGGCCTGATCATTCTCACGTGCACTCACCGTGTCGTTTCCCCCGCCGCGCACTCCGGCCGCCTGTCGCTTTCACACCGCCCATGCAAGTGCGCGTGCGAGTTCGATTGGGGATTTGATGAGGGAGTGGAAGGGATGGAAGTTAAGAGGGAATGAGGTTGGAGATCTCCGCAGGCCCCGCCCAGGATTCCATTAAAAGTCGGGATGTGATGGGATCTGCTAATTCTGCTGATGTGCTGATGTGTTGACGTGCTGACGTGTTGATGTGCTGATGATGTAGAAAGGATCAGCACCTGGGTGGCCTGGCCAGAGTAATGCATCGCGTGCAGTCGCTGGCACAGAGCGCAGACCCAGCGTAGAGTGCCCTCACCATTGCGGGTGGAATCAAGAGCCTTCCTCGCGTCTCGCGTCTCTGCGTCTCTGCGTCTCTGCACCTCTGCACCTCCATCTCATGGGTTGGACTAGTCCGCCGCGCGTCTGGTCCAGCTCTACGCCTCAAGTCTAGCTCCGCCGCGTCCCCTGGTCGTTGAACGCTGCGGAAGAGGCTGGTCATTCCACACACCCGACCCTGCCCAGAGCTTCTCGCGCGCTCGCGTCATGAATTCACTACGCGACACCACCCCCGCTCGTTCTCGTCGCGGCGCGCGAGCAGAGGGTTGATGCAGAGCTGACGCGACGCGCCGTGTTTACCTCCGTCCCAGCGTCCCAGCTGCTGCCCAGCTGCTGCCCAGCTGCTGCCCAGCTGCAGTTCCACCACTGTACGAGCTGCTGAACCCCCGTACTCACCCTCCAGCGCGAGTGGCAACGCTGTCGCTTTATAACCCCCATAACTCGTCTCTCTCTCTTCTTCTTCTCATCAAAGTTCTTATTAAGCTCTCCTGCAACCAGGACGTACAACAGTACCCAGTCCCTTGTCAACAGCACAGCTCCTCAGCGTCTACCGCTCAGCATATTCTGCTCCTCGAACTACTTGTCTACTTCCGCGCTCACCGCGCTCTTAAGTCTTCATTCCCATCATACACATATCCACTGCCCTCACAACTCTACTCTCTGCTTCTTGTCGATCATGACCACCACCTTCAACATCCACGCTGTTCTCAACGGCGAGATTCCCGCTCCTCCCCTCCCCACCCGCGTTCCCGGCCGTATCGACCCCGGACGCATCTACCGAGGCGTGACCATAGATCCCCTCAACATCATGGGCCTCATCGAGCCTCAGCCCGAGCAGCTCGCCAACATCCACGGCATGCTCGCCGGCCAGCCGTCGCCATACGACCGCCGCCGTTTCGAGCAGCCCGTCGACGCCTCGTCGTCGGAGTCGCTCGTAGAAGTCACGTACTCCGCCATCCGCGTCGCGTCTTACGAGAAGGACGCGATGGCCGACTCTCGTCCCTGGCGAGTTGTGCGCGAGAATCGCCAGCGTACCCGCGCGGAACGCCACCGGCTTCATCGCCTCCAGGACTCGTACCGGACTGCCAATCACCTCCAAGCGTTGCGCGACGATACGGTCCGCAACCAGAGGGTTGATCTCCCCGTCCGGGTCCGCGTTCGTGGCCGTGTTCACAATAACGCCGAGGTATGTCACTGCCATCAGCACCCCAGGCGCCTTCGCTCACAACCAGGAGACCCGCGAACTGCAAAATGATGCGGTAGCGGTACGCGTATATCACGAGGAGCCTGTCCCGCCGATGATGGACTCTCCCCCGTCGTTGGAGGTCGCGACGGACACTCCCACTCCCGTCACTCAGAGCCCTGTCACGCCGAATGCGGGCGAGATCGAGATGGAGGCCGATGTTGATATGTCTTCCGGCTCAGTGCCATGTATTCCCGCGAACCTGGACTACGAGAACGAGGACATCAACTTCGACGACATCCCAGAGATGTCGCATATTCTTGCCAACGCCCCCTCCACCCCGCCCAGCCCAGAGATCAACCCGCAGGGCATCGACATCAGCTACGATGCCATCCCAGACATGTCACTGGTTCTGGCCGGCACCCCGTTCACGCCACCCACCCCACAAATCCGCGCACAGCCCAATGACACCAGGCGCGTAAGGTACGACTGGAGCGGCGTAGCCGGTTACTCCACGGAATATTCCGAGGAGACGGGGAGCGTGTTCGAGTTCTTTGCCGACGACGACTCGACGCGAGGCGCTCATGTTCGCGCTGGCCCTGCGGAGAGTGACAATGAGACCGAGGGCTTTGAGAGCGTCGGGAACGAGGAGAGCGCCGGGGACAGCGACCACTTTGCGGACGACGAGTCCTTCGACGAAAACCAGTACGATAGCGACCTCGACAGCGACGAGGACAATGAGGGAGTCGACAGCCGGGATGAGTCCACCGGCGACGAGGTCCAGCTTTATGGTGACGAGGAGCAGAGCGAGCTTGTCGCCGTCGACGACGCCATGCCATGGGCCGCAAACGCCGAGGAGGATTACGTGCTCTCGGGCGCCGAGAGCCCGAGCAGCTTTGAGATCGAGGGGACCGTCCCCGACATGAGCGACTTCGGCTCTGTTGTGGGCAACGAGGAGGAGATTGTGCCGCCGCAGGAATCGGACGAGAACGGCGACGACAGCGACGACCGCGACGACCGCGACGACGACCAGCCCGCGGTGGGTACTGTGGCCGACACCGCGCAGTCATGCGGGAGTTCGGTCGAGTGTGAGGAGGCGCGTCCGGCGGGGCCCAAGGGCAAGGTCCGCTTTGCGGACAACTTGGAGGAGGAGATGAAGGCGGCGAGGCGCACAGCGGTGCGCATGAAGGAGATGGAGAAGGAGAAGGCTGCCGCGGAGCGTTGCCGCAGCGTTCGTGACCGTGTCAGGCAGACGTGCGCCAAGGTTCGGGGGGGGCCTTCGGCGCATGTTCTGCCTCGCATAGGTGTCGGGTGCCTGCTTGCAGTGGTCTGCATGCCGTACACTGCAGTATGCGCTGGCGCATCTGCAGCTTTATGCATTATAATTCGGTTGTGGCACGTCTATTCATGTTTTCAGCCTCATGTTGCCACACTTATCAGTAGTGCAGTAGCCGACGGAACTCGGGTATCTGTTCTGTCACACGTGCCACTCACTCCTCCAGGCGATATCCAGGCAGATAAGCGATTCATACTCTAATGCTATCAACAGTCGCGGCTAAAGTTCAGACATATTCTACTCTACGAAGCGGGCAAGCTGAACCAGGATAGTGTCCGTGGCGGGGCAGATAGATGGGTCAAGATGGTGGAAAGACAAGCACGGCCAGGGAGAAACAACAAAAAAGGACTGCCAGAGTCGGGAAAACGCAGTTCTAGAGAAGGAGGGCGAGCGCAGCTCCAGCAGCAGCGAGCGCGATGCTAGCGCCCGTGCGGCCAGCCGCGGATTTAGGGTCTGCGAGCGGGTCGTCCTTTGCATTGTTTCCCGGCTTGCCCTGTTTCTCCCAGTCATTGTACGCCGCGTACGCGAGGACGAGGAAGCTCTGCCCCTCGGCAGAGTATGCGCCCTCGGAGACAAACTTCATGGGATCGGTAACGTGCGTGAGGTATCCCGTGCCGTTGACGTTGCGCGAGCCGCCGGCGAGCAGCTGCAGCGACATTGGGACATAGTCGTTTGTGAGACCCATGGTGGAGAAGCGCAGGCCCGCGGCCGCCATGAGAATCGACGCGGACGAGTCCTCGAACGACTTGTCGTCGTTGATGTGGTTCCGCAGCAGACCGTTGGGAGACTGCGGGGATGAGTAATGGTGAAAGAGTGGAATGTGTTCTGTTTTACTCACGAGACGCGACTTTGAGGCGTCAAAGACCTCGGCGGCGAGAGCCTTGAGGTCGTCAATCTCGCCCTTCATCTCGTCGGCGAACGGCCCCGACTTGATCGTGGCAATGACGCGCGCCGTGCCGGCCACGACCCACGCGTTGCCCGTCGCCCACAGGGACGGGTCCTCAGCCTCCCACCCCTTGCTCATGTGCGCCCACAGCTTGGTCTCCTTGTCCTGCAGGATCTCGCGGTACTCTTTGATCTGCTTGACGGCCTCGTCGACGAGCGTCTTGTTCTTCATCACCGAGCCGTAGTATGCCAGGAAGGGCGGGACCATGTACACGTTGTCTGCCCAGAGCTGCATCGAGCACTCGCGGTGCGAGATCGCGCCGTTGGGTGCCTGTTGTCAGCACGGGCGTTACTCCATGTATCAACTGCCGTCGCTGCCACAGCCTCCCGCCACATGTCCTGCCACGCGCAGTTGATGGAATGAATGCCAAGGGCTTGGCATATGTTCTTCCACACATCCGGCACATAACACAAACACACAACACACAGGTACACAGACACGTCCCGACGGTACGTACCCTAGGAACATGGTAGAGGACAAAGTTGACTTGGGAGGTAGCGGCGTCCAGGTAGCGCGTGCCGTTGCGGCTGCCGCCGTTTGTCGCGCGGTCAGCCATGAGGATCGGCACGCCGAGGGATGGCGGGTCGCCGGCCGCGCCAGCGGCGTGGACGAGCGGCGACCCGGGGGGCAAAGAGCGGTCCCGCTGCGCAGGCGTCACGTCGCAGGTATGGTTGGACGGGGCGGCCGAGTGCGTCGTGCTCGGTACTGGGCTGGACGTCGGAGCGTCCTGTCGGCGCTGGAGGTCACTTGCCTGCGTATTGTTCTGCGGTGCCGTGCGGTCCACAGGCGTCGGGCGCTGATCCATCGCAGCATTCGCAATCTGCATAATCTCCGGGATGCTGTCGGCATTGATGCTCTGCGTGTAAAAGTCGGCGTTCTGCGCGGCGTACACCGACAGCTCGGGGTGTGTCCATTCGAGCGTCGCCTCTGCACGGGTACCGTTCTCCCAGCTGCGACGTCAGTAACCACCCGTCAATAACCACCCCCATACCGCCGTGATGAAACAGGGACAGCTTGGCACGGCCGGCAGCCGGCTGCTGCGCATGTGGTTGTTGTCGCAACCTGCAACACAAACGCCCATTTGCATTCCAGCAACCCACATGTACCTCGCCGCTAACGCTAAACTCACCTGTGGACGTTGAGCTCGATCATGCGCTGGTACACGACCTTGAGGCATTCCGGCGTGAGGTGCTTGCCGTGCACGACGGCGGGGGCGAGCACGGCGGCGAGCGCAGCAATGTCGAGGACCCTCATGCTGGGCTAGTGACGCAACGCGAAAATGGGGTGAGGAGCTGCGGGTTGGTGAGAGAGAGAGGAGGGATAGAGCTGCGCAGCGGATCACTGGAATCGGGGTCGCTGCGGGACAGTCGGGGCTCGGCGACGGATAAGCGATAAGCTGCCTGACGCAGGGTCTTCGGAGATGGTGAGCTCGGCGCTGGGGTCGGCGAGCGATGAAGTAATAAACTCTTTGAGAGAGAGATAAGAGAAAAGACAGTGGGGGCGGGGAAGAGTCGACTGCGGGGGACCACCTGGGTCTATAAGCGAATGTACACTGCTGCACCTGAAACGACCAGGAAGAGGAGAGGATACCGAGAGGGACACGAGAAGGGGAGGGATAGTAACGCAAGAGGACAGGTGGATCGCGGCCGCAGCAGTTTTTGCATCGAGCGGCCACTTGGTGTAGCTTGGGTAGCTTGCTCATGGTCATGATGAGTCATGTAGCGCAGAGGCACGGCGAGCGAGCGAGATGGGAAGCGGCCGGCGAGGCTGCGGGGAGAACCCCCAGCGGGAGCACAGCGCACAGCAGAGGGAGGCGGCGCAACTGCGAGATTGCATGAGATCCGAGATCACTACTACAGTACTACTATGCTGTCCAAGTGGCCAATGAATCCAGCGACGTCGCTCATCGTCTTGGCCCCATTGCCGTTCAGTCGGGCCGCTCCTTGGCCCCCTTGGATTCAGGAATTCTTGGCACCCAGCCGCAGCACTTGCTCAATGTGCAAGTCGGGCGGGCCACGGTCAGTACCACAGGTCTCGGGGGTCTCGGGGTGAACGGCCCGCGGGCCGGAAGCCGGCGGCGACCAGAGAAAAAAGTTGACAGGGGGATCCTAATCGCTGGAAAGCCGAGGTGCCTGGCCATAGCTTGGCACCAGCGCAGTGGCCCCAGTCGGAGTTATCCATACTTTGCACAATCCTGACCTTTTTGGCCTCTTACGTGCCGCACACTATTTCCTACCCCTGTTCGGCCTTTTTGATTGACTCGGATACGTATCCTGTCCGCGTGTGCCCGCCTGCAGATTGTCCGTCGTTCACTGTGGACGAGGTATCTAGCACTGCAATGCTA
This sequence comes from Apiotrichum sp. Y4204, assembly GCA_025531455.1. Taxonomy (NCBI): domain Eukaryota; kingdom Fungi; phylum Basidiomycota; class Tremellomycetes; order Trichosporonales; family Trichosporonaceae; genus Apiotrichum; species Apiotrichum sp. Y4204. The sequence goes on from JAMYHL010000032.1 coordinate 363,334, forward strand.
TGTGGCGGGCTTGAAACAAGTATCACGAGTACCGTCATTGCTGAGCGCGAGCGTGGTCGATGCCCAGCACGTGCGCCGATTCCTGCCGCTCCAAGCTGCCAGTCTGCGATGGCATGGCCTCCACAGACCACGGCCTCGCGATGAGCCGACGAGATGGCCCTCTATCGACTTCGCTCCCGTCTAGCAGCCTTAGTGGACAGCCTCCAATTGCGCCATGCGTGCTGGCGTTCACTCGTACTCACTCGTATGTACTCTCAATTAGTGATTGGCCATGTCGCGTCAAGGTCAAGGGCTTTCAGTCTTGCACACTCACGGCGGCGCCGCCATGCGCAGCAATCAGGTCCCCCCAGGCGGTCCCCGAAGCGGCAGGCATGGTCCCCGAAGCGGCATGCATCCCAAAGGCTGCACTTACTTCCCCATTGATGTGGGGCGCACAGCTTGCAGATAGATACTCTCTAATCGCACTTGCATGGATCTCGTAATCGGAGCAAACGTGCATTTGGATTCATTGGATTCATTATTGGATACACGCTGATCGCTGGTGTGCTGGGGCGTCGACGAGCGATCTGTTGGTGATCAGCACTGTGTGTGGATATTGGGCCCCTGCGGTGTGCGCCCCTTTTGACCCTGGGACAAGTCGACGATCTGACCCTGATACCCCTGATCGGGCCCCTGATCTCCGTTGAACGATCCGCCGAGTTGTGAGTTACGTAACAATTTGTTCTTTCTTTAGCGGCCGCCTTCCCCGTAGACAAAGACTAGGCGCGACGTTAGAAGGCTCTACCTACCTCGCGGGCCTTATCAGAACTTATCCTGTCCCCCCTCTACATCCTCGCTTGGATTACGTATGGCTTTCTTTTGTTTTTGCTTTTCCCAGATCCAGGCACCTGGTGCGTGATTACTGGTGCGTGATTATGACGACACACCCAGTGCAGAGTTGAGGGATTAATCCTAATCGTGCAGTGTTATTGTCCTTGCGGCTCTCTAATCCGGTTATCAAGTGCAATTACAAGTGGAATAGAAATGGTGATCCCATTGTTTCCACTCTAGCAGGGGCCCTAGAGGGTGTGATTCGGCTCCTTCCGGTCATCCCACACAGAGCAGGAGGGATGGCTGGCCTGAATTGGGCTCCAGCACCAGGGCCTCCAGCCTGGATCTGGGCTGGGGAGCGCAAAGCTCTCTCGGACACGTCCACATCGGACAAAGGCAACAACAACACCCCAAGCACAAAGTATGAGTAGGACGTCGAGCATGCTCTCTACGCGCAATGTACGCTATGCATACACTCTATGCATCCCCGTATGCACACTCCTGGGCTGTGAATTATAAGGGCAGACTGTCCAAGAGGCGTGCATGCATTCGACTTGGCGCGTGGCGGCTGCTGGGGCTGAGAGGTGTTGTCATTGTTGTAATCGTGTGTGTATTGTGTCACAGCCCAGGGCAGCCACATGCAGCCAGCCAGCAGCCAGGAGCTAGGCGCGGTTGAACAGACACACAACACCGAACCACCGACCACCGACCACCGACTTGTAACGACGTTGCAAGGTTGCAAGTTCACCACGTCCACCACATTCTGGACGTTACATCCACATTCAATCTCTCTTTTGCTTCGCTCCCCCTTTCTCCATCCTCACCTCTCCACTCCCACGCAGCGCAATCCACGAACAGCGCATCACCACAGCCACCACACACCATGGGAAGGGAGATTATCAGCGTCTCGGGTGCGTAGTGTGCGCCGCGAAATCAATCGCGCAGCGCCGAACGGCACCGGTGCCCACAACCCCGCGATGGACTCTGAGCTAACACGCAGTCGGACAGGGTGAGCCCATTGCGAGAAACGCGAGTCGCGTGCCGTCGTAACTGCTGTGCTCCGCGCCAAGGTGCCCTTCGATCGATTAACCTCGGCATCAAGGGCATAGACGGCACGGCTGACGGCGCGCACGGCGAGCAACAGCTAACATGCAGCCGGTAACCAGGTTGCGACGGCGTTCTGGGAGGACATTCTCCAGGAACACGGCCTTGATCGTAAGTCGCTCCCCCACGTCGAGCAGCGATGGCCGTACGATGTCATGCACGGGCGCTGAGTCAGGCGGCTCTGACCGCCCATGCTGTCCCGACTTGTACGACCATCCAAACCACGCGCGGCAGTAGCTGACATCCAGGCTCGGGCAAGTACGTCGGCAACGACCCGCAGCAGCTCGACAAGGGTAAGTGTCCATGCGCGACGGAGGTCCGACCAGACGCCCAACGCCTCACGCCTCAAGCGTCACGCAGGCGCCGAGGATCCATCGCATTGGCGCTGGCAGTCCAACTTGCTTGTTCCAGCCAATGCGCATTGAGACACGCGCTGACTTTTTAGTCTCCGTCTACTTCAACGAGGCCAACGACCAGAAGTACGTCCCGCGCTCCATTCAGGTCGACCTCGAGCCTGGAGTCGTGGACATTGTGCGCTCGGGCCCCCTGGCGAACCTTTTCCGCCCGGACACCTTTGTCTATGGCCAGAGCGGTGCGGGAAACAACTGGGCCAAGGGCTACTACACTGAGGGTGAGCGCTAACGACGCGAATCGGTAGGACCCAGCTCATCACGCAGGTGCCGAGCTCGTCGACCCTATCCTCGACGTCCTTCGCTCTCAGGTCGAGAACTCGGACTCGTTCCAAGGCTTCCAGCTCCTCCACTGTAAGTATTGAGTGTGCTCTTCAGAGCTCGTCTGACCGTGCAGCGCTTGGTGGTGGTACTGGTTCGGGTCTCGGTGCGCTGCTTCTTGGCAAGATCCGTGAGGAGTACCCCGACCGCATGCTCTGCACTTTCTCGGTCTTCCCCTCGCCCAAGGTGTCGGAGACCGTCGTCGAGCCGTACAACGCCATTCTCTCGACCCACATTCTTGTGGAGAACTCGGACATTACCTGCTGTATCGACGTGAGTGGGACCAGTGAGATCTAGCTGACGTGGAAGAATGAGGCGCTCTACCAGATCTGCGTCAACGACCTCAAGCAAAAGTCGCCGGAGTACAAGGACCTCAACCAGCTCATTGCCAAGGTCATGACCGGCTTTACCTGTGAGTTCTGATCGTCAGTGTCATAGTGCCGTAGCTCACCCCAGCCACGCTCCGTTTCCCTGGTCTGCTCAACTCGGACCTCCGCAAGCTTGCCGTCAACATGGTTCCCTTCCCCCGTCTCCACTTCTTCACTGCCGGCTACGCCCCTCTTATCGCCAGCACTAACCGCGCCTACACCGCTACCAACGTCCCCGAGCTTACCGCTGCCCTCTTCCAGCGCCGCAGCCTTCTTGCCGCCATTGACCCGCTCATGGGCAAGTACCTCACCGTCTCGGTCGCCTACCGTGGCAAGCTTTCGATGCGCGACATTGAGACTGCCGTCTACGACTACCAGAACAAGAACTCCGCGTACTTTGTCCCTTGGGTGAGTCATAGAGTAGCGGCCATTCTGACCCCCAGATTCCCAACGGCGCCCTCACCACCCTCTGCACCGTGCCACCCATTGGGCAGACCGCCTCGGCCACCCTTGTCGCCAACACAACCGCCATCTCCGAGGTGTTCAAGCGCTCCCACTCCCAGTTCCGCCAGCTCTTCAAGCGCAAGGCCTACATGCACTGGTACACCGGCGAGGGCATGGACGAGATGGAGTTTACAGAGGTGAGTGGAGTGGGGAAAGGGTAACAACTTTTTGCTGTACCCGCCAAGCTGCAACATCACGCCCACGGGACACATTCACTAACATTCAGGCGTCGTCGAACCTGCAGGACCTCTGCGACGAGTACGACCAGTACGAGCACGCGGTGTTGGACGAGGAGTACGAGGACGAGGCCGAGGCCGTGGCCGAGGAGTACGCCGAGGACTTTGCTGAATAACACTAGCTTGTGATCTGACATAAATTTTAGTTAAATCAGCAACTAGTATGAAGATACAAGAAGCAGAGCAGCAAAAAAATCGTAGTTTCTCCCACTCAATAGTCACCCACCCACGTACATTTATATCTCGCGCGTCCAACGACCAACACCCGTCCCCCGTCCCCCGTCCCCCATTTCCGCTTCGACACACCATCTTCTTGCTCCCGCGTGTTGGAAAATGCACCCATGAATGAATCGTAGGCAATGGGATCCGTTGGATTAATGAGTGCTATGGTGATGCGGACAAGCCTATGAGCTACTGAGATAGCGAAATGGAACATCCGAGGATCTCAGTCCATATCGAACCATGACCATCACCATATCACCATCACCGCGATCACGTGCCGTTCGCCCACACCCAGTGGCACTGGACGCGGACGCGTCGCGTCGCGCCACGTCTGCGGTTCCTGACCCGGTGCGGATGAACAGATGAGCAGAAGATGCTAGAGCTGGGAGGTGCCTGCAAGGCAGCAGATGCGGCTCTGCGGCGCAATGCTCGTTGTGGGACGAACCACGATGTCGTCCTACTCATTTTGTCGCCGCTGTCACCAGTCATCCTGTTCTCGGCGCTGGACACGGAGCGACATCACCAGAGCTCAGAGCGGGGAGCTCAGCGAGCTGCAACTCGCGGCGCGCTGTTACACTCGCGTGATCGTCGCAGGGGCTTGCTACCTTCCCAGCGCGTAGCTTACATCAGAGCTCGGCGCGCACGCGCTGCAATCCATAACCCATGATCCATGGTCCATGTGGCTGGAACCGGATATCGCACGAACGCATCCGGTCCGAGCGTGGGTCAGGGTCGCGGAGCGCCTGGCGGCTCGAGTGCGAGTGCACGAGTGGCCCATATCCCACGCAACACTACGTACTACGCGACACTACATTTGGACCTCCAGAGTTACTCTGAGCGCGGCATGTGGGGCCGTAAGGCCGGTGGCAGCGCCGCGGGGCACCGGGGCGCTGGGGCGCCACGCGTACCACGACATGCCCGCTCCGGTCCCCGATCCCCGTCCCCCGCATCATTAGCCAAGACGATACATTTGCATCTTCTGTACAACGGGCCGCCTGGCGGCATGGCGCACGGTGCGCGGGTGCTATTTTCTCCACGATGGCCGACTGAGGAGAGGCGCCAAGGGGGCGTGGTATCCTGCCTGCCTCGTCTCCGCTCCGCCTCCGCTTTCGCAGCAGCTAAAGCTGAAAAGCTGGTTCGCTTCGCGGCTTAGAGCTTGGCCTTGGCGACCTTGAAGACGCTGTCGAGCTTGGTCGCAAGCATGATGTTGCCCTTGACCTTGAGCTGGCCGGTCATGAACGCCTTCTGCGCGTTGATCTTGCCGTCCGCGAGGCCGATGAACGTGTCGTCCGCGAGGTTGATCGTGACGTCTGGAATGTTAGTTTTTCTGAACGTAGGCAGCTGGGAGAAGCCACGATTAGCTCCCTACGCACCAGGCTTGGCGCCGGCGCCCTTCGTGACGGTGCCGTCCTTCTTGAGGTCAATGACGTAGGTCACCTCCTTGCCCTCCTTGTTCTTGATGTTGAGCTGGAAGATGCCGTTGGTCTGCGGTCAGCGGGAGTCCGAAGGCGGGTAGGGCCGGGGCCACAGGCAGATGGCAAGAGGTAAGATATCGGGCACGCAGTGATGAGCGGCAATGAATCGCGCGGATCAGGACGTCTTTCTTGGCCGCCAGTGCTTGAAGCTCAACACAGCACCAAGGCCGGGGACGATCCGGCGTTCTAGCACGCACATCCGCTCGAGCCAGGCCGACCTCCAATCCACCATATAGCCTGGTCCCTCGGCCTTCACAGAACTCACCTTCTTGATCTGGGACTGCTTCTCCTCGTCGCTCATCTTGCCGATGGCGGTCGAGATGCCCTCGAGGACAGCAGAGGACTGGGATGTCAGTCGACCGTTACATTGTTCATTGTCCAGTGCGGTTCCCACGCGCGGGCACACCGTCCAGCTGCCACGTCACGCCACGAACCGCGACTCGCGTACCTTGAAACCGGACTCCTTGAGCGACATAGTGGTGAGACGGTGTTGGGAGTGGGGTATGTGGTGAAGTGATAGGATGTGGGAGGAAGCAAGGTTGCAAGCGTTGTGTTGACTTGGCGGGGGTTTAATACTCGGTGTCGCGGTGGCGGGGTGTGAGGATGGTGACGACAGCCAACAACAAGTGAACTCTGTGCATTCTCCGGCTGGTACAGTTGCCGGTTGGCCTCACTGTGGCTGTTGGTTGGTTCACCGTATTCGCACCTTTCCGCTCCCGGCGGCACACTGTGCACACCTGAGACGGGCAACAATGTGCATGTGAGCCACACTGCCAGCCAAAGCCATGCGATTCCCACTGTCTGTCCACTCAGCCACTCGGCCACTCGGCAGACCCGCGCAGACCACGACGCATGACGCAGGAGACGCAAAGCGCGCTGAAGCCTGTTTGTCCATAGGAAGCACCTGCTTCTACATGCCTATATGTTGGTAGGCCTCCACAGCCGAGACACCGCATGACGTCGCGTGAAGGCAGGAACAGGCAGTGACCAGGGGGTGGAAGCGGCGTGTCCCGCGAACTACTGTGAAGGCGGCTGTCGCGAACACAATCTCGGACATCGGAGACTTGGAAAGGAACTCGAGCATAGCTGATGGTTGGCTGTTGGCTGGTCCCAAGCGCAACCACGCGAGCCGCATCGCATCCGCTCTCCACTTACGTACCTGCCCTCCCACTTGACCCAGTCTTGGGTGTGCTATCCTCGGACTTCCATCAGGCGCTTGGCTCTCCACTCTGCCGAGACGTGGGCCGGTCTGGCCATCCGAGGCGCGGAACGACGCCCATCGACCCAACAGCCGTCATTCAGATCGCGGAGAGTTGGCCGTTCATTGCTCATTACCAGTCCTCCGTCCTGCCGCGTTCCTTGCTGCGCGTTTGGCGTTTTGTGTGCGGTCTTTATTACCTTTTGCACAGCGTCGTGGCGACAGCATGACAGCAGGAATGCAGGAATGCAATGTCGGGGATGTGCATGTATACCTTTCTCCTTCCTCGCCGGGTTCCTTTTCTTTATCTCTTTCTCCTCCATCGCCAACTTTAGCGCGCTACTCACAGCCGCCACCACCGCCATTGTCCATCCTCTGCGCCCTCTGCACCGCTCATCAGGTCCCACCAGCGCTGATCACGCCGCTCCGAACGCCAGAAGCCGCTGATCTCGGCGATCGTCATTACCCGACGATCACTACCACTGCTTCCATTATCGATCCGCGCCTCTGCTTCCCACTCTTGAGCTCGGCTTCATTCCTGTTCAGCAATTCAGCACCGCCTGCATTTTCTATCCCACTCTCTCAGCTCGCAGCTTTTGTCTTGCGGTGCGCAGCACACGGCGACTCCCCTCAAACGCATCAACAAGCAGTACAGCCAGCGGTAAGACATTCTCCTCCCCCGCAGCCCTCCGCACTCTGCACCTCATTTCCCCCTTTGATTTTACCCTGGATTTGTTCGCTGTTCCCTGGTTACCTGAGGGATTGAGGGAACATAATCTCATCTCGCGAGAGAGCAAAGTGCACAGATTGCATAGTATTGCACAGTTTCCGTATCCTCAAAACAAAGCAACCCTCGCGATCCGACACCGACCGCAGCACTGGTAGCAGCGGGGCACAGTTCTCGATAACCCACACTCTGCCATCATTCACTGTCGTCCTCAAGACCTCACCTTGATCTCTCGCACCCTCCCATCGACAGTCATCTGCTTGAGAGCTTGAGAGAGCCGCGATTCGGACCACGCGCCCACGACTGCTTCTACGCGATCGCGCAATCTACGCTTCTACCCGCCCGCCGTCGTACGTCCCCTCTCGTACAGCACACTCGCGTCTGTGCGCTCGCGGCTCGCGGACAACAAACAGTGCAGCGCAAACATACAGTGCGCACGCTGCAGCATTACCCATACATACCACAACCACGACGCGGCTTCTGGCAGGTTTGACGACGACGTGTTACTCCCCGGCCTTTCGGTCCATCGCGCACGTCATATCAATCACATCTCGTACTGTGCCGCCTCGTCACTCGTCATTTCCATCACCCTACTGAGTCTCGTTTCCGCTCATCCCAAAGCGGTATTACTGTTCCTCATCGCCTTGCGCGCTTTGCTTCTTTGTCTCACGCCCCGACGCCCTGGGGCACTACGGCTCTTCTCGACAGCACTACCCAAGCGGGGACAAACTATTGATCCATTGATCGTCTGGACATCACTCGTTCGCACTCACCCCTCCACCACTGGGTTTTGACCCACATCCGAGCACCGTGTTTCACCCACGGTGAACGATCTCAGCAGTACACTCTTCCTCCCCCGCACACACATCGCCGCAATCAATGTCGACTTCGGTGCTTTCGAGCGCCTCCGCCTCGGCATCAGGCACCTCCTCGGCGGTCGCGTCCGCGTCGTCGAGCGGTGCCGATCTCAAGTTTGCCGTGCCAAACTCTAACATCATTGGTATCAGTCTTGCCATTGGGAGTGGTCTGTTCATTGGTGCAAGGTGTGTATCGAGACCTTCCGAACGTTGTATCCTAACCCCCAGCTTTGTCATTAAGAAGAAGGGCCTTCTCCAGTCGACGGCCAAGTACGGAAACGAGTTGGGGGAGGGTCATGGATACTTAAAGAGCTGGCTGTGGTGGACGGGCATGATCATGATGATTGTGGGCGAAGTGAGTCATTGTTGCGCGTGATGGTGCTGACATTTGCAGATCTGTAACTTTGTGGCATAGTGAGTACCGCAACCTTCATGACCGAGAGCGAGCTGATCCAAGCGCGTTCACCGTCGCCGTTCTCGTCACACCCATGGGCTCGGTTTCGGTCGTTGTCGCCGCCATTCTCTCGCACTTCTTCCTTGCCGAGTCGCTCACATTTTTCGGCTGGATCGGGTGTTCCCTCTGTATCCTCGGCTCAATCATTCTGGCGCTCAACGCACCAAAAGAGCAGTCCGTTCACACGATTCCCGAGTTTCTCAAGTACTTTGTCGCGCCCGGATTCCTCGTCTGGATGAGCCTCCTGTTCGCCATCTCAATCGGTATCGTCTTCTACGCCGTGCCGCGATGGGGCAAGAAGAACATGATGTCGTACATCTCCATCTGCTCTCTCATCGGCGGCATCAGCGTGTCGTGCACACAGGGTCTTGGTGCGGCCATTGTCACCAGCTTCCAGGGGTGCGTGTGCAGTTACAACAAGACTCTAACCTGACAGGCAGTCGCAGATCAAGCACTGGTTCTTTTGGTTCCTCCTCGTATTCTGCATCGTCACTCTTCTTATCGAGTGGGTTCTCTAATGTCCATACTTAACTCACGCGCAGAATCAACTATCTGGACAAGGCGCTCGAGCTGTTCAACACCTCCATGGTGGTGCCGGTTTACTTCTGCTACTTCACCTCCGCGACGATGATAACCTCGTTCATCCTGTACCGTGGTCTCAAAGCTCCGGCCATCGCCCTCGTCACCATGGTGCTCGGCTTCTTCGTCATCTGTCTGGGTATCACCCTGCTGCAAATGTCCAAGGTGGACCCGAAGCAGCTGCAGGGCCTCGACCGTCGCTCGACGCTGCTCCTCCAGGCGTCGCGCCAGAAGACCGAGGCGGAGGAGAAGGGAGACGTTACCTCCCACGAGGAGCCCGGAATCGACGCCCTGCGCGGCGGATTCAGCGCAGCAGGTTCTATCATCCGCGCCCGCAGCATCGGACGTCGCAAGAGCAGCGCAACCTCGGGATTCAGCGTGCGCACTAGTGGCGTGGAGCACTACGGCCACCAGCCGAACCTCAACACTCACGGCATGGCCCATCTTCCTCGCTACCAGCGTGAGTCCAGCTCCCTTGTTGTTGAAGCTAATTGCAGTATCGGACAATCCCATGTCGGATGAGCTGAGCCACCTCACATCACCCCTGGACGACAGCCCCGCGTCGCCGATGGCCACGCGCAGTCTGCCCCAGGTGCCCGTCCCGAAGCGCTCGACCAGCACAATCAAGTTTGACGATTCGGATATCGTCCACCAATACGGATACAGCCATCAGGACATGCACTCGACGACTGTGGTCCCGCACGGGGATCTGCACGAGGACGGCAGCGGTCGCCACTTCCCGTCAGCGGTCCAGCGGGAGAAGATTTATGAGAACCCGTATGAGGAGGCCGAGGAGCGGCGGCAACAGAGCAAGACCAACTTTGGCCAGCTGCTCGGCACATTCACCCATAGCATGACGCCGCAGCCGCGTAGCCCGACGGCTGCAGCTGCTCACGGCTTCCCTCTCAACTTTCCGATTTCTGTTCCTGGTCGCGGCCACAGCCACGATAACCAAGTGCGCGGTGGTGCGGCGCGCGGGACGCGCGACTACCCGCACTTGCCCAAGGAGCATCAGGAAACAGAGCGCCAGGAGCGCGCCAAACTCGTCGAGTCGCCGGTGAGCGATCGCGAGGATGCGCCCGAGCTCGGCGACCTCTCCGCTGGCGGTCTGCGGTCAGTTGACGCACCGTCGCCGGCACGATCACCAATTTACGGCCTCCCGTCGCCCAGGAGCGACAGCCCGCGGCGGCCTATGGGCCCACGATAGACAAAAGGAGGAAGGAGATGCGCATAGATGCGGCTAGAGTAGAGCAGCGGCAATCAAGGACAATGCCCGGGATCTTTTATCATTCTCTTGTTCTCACGTCCTCGATAACCACCCCCGAGCGGGATACACGCTGGTTTGACGTTGTATTGTATGCACGTAGTATCTGAGCCTTGGAACATCGAAGCGCTTGATCGAGATGGAGAAGGTGGCGCGAACAGTAGTCTCTAGTCTGTAGCTTTTCAGTCCAGACGCGCCTGACACCAGTCTGCCGGCATTGCGGCAGGACACGCGCTGTCCCTGTGTGGCTGAGACGCGGCGGGCAGCAAGGGGGCAGCGAGTGGATGGCCTGGCGCCTCGATGGGATGTGGTGCAATGCATGCCGCATGGCTCATGCCTCATGCCAGGATATCCAGGATGCCAGTGGCCAGTGGTCCGATGTTCTACAGTACATGTCCTGTCGTGTCGGATGCCAGAGAGTGTTCCTTTTGTTTCTTGTTTTGACCGTTTCTAGGTTTCTGGTTCTCTGTCTCCAACTCTGTCATCCACGGCGCGTTGACCATTTGGCCACCCCACTTTCTGTATTCTACTCGTCCCACCTCCGAATCTGCTCGCTGCTCGTTCGCCTACCTCCGAGTGCCCGTTCCCGTCCGTCCCGCCCTCCGCCCTCCGCCCTCCGCGTCCCGCACGAGCCTCTGCACTTGCGAGCTTCAATAGCCACGCGACGTGTCTTGCTCGAAGCTCGTCCCGCATTGTCCCCCATATCCCTCTCCCATATTCCTCTCTTGCCGCAGGATACCACACTAGACATACCATAACGACATTTTGCTCGACACCATATCACTTAGAGACATTACTGCCCACGAGCTACACGACTCTACGACACGATTTGAGCAGCTCGACGCGTCGCGCGGAATAAGCTCCAGATCCGGCGCAACCTTACTTCTCCGCCAGCAGACACCCGGTATCTCCATCACTTACTCGGTGGCAACGGCCCACGGCCAACTCTCTCCCCCACTCCCTCGACTCCTCCTTCTTCCTCTTCCACCTTTATCCGCATGGCCTTTCTCGCGGACGAGCTCGACCCCCTCGCAGACGAGTTCGCGTTCGAGCTCGCCGCGCCCGAGGCCATGGGGAACGGCGAGACGCTCGGCGGGATGAGCCTCGCGGACGAACTGGATGCTGGGCCAGAAGACCTCGGCGACCTCGGCGGCATGGGCGGTGAGTGGTGCCCTCGGCGCGCGGCGGCGCACGATCTAAGAAGAACACCGCTGACAGCAGGCATGGGGTCGCTCGCGCTTGAGCTTGAACAGACACGTCCAGAACCGCACCGCTCGCCCGCAAAGTCACGGCGCGGCGGGCGCTCACCCACGACTCCGCGGCGCGGGCGCGGCCGCGCCGTACCCCCCTCACCTGTGCGCACGACCTCTGACTCGGATCCGAAAGCCCATGCCAATGCCAACACCAACGCCAACGCCAACGCCCCGCCGTTACCGCCCCCCCAGCCGTTCGGGGACATGGCGCGCGCCGAGGCGGACGCCGCGGCCGCCCTCCGCGCGATGCATGCCGCAGTGGATGCCAGCACTAGCCTTGTCGGGCTGCTCAAGAGCCTCGATCGCCCCGTGTCGGCCCGCAAGTCCCCAAGTTCGAGTACGAGTACGAGTAACGGCACCGCTGGGGCACTACCCGCACTGCTGGAGGACCGCCTGCAGATGCACCTCGCGCGCCTGGGGGAGGCGGAGCGCTTGCGCGAGGAACAGGTGCGCGAGGCGGCGCAGCTCGTTCGCGACTTTGCGGCTGTGCATGGCGAGCAACTCGAGCTGAACGCTGCGGCGCTCGCCGCGCTCGTGGCGCCGATAAACTTGCCGCCAACGCCCGGGTGGACTGGCGAGCCTGCGAGCGTACCGGGACACGGACATGGGAATGGGAATGCGAATGCGAACGGAAATGGAAATACGACGACGAACGGATTCCACGCGCTCGAGACGATTGGCGAGACGGAACACGAGCCACCATCCCCCGAGTCCCCCATGTCCCCCGGGTCGCCTACTAGCCCGCGCTCCCCGCTCTCCCCATTCTCGCCGAACCCGCTCTCCCCGACGCTCCCGGCGCACCCTCTTCCCCGCGCGGCCGCAAACCTCGTGGACGACACCTCGGCCCTGTCAGCGACATTATCGAGTTTGACGGAAGCAGTGTCCGTCTCGCTGGCGCGGCACGCTGCGGACGGGAGGACGCTGCGCCGCGCGCGCGCGGGACTCAAAGACTGGCACGAGCGCGAGGCGGCCGAGGAGGCGTGTGCGCGCGGGATTGAGGCGTGGGAGGAGCGTGTGGCGCGCGGCGACGTGCCCGATGTCCGCAGCGAGACGGGACGCATGGTTGAGGGATTTAGACTGGCGCTCGAGGACGCAGAGCGCAGAGTGCGTGACCTCCGCCCCGTGCGGGGTGTGGCATGAGTAATGTATGTTTCTAGAGTTGCCTGTACATAGATGCACCATGTTACGATCATGCCGACTGGGAATGGGGAGGTCTGCAACTGACGTTAAGAGTAAAGTGGCGATTGCCGCGGTTACATTACATGGGTGCATAGTGTACAATGGCGTCTTGGACTCGTTCGTCTGTGCTGCTTGTGCTGTGTACTGCTCATCCTACTGTTGCCCTATTTTTTTTGCCCTCCACATATGTCTCCTAGTCCTCATCGACGGCCATCGCCTCCTCTGGCGGCGTGACCGTTGGCGGGGGGACGACGGGCGTCGACTCCTCCCCGGCGTTCATGCTACGGCGCGACGAGCGGCGCGTGCCGAGGCTGTGCGGCGCGGTCTGCGATCAGCTTCGGCTCCAGGCGACCCAGCTGATACTCACTGGTGCGTTCTTGCCCGTGGACACACGCGGGGTGGCGGGCTGCGCTGACCTGGACGACGCGGGTTTAGACTGGGACTGCGATGCCGGCGGGCGCGAGTGCGAGCTGGCGCTCGAGCTCGGGGGGCGCTTGGCCGTGGGGAGGGAGATGCGCGGGCTCGTGCTCGCCATTACGGGAGACTTTTCCGGCGAATCGTTCAGCAGCGACGGCTTGCTGGGCGACGAGGACCTGGCGGGCGCCGAGGGCCCGGATTGGCTGCCTGGCGGGCCGTCACCGCGCTCGGTGGGTTCTGCCGGCTTCGCGCGCTCGTCATCAGAGTCCTCGTCGCTTTCAATCTCGTCGTCCTCGGCCATCTTCTGTTTGCGCTTCTCGAGGGCTTCCGAGAGTGCCATTGGCTGCGGAACGACATCTGTGAAAACGTGTTAGCGGGCTGAAGAGTGCTGCGTGTGTTTCGCCGTAGCACCCCGTGCTGCTAGCACATCTGGAGCAGCGTGCTGATGAGAGAAGGAGACGGCTCAGTGAGAAGATTAGTCGTCTTGGGGCGAACCCTTCTGAGCGATTCTGATACAATGTGCACATCATTGCCGTCTCCTGTCGGATTCGAACGCGCACTCACCGGCAAGGAAATCAAACTCGTCCGAGCGCGCGACCACATTGGCCATGTCCTTGTAGTTTACGATTCGGCGACGCTCGAGGCGTGCTTTCGTGTATCCTTCCTCCATAAAGTGTTTGATGAAATACTCGGTGGCGACAGCGACGAGGAAGGTGGCTTCCGAGGACATCATGTCGAGTTCCTTGTCTGCGCGGATGATACGCTTGACACGCGAGAGTGGGAAGATTGTCGTTCCCTTGGACTTTTCCGCGAGCGACTGGCGGGATTTTGTCACGCGCTTCTTTTTCTGCGCGGGTTCAGAGCCTTCAGGTGTCAGCCTAGGGGAGGTCTGAGGTGCGCCAGAGGTGGATGGGAGAGGGGTGGATGGCCGCCGCGGCATATTTGGGGTGGATGCAACGTTGGTAACAAGATCGGGATATCGGGATGGGAGAGAAAGAAGGAGTCTACGTGGGCAAGTGGGGAAGAGCAGAGTGGAGAGAGATGGAGACAAGATCAAGCGGCTCCTTTCTCCCCTCAGCTCGCCGTCCGCCCTCCCGTCGCGCCCCAGCGACATGGACGCCCTGATAGCCGCAGGGAATGCGGACACAGCGAGAGCAGACATCAAAGCCCAGCCCCACCACTCCGACACAAACACACGGCACGAGACTCACGATCCTGGTCCTCCTGGTCGTCGGCGCCCGCGTCGTCCCGCTCGTGGTCGGACGCCTCGCCCTCTTGTCCCTCGGGAGCGTCGACGCCCTCCGAGGCGGGGTGCGCGGCGGAAGACGCGTCGGCGGGTGACTCCTCGTACTCGACCTGCATTGTGGATGTTGAAGTGTGGAAAACAATGGAAAATGAGATTGGAGATGATGGAAGGGTTGTTGGTTGGATGTGTGGTGAAATGGCACGCGCGACGCGTTCGGCGGAACCAAATCGTTGTGACTTGCCAGGCGGCCAGGCGCACAAGGCGGCCAGGCCCCCCAGGTGCCAGGCTGACCATTCGCCAGGTTCGGCCCAGTGATGCTATGACGACGATACCCTCTATGATCTATGCGTTCTATGCTCTATGCTTCTACTCCCTCCGCAGCGTCCCAGTATGCGTGAACGACTCGTATCGTTCGCCACAGGTGATCCAGCCAGAAAATGGTGGCTCGGGGCCGTCCGGAGGCGCGGCAGTGACGGCAAACTCGTGCGGCAGCATCTTCGCCCAGGCGGGCGAAAGCGTGCCGATGGGAAGCCCTCTCAGCAGTCGCTTGGCCTGCTGGTATGACTCGGCGCCCTGCTTGAGGGTGTAATATGTCGTATCTTCGCCGATGCTGCTACATCAGCCACAGTTGACTTAGTCTAATGAACAACTGACCTCGGATAGCCTGCATCACCGAGCTCTGCACGTAGCGCGACGAACGCACGCATAATCTCAATCTTGCTCAGCCGAGACCGCATGCGATCCTTGAGAAGTGTTGTTCCTGGCGCCTTCCACCCGGATGTCCCCGAACAGCCGTTGGCGAGCACTTCTGCCTTGCCGAACTCTGGGAGGAACGAGAGACTGACGTTCGAGGTCGCGGGGTTTGAGCCAGGATGCTGAGCGAGCACCTCCGTTTTGGATAACGGAAAAGGCGTCGGCGTCAGATGGATCTTCGGCTGAGTCAGCCGATATGGTGGTGGAATACCTGTCGTCAGATCAATGAGTTTAGTGTAGCTAACCTTGTACAACCTCCAGCCGGCCCCACAAGGCGCGCTCGGCCTCGCGCGTGATCATCCCTTGCCACGTCTCGCCCTCCGGCACGTCAAACGTCGACGGTGGCTCCTCCGCTACACCACCAACAACAATATGATCGAGGTAAATGGGCTCAAAGAGGTCCGCAAGAAGCGCGCCCTGGAGGCCGAGGACGGACCAGGCGGCAATCTTGTCGGAACACGAGAAGGAGATGGACGGCGGCGAGTCCGCGCGCCCAGGCTTTGTCCTTATCGCGCCGTAGTTCTCGTATCCCTTCCTCCCCCGCACCGCTCCGTCTGGGGAAAGCGTGTGCTCTGGTGCGGCCCGGAACGCGTCCGCCATCTCTTGCGGTTGGTACGCCATCGTGTGCAGCGTTGACGCATCGCCGCACTAAACTATCAGTAATGCCAGTCAGAAAATACCCACCGGAAGTGCAGATACATATAGCCAAACCTCTACGCCGGGAGCGAAACGAAACCGCCGTCTCTCAGCATCCCAGAGGAGGACTCTCGCACTCTCCTCCCCGCGCACCACCAGGGTCGCTTCATGGAGCAGCCACCGCACGAGTCCGCGCCGACACAGAATCTCCGCATGGCAGTCATGTACCGTGTCCCCGAGTGGCGGAAGGCGCGCCGCCGGAGGCACCTTGACGCCCGTCCCGAGCGAGACGGGG
Organism: Apiotrichum sp. Y4204; assembly: GCA_025531455.1. NCBI lineage: Eukaryota > Fungi > Basidiomycota > Tremellomycetes > Trichosporonales > Trichosporonaceae > Apiotrichum > Apiotrichum sp. Y4204. The sequence continues at coordinate 379,642 of JAMYHL010000032.1, forward strand.
GTGACGGTGCCGCCGTGCGTGATTGAGATGGACGCGAGGATGGTCCATTCCGGCACGCCGTTGTCGCGCACGGCCGGCTTTCCGTGTTTTGGAAGTGTGGCGTACGCGGCCAGCGTTGCTTCTACTACCCGCTGGGATAGCGCCGCCGAGTCCATTGTCTGCGAGAGAATGCAGTGAAGGTTGGAGAGACTGTAGATGTCGCAGGACCTGGAAGTGCAGTTGTTGGGTGGTCGACTGTGGTGGAGGCGGCAAGAGGCCGAGATCTCGAGATTCTGGCCAGTCAACGGAAGCAAACTGATCTCGCGCGGTCCGCCTTCCAGCCATTCCTGTCCCACACGACTCTATCTGGGCGCGACTGTTGCTGACAACAAACCGCTTTTACGTCTCTCTCCGTCGCTCTCGCTCTCATCACCACCACCATCCCAACGGTCACCCTCTTGTCCCGTCTCAGCTTATTGGCACCAGCACCCGAGACGCTCGGAAAAATCACGGACGCGCGGACTGCTCTTTCCCTTGCCTTGTTCCCCCAACAACCCTTGTGCAACGGCGCCGGCCTTGTCCCCGCTCGTGTCTGGTCACGCTAGCCATCCACGACACACATCTGTCCTGCCGCACCAGCGCAACCGGGGTCTAACACCTAGTACCCGCAGCTAGGTCTGGACTGCCTGTCTCGCTGTGCAAACGACACAAACGCATACGCACAACACATTCCCCGCAGCTCACAGCTAGCGCACCTCGCCGGCCACCGGCTCGTGCGTGCCGCTTTCCCCGAGTTCGCAGCTGCACCTTCCTGTTGTCTTGCCTATCATGTCTAATCCCCCGACCGCAAGGAGTACACCGGCGGGCACTCCGGCGGGCTCGCCGGCACCCCGCCCGCCGCCCATCAAACTTGAGGGAATCTACAACAATATCCCGATCCTCATCGGACGCGTTCGAAACAACCAGCTGGCCCCAAACCAGATTGCACCAGTGAGTGCTGTTGGAGAGCTTGACATCATGGGTTAATGATCATGGGTCTCGCACTCGTCGGATGATTGTGTGGTGAAGCCTGTGGAGGAAGGATGGATGTTGATGAATGGAGAACTGCCGACGGTCGCTGGTGATTTCTCATATGATGTCGCTTGCTGCTTAAGGCGTCGTGCTGGCCACCGTCCTCCGTCTTCCCTCCCCAGTCCTCACTCTTCTTCATTAACTTACACCTCAGCTCCGCAACCTTCTCGCCAACCACGCAAAAGAAATCATCATATTTCACGCGCGTCTCGGACGTCCGAATCCCATTGTCAATCTCCCCGACGTCCTCAATCCTACGAAGCGTGTCGGGAACAACGACGCGATTACCACCGAGACCGCGTTCCTGTCCTCCATCCAGGCGGGAATAAACGCTGCCGCCAAGATTACGCCCGATCCAAAGCTCATTGCCGCCATGGCAGCCAAACTTGCGGCCGTACGCCCTCCCCCAGCTCAGGCTGCAGCGGGCGGACCGTCGCGCCCGCCTCCAGCCACACCTGGAGTTGCTGCCACGCCCAGCCCGACAACTGGGTCTCCAGCTCCCCCTCCTGCTGCTCCAGCTGCTGCGCCCGTGGCTGCTGCGGGCACGCCAGCCCCACCGGCTCCTGGGGCCGCCCCAGCCACAGCCCCACCACCACAGCAGATTCAGCTTCTTTCCCCTGTGCAACTCAAGGAGCTCATGGCAATGCCCCAGGAAGCACGCAACGCGCGTCTGGAGTCCGTGCGTATTCGCTCATAAGGGAGGCCACACTAACATTCAGGAACCGATACTGAAGCGGCGCTTTATCTACACCTGCCAGTTCTACTCGCGCCGCATCCCTCAGCAGCCTGCTGCAGGCGCGCCAGGGCAGCCGGTTGTGCGTCCCCCGGCAGCTGCATCGGCCGCGCCGTCTGCCGAGACGTCCGGCACGCAGTCGCCCGCTGTCAATCCTGCGGTCGTTGCGTCGCAGGTGTCCTCGGCGGTAGGCACCCCGGCGTCCTCTCCTGCTCCAATCGCTCCTGCCACCGGCGCTGCTGCCGAGGCTACAGCGGCTCCCGCGCCGGCCAAGCCGAAGAAGGCAAAGGCCAAGAAAGCTGTTGCCGAGGCGAATGGTACTGGCAGTGGCCCCTCCTCGACGGCTACTACTCCCAACGCGTCGGGTCCCGCGCCGGTGAAGACGGAAGAGGAGAAAAAGAAAGAGGAGGAGAAGAAGCGGAAGGCGAAGGAGAAGCGAGAGAGGGAGAAGGCGAAGCGGGAAAAGGAGAAGGCCGAGAAGGAGAAGGAGAAAGAGAAGGAGAAGGAGAAAGAAAAGGAGAAAGACAAGGAGAAGGACAAGGACAAGGACAAGGATAAATCGAAGGACAAATCGAAGGACAAGGCGAAGGACAAGGACGCTGATAAGGACGACAAGGACGCCGACAAGGAGAAGGCTAAGAAGGCCAAGGAGAAGGAGGAGAAGGCTAAGGCCAAGGAAAAGGAGGCCAAGGAGAAGGAGAAGGAGGAAAAGGCAAAGGAAGAAAAGGCGAAGAAGGAGAAAGCCGAGAAGGAGGCCAAGGAGAAGGAGGAAAAGGAGAAGAAGGAAAAGGAGGAGAAGGAGAAGAAGGAGAAGGAGAAGGAGAAGGAAAAGGAGAGGGCTGCCGCAGCAGCGGCCGCAGCTGCAGCTGCCCGGCCTCCTTCTCCCCCTCCGGAGCCCGAGGATGTCCGCCGCAAGCGTAAGCTGCGGGAGTACATGAACGAGCTCGCTCCTGATCTGAGCGTGGAACTTGGTCTCGACGACGTGAGTACGAGAATCAACTATCCCTCTGACAAACAGGTCCTCGACGACGTGCTCGACACGCTCGTGGCTTCGGTGATGCGTGACGCGGTCCGCCTGGCCGCGCACCGCGGCTCCTCCCGCGTCGACCTCAAGGACGTGGCCTTTGTTCTCGAGCGCCACCACCAGATTGTCGTCCCGGGCTTCAACGTGCAGGTTCCGAAACGCGTGCACACCGAGCCGGACGGGAGCGACCGCAAGCGCGCGCGCACGGTGCTGCGCCGCGCTGCGGTCCGCCGCGACGACGAGTAGAATATCATACGCGGCTGCGGTCCTGCAGCTTGAGAGGCGCTGTCATTGTTGTATGTACTTAGGTACCTGTGCAATACTTCATCTGGTGTATCACGAGCGATTACTGACAACTGACCTGTACTACTTTGGGTGATGGGTTTACTCACAAGTGAAGTGATCGCTGACGCGCTTCGTGATCGCTAACGACATCGATTGCATGACGAACACATCGTACAGATACACAAGATCCATTTATCAACAGCCGAACAGCACTCGTGCACATCGGTGTTCTGTTGTCCTTCTCATGACCACCATCTGGCTTCCGCGCTCGTTCTCACGTCTACAATCATACTACTTCTAATCATGACTTCATACCGACCATTTGTGTCCTCGACGCCGCATCACCAGTGTTTTACATACCTGTGCTATCTTTCCTAGTATTTCCGTTGTTTTCCGCTTCTCCCTCTTGCTTCTTTCATCAGAACCAGGACAACAAACAAAAACGTAAACCACAAGAAATCACGCGGCGGCAAGCCGCCGCGGCCGATGCCGCGTGAACCATGCTCTAGCCCTGGCGAGCATCGGGACGCGGGGCTCGGGGCTGGGGTTCGGTCTCGCGCTCTCGCGGGCGAAGCGCGCGCCGACCACCGGTTCCTTGCACCGCACGCGGTGGAGGGGCTCGCCGAGCGCAAGCGCGTCCATGACGCCATCCGTGGGCGTCGGCGGCGGTGGAGCAGCACGACGGGGGAACATGCTGCGCGTGCTGAACGTACTAGTCGTCGCGATCGTCGAGCAGCCCGTGAACATCAGCGCTTGTTCTCCGTCGGGTTCCCGCCGCTGCATGCTGAGCGTGTACCTGTCGTCACGGACTGGGCGGGTGGTGCGCACCGAGCGGCGGACCCACGCGGGCGCGTGCTCCTCCGTGATGGTGAGATAGGTCGCGTGCGGGGCGAAGCGGACGGTTCGGGCGGGGATCTCGGTGTGTGTCGGGAGTGGGAGGCTGGACGGTGAGGGCGCGTGTGGATGTACCTCAGCCTGAACCCCGCCCGTGGACTTGAGCGCGGACTTTGGGAGATAGGTCTGCGGCGTGCATTCACGCTGCTGCCGCCCGGGGATACGACAGCGGGACTCGGGTCCGAACTCAGGCTCAATGGTTGCGAGGAGGGGACGGAAGACGGTAGGCGGCGACTCAACGGAGGTGAGCGAGACGTCGGACGCGACGGACACTACAGATACGACCGAGACACACGGCTCGAGCTCTGGGCCAAGGAGGGCGCGCCGCCCGGGGTTGTAGATAGGGAGAAGGTTGTCGTGCACTACGGGCGCGTGGTCGTGCTCATGTGTGAGGTAGGGGTCGGTACTCGGCTCGGCGCGTGCGGGTTGCGTGTACTTTACGAGTGCGAGGGCGTCTACGTCTGCGTCTGAAGGGGGCGCGTGCCGGTCCTCAGTCTCTGACTCCAGCTCGCTCTCGCCGCTCTCGAGCGAGCTCAGCGAACCGAGTGACATGGTCTCGGCACTGGCGCTCGAGGCAGGGAAGCGGGGGACGCGGGGGACCAGGCCGCCAGACAGGGCCGCGACGATCGAGTGGAACGGGTGGAATGGGTGAAATGGGTGCAGCGAGTGCAGCGAGGACACGGAGGTAATGGAGCCGAGTGACGCAGAGGTGGCCGACGCGACGCGGGGTGCCCTCTCGGTGCTCTCGGCGCTCTCGGTGCTATCGGCGCTGATGGCGGGTTCGAGCTCAATGGACGTGTTTTCGCGCAGCTTGCGGGTTACGCGGACACGCCCAAATCTGGCGCCGGGGTGTTCCGGGAACTCGCGCGGCGTGGCGAGGCTGATGGCGAGGACGGGGAGCATGGTTGGCGAGTTCTGTAGACTCAGTGGCGGGAGAGCGCGAGAGCGCGAGAGCAAGCTGGGGTGACGGCGGGGGTACGCGTACCTCGTCGGCTTACCGCCGTGCGGGACTTGGAGGGTTGGAGGATGATCTGCGGTGGTGTCGTGTGAGTGCCGAACGCGTCTTGAGGACTTGGGACACAATCAGACCCAACGCGGACGTTCTGCGATCTGCGTGCGTGCTCGCCGTGTATATCGAGAGACGCACTAAAGGCGCTGGACTCTGGACTGTGGCAAGCAGACCAGCTGCACTGCATAGCGGGGAAAGAGAAGAGGAAAGAAGTAGAACGCTGCTGACGCCTGCACAACATTGCGGTGCGATCTGCCAAGATGGAGCTCCAGCCCCAGCCAGGAAAATACCGCAGGGCATTCGAGAAGCGCTGCTGCAGCGGATTCGGAAACCGCCATCGCTCCAAAGATCCAGAGGCTAGAGGTGCAGGTGGGAAAGAATCCCGACTGGCCCCGTATGCGTCGCGCAACCCGAATCGTACCCGGTGCGAACCGAGGCCAGCTGGAATCGTGCGGGGCGCGCGGGCTTGGCGTCTCGATTGTTTCGCGGGGTGGCCAGAAGAACAAGAGGAGAAGAAAGTGTTGCATTCCTTCGTCGGTGGCCCCATTTCCGCCAGCTGTTGGGGCCGTCGGCCTTTTATTCACCTGTTCTGTTCCCCACAGAAGCTCATCGCCCCAGACGGTGACCTCAGCCCTGCGTGCACGGCCCGCTTTATACTCGACGTTGAAACAATGAGCCACATTAATGCCGACCGGGTGACGCATCCTGCGGCACTGGATGGCGGCCATATAGCGGCGAAGGTCCATCTAGTCATGGCAGCTGGCGTATGGTTTGAGGTCAGTTGTGACGGTGGTCAGGCAGTTAGCTGTGCATCGTGTATCAGTTGCATATATCTCCCAACTGCGTGCCATAAGGTGTTGTCATTCCCATCTCGTTAAACTTCGTAGCAAGGGGTGGTAAGGAGGCTTTCAAGAATGGTGCGTGGCGGAATGAAAAAGCAGAGTGGAAGAAGAGCAAAGGCAAAAGGAAGCGAGGAAGGGGAAGACATGAAAGGGTGTGTGTGGGGATGTGGGTGTGGGATTGGGTGTGAAGTAGAGATAGGAGAACGGCGATAGTCCGTGATGTTATTGATGTCCATATCTTGCTGATGGGTCTCAGATGCCACTGCGGGTGATACTGATCCTTGTCCATTCGTGGATTTCTTCACACATTCCCGGCTCTATAGCTGCCAGGCAAGTGAGGGCATGTGAGAAACCGAGAGCATACGTTACTCGAGGCGGACCATTAAGGGTGTAATGAACAAAGGTGGAGAAAATGGTCGGTCAGCCAAGAAGGCGAGGGCGAGGTTGTAAAAACCGATTACGAAGAGGAAGGGTGGCCCGACAAGCTGCTTAGCCGAGAAGACGACGCCAGAGTTCGCGGTCGGGTTCGGCACCGACAATGTCGCGCAGACCAATCTCGACAACCGCATTCGTCTCTACCATCTCCAGGAGGAGAGACGGTGGCAGGACACGCGACAGGCTGGGACGTCTGCCACCGGATGACGGTCGACCAGAGGAGTCACCGTACACGGACGAACCTGTGTGGCGAGGTACCGACTCGAAAGGAGCAGCAGCAGCGAGGCCATCGGCAACACTGCGCAACACACCTTGGACATGGGCCACAGAGATAAGAGGGCCATGGATCGTCGCTGTCATGCCGACAAGATGCGCGATTGCAAGGCCGAACATGGGCCTGAGGATGGGGAACGAGTACTGCAGGGTACGCGCAATGTCCGGCGAGCCTAGCGCCTGGAGGACCGCGAACGCTGCGTCTCGACCGCGCTCAAGCTGCTGACAGCCTTCATGAGTTGCCTGCAGTGCCTTCCAAATGCGATCGTTGGATGCAAACACTGGGGAAGCAGCGTAGAGGATCGCGTAATTGAAGTGCAGCGATAGAACAGGCTCGTGGCGTGCACCACATCCGCCTGCCCAAGCCTCGAGTTTGCTGGCGTACCTGCGCCAGATCTCCCGCGTTAGGCTGCGGTCCCGGTCTGTGATAGCGTCGCCCGTAGAAGGACCCGAGCCTGGGCGGGAGTGGTCACCATCCGATCCTCTCCGGTCAGCAGGCGACGTAGGTCGGTCGCCATAGCGACCAGAGCGCTGTACGTTCTGAACTGCCGAGTCAGTCGCGACGCTCTTTGTATATATCTCAACTCACTCTCGAGAAGAATCTCAGAAAACTCCAACCATGCAAGCAGCTTGATGTCACGGTCATGCGTGGTCGGGTCCGTTTGAGCAGGTGCCGAGGTAACAAGCTCGCGCCAGCGCTGGGCCACCGGCTCATGCACAATCGGTGTGGAAAAGTCCGGGAGGTGCAGCATGTGATCCGCCAGCACAACATAGATCCACTCGCGCCACTCTTCGTGGCTCTTCCGCATACTGTACGGGCGGTCTAGCTGGAGATCGCGGGCAACGCCAGTCGCGAGACATCCAAGAGCAGGGTCACTGGTCCAAGTCGCAAACACTCCAAGTGCCAGCACCTCGTCACGGGTCCATGGCAGACGGGCAGTGAGAAGTCGTGATACCTCTGCGAGCACCGCCTCGGCCGCCATGTCAGCGTCGCGGCGGCTCGCTTCGCTTCTCTCGAGTGAAGCCCGGCGTCCGAGACAGCTGAGTACCAGACCAGGGAGACCGGCAATAGGGGAGATTCCAGGCAACCAGGGAGTCAGAGGCCAAGCGCCAACGCGATAGCTCTCCCAGATCTGGTCGGGCACATCCTTACCACCCATGCGAGGCGGGGACGTGATGGTGATGGCTAGCGGACCAGCACTGCTGCCACCACCAATCTGTGCCGCGAGGGCCTCCTGGGCTCGCAAGATTGATCCAAGAGTTGCCTGTATCCCGGATACAGCTGCAGGGAGAGTCGAGACGGACCGGAAGGCAGTTTCGAGGCTACGCAGCCGCCCATCAATGCGTGCGTCCATAACCGGGCCCGGTCCGGGTACAGGCCCCGGTCCCGGTCCCGGTCCAGCAGAGAGAGGGCCCATGTTTCCTCCAGGTGTCGCTGAATACGGGCCGCCAGGGGGAGGGGGGCCATAATATTGCCCAGGCCCACCAGGGGGTGCAGGCAGGGGAGGCGAGTTGGGTCCGATAGGAGATGGATAAGGAGCACCAGCCATGGTTGGCATGGAACCTGCGGGTGGCGGCGGCATGGGCTCACGCACTCGCGGTGCGTAATCAGATATTAATGCAGGCCTCGATGTGATCGGCGGTGCTGCCTGCGCTGTGGCCGGGTAGAATGAAGGTCCTCCTGCGCCTGGCGTTCCGCCACGTCCTGGTGGAAGAGCACCAGAGTAGAATGGCGACCCGCGAGACGGTAACGTCGAGATCGACTTTGGACGTGCGCGGGACTCGAAGACGCAGGGGACGCCGGCCTGCCGGCAACCTCGACAAGGTTCTTTGCCTGGTCCGTCGCACTTCATCCTGGAACAAGTGTCAGCTTCCCGATTAGGATGGTAGCCGTATCGGATGCAATACAACATCAACACCACTAACGACTGCTAGCAGTATAGCGGCAGTTGCTTCAATTCATCCATAGCACGCCACACTCACTTCTGCCGGCGGCAACGCATGCACGCCATCATACTCCGCGGTTGCCTGTTGGTGACATCGCGGGTGAAGACCAAGTCGGGACCAGTGTTTGTCGTCGACGACTCGCTTGGACGGTCTCGTTCGTCACCGCCGCGACCGCGCTCTGGGCTGGTCGATGCGGATTTAACCACCTTCACGTGTGGATTGTCGATGGAATGGCGGGTCATATGTCCTGGAGGCCAATGAGGCGCCCATGATCCGGGAGGCGGCTGCTGCTTTTGAGACGAGGACGCAGCAGTACCTGCAGCGCTGAACGATTGGTATCCTCGATCGCCGCTAGAGCTAGGCGGGGCTGAAGATTGTCCAGGCTGCAGCAATGGCAGGGGATGCAGTGGTGGGAGCGTAGGACGTGATGGTGATGATGTGCGGATGATGCGAGGCGAGGTTGCGTTTGCCTCTGCGCCGTTATTGCTACGCATCACTCGTCCGCCAGCCGATTCGGGCGATCGAGAGCGCGAAGTCGACTGTCGTAATCTCTTGGCCGGAGGATGTGACTCTGTTGGAAAGTTAGGTTTGAGAAACAGCACACTAGCGTTCCTGCTGGCCGGTTGCCGCACACAAGGTCCCGAGGCCCGGCCAGGTACGACCGCAACGTACCTTGAGTGACTGGTCCGAGAGGGCTGTCGGCTCTCCTCCTCATCTTGAATGGCAGGGTGTCTTGAGAACGAATGATGAAAGAGTGGAGGAAAGTGAATGAATGTGCTGGACCAGACGACACCGCAGCGCTGCTTGTAATTTTGTTTGCAGTGGGCAAGCAAAAGGGTTGGCGAGTAGCCGTGCTGTACTGTCGCACGGGCCCTTAGGGTGTAGAGAGGAGGGGACAGAGATGGTAAGAATGCGCGCTGATGTTTGTGTGCCCCCCGCAATGTCCGTGTTTGTGTGTTTGGGGCGATGTGTTGGGATGAGAGGGACGAGTAGGCGATTGCAACGCCGGCTAGGTGGGTAAAGCGATGAGATAAAGAGGAGAATGGGAGGGTGTGTTTGTGATGTTCTTGTGGGCAGCCAGTCCCAAGAGAGTTGTATCTAAGGAATGGAACAAACGGCGTGGTCGATTGCCACCAGACGCCAGATACGATCCGGTGATGATGGCGCAGGCAGGTTTGTCCTCAGAGTTTGAGGGCACAATGACAATACCTGAGAATGGCAGTCGGCATAATCATGGAATGTGCACAGAAGGTGTATTGTGTGCTCGGACTCGTTGACAAACAGAGTATGGATGCCGGGCAGGGGAAGAGAGAGAGGATGTGGGGGAAATCGTGGTGTGGGGGGGCCTGTTAGGACGATGTCCGTATTGTTGAATGGTCGCGAGCACGAAACGGAGATTCCAGAAGAAAAGAATGGGATCTAAGATAGGGGAACTCAAAAGTGATAGACGTTGCAAGGACAGGCGTCAAACAGCACGGCGAGCTGTGTGGGTCGTGGACAATCGTCAAGGGCAAAGGGGTGCGCGCGTCTGTCGTTGTGTGTGTGGAGTTGTCGGGTTGGCTTACGCCAGAGATGCAAAGACAGTGCCAATGATGTCGGTGGTGGTGGGAGCGATGGAACGGAAATGTTCGAGTGGATCCGGTCCCGCGACAACTCGGTGCTTGTCCCGCAGATCTTTTCTTTTTGGTAACCAATTGCCCAGCGTCTGGACCAGCTCAGGACACGGGTTGGTCCTGCAGGTCGGTAGTACTCTTCTCCTGCAGGTCACGAGCACTGGTTCAGTGTGCAGCTCAGGAGGCGGCACGAGTGAGACAATGGCGGCCGCGGGCGGCGGTGGCGCGCGAGGAGCGGCGTAGGTGGTTGTAGATATGGGGGTGGTGGGGAGGACCGCGGAGGAGTGGGGCAGTCGATGGCAGTCGGTGCGAACGAATTTGCCCTGTCTCACATGCAGCAGACGCCTTGGGCGTATCCGGATGTCTTGAGTGTGGCTTGTTTCAGCCCTGGTCCGTTCGTGCAAGTGTCGTTGCGGTGTTTCCGAAGCAGATTCGGGGTGTGCGTGCGGGTCTTGGATGGTCTTGGGCTGCGAATGCAGTCGGAGGGGTCGTGTTTGTTGCCAAAGCGCGTGTTGGGTCTTCTTCCTTTTTTTGGTTGTGGTTGGTTGTGTTTTAGTTTCGTGTAGGCCGGTTGCTACTGTCGTGGGGAGGATTCGTTAAAATGAGCCAGTCGTAGTGTTGAGAGAATAAGGACGCGAATGAGAAGAGACAATAACGGCCGTCGACGTCAACGTCGAGGATAGCGTAGCGGGAAAGGGCGAGGGGCGAGGGAGGGAGAAGGGGTCGGGAAGGCTCGCGAGGGGGGAGGAACGAGCGGGTGAAGAGAGATGGGGAGGAGGGAGTAATGGAGAGGAGTGAGGAGGAGAGGGGGAGGTGATGCACTTGCACAAAGGTAGATCGGTGTCGATGGTGATGGTGGTGTTGTGCGAGCTCCTTACTCGGTTTGCACGACTGCACTGCACTACAAGGTGTCGTCTGTTTACTACGGCACTACTCGAAGTGTTTAGCCCCGGGAAGCGGGTGGGAAGGAGGAGGGGAGATAGGGCTGGCAAGCCGCCGCGCGAGCCGAAAGGGTGGTAGGTGGGACGGGATCGCGCGTAGATGCCGACGACGAAGGGCGGCGGGGGTGTGTCGAGAGGACAACCAAGAGTAGTAAAAGCCAAGTTGCCGTTGTGTTTTTACGTGTTTGTAGCCGATTATGGTTCCGCAAGAGCCGGCAACGGACGTAAAGAGTCTCTTTCACCCACCCAGAACGAACAACAAAGGTCCAGAATGTCCAGAAGCAGCAGCTTGCTCTCCAGATGGATGCAAAGATACCAGGACGGCAGGTCGGCAGGTGGCAGGCCGGCAGACTCTCGGCGGCGCGGAGATCCGTGTCGAGATTTGCTCACGTAGCGCGGGCTGGTCGTCCTGTTCCGTGTTCGGCTTGTCGGGAAGCGACCGGCGCGATACTAGATGTGGGAGTGGAAGTGGGAGCTGGGAGGTGACCTCGATATGAAACGTCAGCCCAAGCCGTAATCTCAACGCAAAGCCGGAACAATGTCGGCTGCCAGTTGGGCGTAAGATAAATGATGATGAGAAGAGATGAGGGGAGAGGGGATAGGTACTGTCCCAGGCCAGGGGTGACAAGATACCACAACGAGGCGACGGGCCGCGGGATGATGACAATGGAATGGAAAGAGATGGAGAAGACAGAGTAGAGAGAGAGATACTCAGCCCGGCCAGCGAGAAAAAGAGCAACCTTGTGATAAAGTAGCACCTGCAAAGACAAGTGGTAACGGTTCCAGCAAGCAAGATATGACGAGGGTACGTTGTGCTCGTTTCCCCCGATCTCATCTTTCCCCCTCCCGTTGTCTGCCCTCTGAGCTCTAGCCCCTGTCCTCTTGTCCCTTCATTCGTTCATGCTTGTGCAGATGTGCCGTACTTCTGCATCACGCTCCAGCTCCAGCGAGCTGTGATGTGCACACCGCTGGATCTCGGTGGGCCGGCGGCTTCGTGACCGGGCCCTAAGCTAGATTCCCCAAGATGACAAGGGCAGGCGGCAAGCACACCCGGGTACCCAGGCCTTGTGCAACATGAGCCGTGCAAGTCACGGCAGTTGGGCACCAGGGCATACGCAGTGACAGCTGGGTACACATACGTCTGTTTCTGGTGTCCTGTACTGCATACTGCTGCTGTACTGTACCTACTGCTGTCTCTTGCGAGTCGATCAACTGAACCTCGAGCCGCGAGCCGGGTGGTGGCCGTGGTGGCGGCGGCAGCGGCGCCGCGGCATCCGGAAGCCGGAAGGTGCACGGGCAGGCTGGTTGTCTCCCCTCCCACACACCCCTCGGCTCCCTCCCCCCTCCTGCTCCCCTTCCCGTCGTGCGCGTACGTACAAAGGGACATATGGCCGTGTTCCTGCCGAGCCCCAACGTAACGATGTTCAATCGGGAAACCCAAATCATCACAGGCCCAGGGTGGGTTTTTTGCAGGTTCACCTCTGGACAGCAGACTGCAGACCGCAGACCGCGGCAGGCGAGCAAAGGAGACCAGCACAGCGAGAAGGGGGTGCAGCAGGAGAGGTCAGAGAGGTCATGCATCTCTCCCAGAAAGAGTAAAAAGTCGAAAAATCAAGAAATCAACCAGAACCAAAAATGTCAAGACTGTCCTGTTCGTCCCGGTCATGTCCTGACGTATGCTCGAGGCTCAATGCTCGATGCTCGATGCTTGTGACCACAGAGGATCTGTTCATGTCCTTGCCGCCAGGTACCTCACACTGCCGATCAGGTGCAGCCGGCCATCCCGGATCATGGCGGCTTGATGATCGGATGAGCTGCATCAGGCATTTCTGTGTGTGGAGCGCGAGTATGTGAGGCGAGTTTATGACAGCAGTGTTACCGGGCGTGCACCCCTCGCGTGCACAATACACCGACGCGGCCGACACAGCACTCCAAGCTACAGGCCCTGCAAGCTCTGCTGCAGTCCCTGTTCGCACGCGTTTGCAGGCCTGCAAGTCTAGTCAGGAATCACCATGGAGAGCCACTACCTGGCATCTGGGAACCCGCATCGCGGGCTAGCTTAAAGCCTCTATACACCGATGGGGCTGGACGGCTGCGGATCAAATCACAGTTGAACTGCACCATGTTGCTCGGAATCTACATGCAGTCTATACAGTACATGGCAGTGTATCCCGCAAATGATTTGGGTACAGCGCAGTGTCCTGACAGGTGGCCGAGATCGGAGACGATGGCTGGCCTTGGCAGGTTCCTTCTCCGCTCCACAAGCACAAGCCGTTCTTTGCACTTTGGCATATTGGATTAGCTCTGGAACAAAGCCGAGTACGCCATCTCGAGCAGAGCGCAGACGATTACTCTGATCTCTGCATGCAAGTGACGAGGGGAAGCGCAATGTTCGTATGCTGTGGCGCTCGGCAATGGCAGGGACCCAGAGTCTTTTTGGCCGGGGGTCTCAAGCGGGAAAGGAGGATGCGGGATAGCGTGGAAGATGAGCTTGTTCTACTTGTTCGTTCCGGTAACGCGCTCGCTGAGCCTAACGTTATTTGTGGTTTGGGGACCAGCCTGTCCTGCCTGGACGCTGCCTGAACGATGCTGCTTGCAACGACCGTCGGCACATGCAGAGGGCACGCAGAGCACACATAACAGCATATCTCTCGCGATCTCTCGTCCTTGTCATGTCCATCCGTTCCACATGATCCAGACTGATCGAGTGCGAGAGAGAGAGTTGCGCACTGCGTGCTACGCGACTGCCGTTACTTGCAAAGTCTGGGCCAGGGCAGATCATTGCTGATATCCGCGAGATATCCCCACGGTTGCGGTGCTGGGGATCGACTGTTTTGTGGTACTTTGACTCGCCGTGAGAACGTTGCCCAGCATGCCCCGTCTGCCCAACAGCCGTCTAGTTCGGTCCAGAATGCCTCTCGCGCCTCTCGGCAACAGAAGGTGCAGAACAAACCCCAAACATGCCTCATTAGTGCCGCATAAACCCTGGCAACTCGTGTGTGGGACGGTGGGGCCTGCTGAACCCACAGTCACAGGCCACAGGGTGCAACAGCAGGATCGAGAGCCGGGAGGGACTACACATTCCAGCGACGGCCTGCTACTGCGCTACGGACCCCCGAAGATGTGCCCTGCAGGTATGGAACGGGAATTCTAAGGTCGTGGGCGATTACGGTACTGATAGTAGCAGCCTGTAACGGTCGGGCCGACTGGGCCCGGCCACTGGCAACAAAGTTGGCCGAGGATTGAGGGATCAAGGGCGGTCTTGACTTTGCGTGGCGGGGGCATGTAGCCGCAAGCTACTTGAAAGAACAAAGGCAGGTGTGGATTGTGGATATATGGGAAGCCTGCCACATGCTGCTCGCGCTGCCCGTGCTGCTTACTGCATATCCTCACCACGCCCCGGCGCTGCAGTACGACTTCCCGATCTCGCCCAGCCGGCCAGTCTTGCTTAGGGTTCTCGCATCCCTGGGTGTTAGGGCCCAAAAAATCCTCTTCCGAAAACTATGACTCATGAGAGCCTGTTGCCCAGAGGGAGGAATTGCAGGGAGAGAGTGCAGGGAGGAGTGTAACACCAGGAAAGCATACGAAGTGGCCGATGGCGGAGTTCTGCACCGAACCGATGATGGGCAGAGTGGGCCAGGCGAGGGAGGGAACGAGTGTCGTGTTGGGTGCGTCGTCGGCTGTGGGGTCGCTGTCTGCCATATGCCACATTGGAACAAACGCACGGAAACTGCAGGTCGGTCCCTCCGGGCCGGGCTCCGCACTTCTGGGCTCCATATCTCGCAGTTAGCCGCAACTTGCCGCAGCGCGCAGGTCGTGAACCACTCTGCGCTCCTGAGAAGTCGTGAATCGTGGACCATGCGGTGGCAGCGAGGCACAGCCGCACACGACGTGTGACAGAGCTCGGAACTCGCGAGCTCGATCGACGTCGATGTACAGCCAGTACATGGCGATGGAGGGTGGCCGCCACGTCGATGCCCGCGGGCCTGCGATGCGCGCTGCGGCCTGTGGTCGCCTTGTCACCTGTCTGGAGCTAGGATGTGGTTGCGGAATGGCGGAGTGGGGACGAAGGGTCGACACCCCACGGAAGGCTCCCCACTTCGGCTCAAGCACCCAGCTTTCAACTGCCTAGAGGGCTGCACATGTGCTTAGTTGCTTCCCTGCGCTCCCTGCGAGACAGATCGGAGACCCAGATCGGGGCCGACGGTCGACTCCCAGCTGAGGACCGAGCGTCGGTGTCTCATATTAGAACCC
The DNA here is from genome assembly GCA_025531455.1 of Apiotrichum sp. Y4204. Classification (NCBI taxonomy): domain Eukaryota; kingdom Fungi; phylum Basidiomycota; class Tremellomycetes; order Trichosporonales; family Trichosporonaceae; genus Apiotrichum; species Apiotrichum sp. Y4204. The sequence continues at coordinate 394,942 of JAMYHL010000032.1, forward strand.
TTTGCCCAACCAACAGAAGCGACATCTGGAGAGCTGTGTGTCTACAGTATTATAATTATTGAAACAGTGACGAGGTGCGGCAGGCTTGCATTCTCGATGTTCTCGGCAGTCGGGGGGTACGACGCACCACCTGTGATCGGGCCCGGGCCACGGAGCTACACACCGTCTTGGAGCCCACTATCCCGACTCCCTACTCCCTACTCACGGTCTGTGACGGCAAGTCTGACCCAGAACCGAGGTTTCCGCACATCCCTCCGACGGCTAGTATCCCCGTCCGACAGGCTAAACACGGGGTGGCGCTCGGGCGGCTCGGTAGCAAACAGAAAACGGCATCGGCCGAGCCGCTCAATTGAACCTCCTGGAGATCTGTCGGGATACGGCCATGGCGGCTGATGACGATGCGATCGATGTGATCCGATATGGGATGGCACTGACATGAGAAGACGCCGCGCGCCACGCTCTGCATCCGAGTGCACTGTAATGCAATTCATAATTCAAAAGCACCATAGCATCATGGTGTCAGAGGCGCGGGCTGTCTCAATGACGAGCCCGATGTGCTCTGAACCTCGCCCGCGGCCAGTGGCACTCCGCAAACTGACAAGAGTTGAGCAGGATATACACAATCTGTCCTTCAGGCAATGATGAATGACTTTGACGGCGAGACTGAGCGAGCACGGCGACCCCGAAGAGATATGTATTATGCCCTGGAAGTGTCTTGTCTCCCACAGCCCACGGAAGTGTTGCTTCCTCATGTTCGAACCGCCCTATGCCACTGATCCACTGACGCTCTGATCAACGCTATTGATTGCGTCAAGTCGTCGACGTCCCTGGCGCCACACCGCACCCGAGATGGCGCCGAGCGGTCACCGGCCACCGGACGAGGCGGTGACAACACCTCTCAATGGATAGGCTCATGGGCTATTGCGGGGACACGCCACGGAATGTCGGGCGTGTTGCTGCCCGAGCTCCTGATGGCCTGATGTGGCGCCGGCGAACATGAGTTGGGTGGTGAACGATCATGATCCGGTGGTTTGTGGCCCGGTGCGCCCAGTGCGCCCGGTGAAATCGCTGGCGCGCTGGCGCCGGCATTTGTGACGACACCCGGCGCGCTCGGTGGGCCTCGGGCCTCAGGGTGCGTCGACGGCGTCGGAAGTGGCGTTGGGCGTTGCGTAAATGGGAGCCGAGCGGGAGAATGAACACATATGCGGCCAATGGCACTCACCAAGAACCGAGTATGGTCGCGAGGTAGGTCGGCCGGCTGTGATGGGGTATAGAAATACCGTATGAGGTGACATTTTTGGCGTCAACAAGAGGCTCCTGTAGGTCTAAGATAATGTGGAGTCTAAATGGCAGATATCAAGCAGCACACTGAAGATTGAGCGAAAGGTGTGAGGCGTTCACTACTCACAAGCCACAAATGTTCCGAGCTGCAGGACTCTCGTTTATCTTATTGTTCTTTTTGGACAATGCTCATGAGGCATGAGGCGCCGGGTGACATGTCCAGCTGATTCCGGACTTGGCACCATTCCTACCGTACGGAAATCACTGAACCAGCTAAACCGACTCGATCAGATCTATTTCTCGCTCACAGAAGTCTGCAATTCAAGACCTTCAGATCAAGTGTCCGAGCATTCTCTCAGAGGCTACGACAGACACAAAAGGTACCAAACAGACCCCGGACCCTTCACGTTCACGTTGTGGGAAGCCCCAGTTCTCAGATAACGCGGCTCGCTCGATTTTCGCTAGATTGTAGCTCGCGCTATTTTTCCCGGTACCGTTGTGTGCGCATCTGGTCCCAGCTCGCCGGAGCGAAACATGCCTTATGTTCCGCGGCCCGACGACAGCCGCTCGTCAGGATATTTTCAGGAGTACGTCGAGCAGGCAACGGAGGACACGAGGCAAGACACGAGGCGGTACTCGGGCCTCGAGTCTCGAGTCTCGAGCCGCCGGTCTGTGCGGTGTGTGGCGACGGCGACGTGTGCCTACGGATCTCTGAGCGTGATCAATCCCAGGCCGAGACTTTTCGACTTTGACGCGGGAGGAACGCCAAACAGGCGCAGGGCCGTCTCTGGGGCATGTCGTCCGACCGGACCGGGTTGCGCACGGGGAGAAGAGCGTTCCGGGTGGCTTTGGGGGACAAGGTTGGGGGTCCGAGCGCCTAGGTGCCGCCTGCAATGTTGGCTCCGTTAGGTCACAGGCCACTGGGCCGTCCCGTCCCGTGGCATCGCGGCACCGTGGCACTCGCGCACCGGATTCGCAGTGATCTCCGGGCTCTAGGCTTTGTCGGGTCACCGGCGCCACAGGTACGAGTGTGCCGAGCCGAGTGCCATGTGCCATGTGCCGCGCCGCGTGTCGCGGAAGGTCACTTCGGGGTGACCTCCCACCCCTCATGTGTGAGTTGTCGCCGTGTGGCGCGCGGATGTCTCTCCATCACGGCGCGCCACAGATGTGCGTTGCGCACTGGCCTCGTCTTCACATTACAGCATGTGTTCAGCATGCTTTTCACTGTTGCATTTATTAATTTTTCAACGAACCCCAACGCTCCTTCGGCCGACAGCTGAACACAGCCCTGTCTTCTGCATCTATGTGTATTTTCCACTGCTGACATCAGACCAGGAGGCATGATCTGAGGCGTGATCCGTTTCCGTGATTCTGTTCCTGCAGTGTTCTGGAATATCACCCGTGCAGTGCACATCTTGCAATGCGTACCTCCAACTGCCACACATCTGCCGTTGAAGTCTGGACCTAAATCTCCGCCGAAAGGCCCTCTGCACTATGGTGGGAGGGTGTGCTCCAGTGGGATTCACTTCGTGGGGTTCGGGGGTGAAAGTGAGAACCGCGCGACCAGGTTGGATCACATATCACGTCCACAGTATTTCTCCATTCACGCGCACTCAGTACTGAACCTGCTCTTGACAAGACTGTGACTCACTTTCGCATCAGACTCTCGTGATTGTGCCACCTGATGTGTGCGTGAAGTTGACAGACAGGTGTGACAGGTGCCTCGTCCACCGACAAGCACACTATGTAAAGATGCGTCAAGCATGTCGATATCTCGATATATCAATATGCTACTCACTACTTGCCGCTTGCGGCGGCCTCGCACTGATTCCACAGTAGGCTCAGACGGTGACATTGCATGCCCGTAACGTAACGTAACAGGACATTGAGATCCCATCACACCATCACAGCATAATAGCTGAGCCTGTCACACTTTTTAGCCTATGTGCTCTTAAAATCTGGTGCTCCTGGATCGCTGACTCTGCCTACTTGGCCAAACTCTAACTTTTACTTGCTTTAAACCCGTGCGGTCCGACGTGCCTGCCTCCCATGGGCCAGCAGTGATGGGCGCGTGGCAATGAAGCCAAGAGCAGCTCTGTGTGCCGCCCACGCCAATGTCCACAATGGGACAAGGCTCACGGCGCAAGGCACACACTCTTGAGGAACTGCCCCTGTGATCTGTCTGTGTAGTGTCCGCTCACGCTTCTGTGTCGTGTGGCGCGCGTGAGCATCGACCAGTTTCCTGTCCTCGGTTTGCTTGCGCCTTGGGTCGGAAAGCCGCCAACCCTCAGGCCGAAGAAGGTTGCTGTTCCTGCGGTTGAAGACTGATGGCGGATTGAATGTGGCACTCGGCATAACGTCCTCGATCCTCGTATGCCGTAACAAGGCATTTCCGCCCCTGCCGTCACCAGTCTTCAGCCGTGCTTGCCGTCGATCCACCCAGATGTGGGCCGACGAGGGCGCGAGCAGCCGCCGGCCCGATGCAGATCCTATGCCCTGCCCTGCCCTTTCACCGGCATGCATTCAAACTTGTCTGCTAAGCTTCACCTTGATTAGGTCGATATTGGCGCTATTGCCACCAAGCGACCTCGGCGATCGAACTCTTCGGCGCACACAATCCGACCAATGCCACACCTTGTGATTCTGCATATTGGACTCGGGTATGAACTCCAGGCAGCTCGGCAACTCCGATGGGTTCTCGGTGCGCTCTGGGTTGGCGATTGCACTTTGTTGAGCGGCACAGGTGATTGATTAACGCGTACACGGCTAGTTGCTCGGTATTCGGCGATGGGAGCAAGCTTGGCATGGACCAAACTGCGACTAGTACTGGTGCATAGTATCTCACGTTCACAAACAACGCCACGCCACGCACTCGTACGCCGCTCATCAACCACGGCAGCCAACTCGGTAAACATCCTCCCAGCAAGGAATAGAAAATGCGCCACCCAAACCAACGTGTGGTCGACCCGGCACCTGAGCAGCCCGTCCGGCCCGTGGTACGTCACAGCGTTCCGTGTCCTGGGATCCTATCGGCCACGACGAGCCACCATTACGGCATCGGCCCCTGCACCCGTAGCGCGACCAACAGACGATCCGCATCTCCGTTCGTCCTGTTCGGGTTGTCTGTGTTCAGCACATATCTGCTGCTCCGGTTCCCATCGGCTTCCGCATCCCCGCTCACGGCGACCTTGCCCAGAGGGGAATAAGCAGGTCCGCCTCCGGGAACGCTATCGGGCCCTGTCCCGTCGGATCCATCCAACTGCAGATAGATCCAGGAGGACAGGGCCTAGTGTACTTCCGCGACGCCAGGTTTCCCGGTATCCATCCGTCCAGGGCGCGCCGGATTAGGCAACCTGCAAGCTACTGGTGATCGTCATTAGTCGTCGGATCGGACAGTGCTCGGAAACGGGAAGTGGGCCCGTACCAAGGGGCCGGGGTTGCGGTGCAAGGCTGGATCCCAAGCTCCCGAAGTACCAAAGTTGATCATCGCAATGTGACAATCAAATCAGCTGCGATCATCAATGTGGCGCGCAGAGCGCGACGCCGAGGGACCGAGATTGAGGGATTCATTCGCCCATGTCGGCACCGTCGAGGTATGTATGTACAGCTGTGCCTTGGATTCTTGGATTCACGCACCTCTTCACATTGAGCGGTCAGCGTTACAGCAATAATCGTGTAACGCTCGCCTTACCAAATATCAGTCCTGCTGATGCTGATGCTGTGCTGACCCTGTGACCATGATGACCATGATGACCGTAGAGCCATCAGCGCACCCTGCATAATGCACGGCGTACACCCGGCCGTACACCCCTGCCACCCGGCGGCGGTGACACACCGGGTACGCGGGATAACGCACCGACGGCCACCTGCCATGATGTCTCGTCATGCGCTCATGAATGACGTATGGCAAGCCGTTATCTCGAGAGCAGCGCCCCGAGGTACAGATACCGTACGTACGCGGTGGGTGAGGACTTTGGCGCTTGCCTTGAGAATGGGCACGAGTGAACTGTGCCAGGAGCGTGTAGTACATGCGTTCTCGCACTGTGGGGGAGTGTGAAGTCGGAGGAAGGTGGACGTAGACCGCAAACAAGCATACAATATCGGCTGAGAACCTACAGTATGTTACGAGATACAAGACTTCAGTGATCACCACCTTGACGTTGTCCATCGTCGTAAGTCAGGCGCAAACACAAGGCACTGCAGTATCTTACCGCCAGTCAGCAGACAGTATTCACGCACGGATGAACGTATGCACAACACGGGTCCGGGTATCCGTGTGCCGCGTCGTACGTTGCGCGACGCCACTCCCGACATCAGTACCTGGTTGCGCCTCCTCGGAGATTACTCGCGCCTCTGAATATTCACCGGCGGGCCGAGAGCCGCGGGCACACTACGTGATTAAGCCCCACTATAATTACAGTATGCTCTGCTGTACGTATCAGGTGCGATACGTTTGCTGTGCGGTACGGTACCCCTCGTGTGCGTCGTGCTCGTTCGCGGTTCTCTATTCCTGGCTTTATGGCATCGAAGAACGTATGTGGACTATCTCGTGCTTTCGTATCCCAGACTGTCGATCTTCCCGCCTGTGGTACGCGTGCAGAACAAAAGAAAAGCATCGAAGGGGCGTAACAGCGGGAGTTGATTGAAGCGCCGCAGAGGAAAGCACATGTATTGTCCCATTCCCCAGTGACTTTTTCCGCCTCCTGAATGGGTATCTCAAATACCATAGCGATCACAAAGGATCGACGCGCGCGACGACGATCAACGTCACCTCTCTTAACGTGTGTGGCGATCAACCATTGTTAGACTCCCGGGTAGAGCAAAACGCGCGCGTCCCGGGTGTCTCGGGAACAGCCCTCGCTCGAGCCGTTTGAACGTCATCACATCGTAATATTGTGCGCTTCTGAAGAGATCGTCTCGAGTCTGCCTCCCGCTGCTGTGCGGCGTGCTGTGGGGTTCACATTAGTGACATTGGTATCAATTGGATCGCCGCCCCGATGTGCCACTAAGTTGATCGTCGTCTGATTCACGACGATCAGCGTTGATCAGCGTTAGTGGCACTAGTGTTGCTCTATTTGGATCATCGGCAATTGATAACTGGTCGTCGCAGCCCAGATCATCAATAGAAGAACACTCCATATCCTTCGGCTACTCGCCCTCGTGATTCCCCGTCTCCAACGAGCACCTTGTCTTAATTAAATCAAGGGATAGTTTGCGCTACAGTACTGTAATCTCCATGGCGAGCCACGCCAGGACATCCGAGATCATCTACTAGTTGCCCAAGGTTTGGGTTTTCGTCGTTCCCGTCGTCGCTGCCACGTTCTTTGCCAGCTCTACCAGCTCTGTTAGCACTCCGTTGCTCTTGGGTCGAGTTGGCTCCAACCATCAGGGAGGGACGCAACCCAACAGCTTCCCGCCACATCCAGTGCTGCTATTCTGAGGTGGCTCAAGATCGTCAGTCGTTGCCACCATATCCGAGCCGGCGCGAGTGGATATTAGCCCTCGTGAACTCGTAAAGCCGCGGGACGTCAAAGCCCCGGGTCCCGGTCCCCGGATCCATTGCTGGCCGACGACGCTGGACGTTGGGCGCTGCCTGGACTCGCGCCTGTCGTGTGGCACGGAGAATGTGACTTTTTCGAGGCGACTAAACCTTGGCGAACCTTGTCGTCGGGCACGTCGCGGCACTAGTAGAAGCGGTAGCGACCGGACAAGCCGCCAGTGTGTTTTGCCAGGTATTCCGACTGGTGGGCCGACTACGTGCAGGCGAGTCGAGGTCGAGAACATAACGAACAGGGCTGAGCATGCGGGTGTTATAAGCTTTGCCTGTAGGGAGTCCGGGATAATTGCGGCCAAGGAGCGTCGGCGACGAATGTAGGTTGGTGCGGTATGGGGAATTCCGAAAGAATGCTTCAAGGCGCACATCTACACGCGACTGTAACCCGGGGGACAGAGGAGCTACTGTATGTGGTGTCTCGAGTCTCTGACTCTCCCTCTGCACACCACCGTTGCCTAAACCGGCCGCTTACCAAGCTCGGGAACTCGGGGGGGCAGCGCAGGCTCGCGGCAGCGCGGATTCGGAGGGAGGCGGGCCGACACCCGACGTCTGGTATCAGTCCCCGTCGCACGCCGAGGCGGAGACGCAATACGACACGGACCGGACGCCGACTGTGCGCGGGCCAGAAACGGGCGCTGGGACCTCGTTTTCGCCCCCGATGATCCCAGCCACCTCTGGCCTCTTCTCAGGAAAGGGTGCCTTGAGCCCACTACGACACTCCGGACAGAGTGTCAAGGCCTGGCAAGGCGGTCGGAGGGCTCGTAACTAATCAATCCCGGCGCTCTGCACTTTCTGCACACTAAACGCTCTGAACGCTCTAAACGCTTTGAACGCTCTGTACACTTTGTACACTCTGCAGGCTCTTCACACTCCGTGGTCACTCACCTGCGTTAGTAACCTCGCCAGATACTAACTCATAACCTAGGTGCACGCTCCAACCCAACGCGTGTGCGTCCCACTTTCCGAGGGGATTTTGGGGACGCGGGATCTAGGGCCGTCGCTGCCACGTTGGGGGCCGCTGGAATTGGGTTCGCGACGCGACGTTACGGCACTGCAGCTGTGGGGTCGTTGGTTGGCCTGCCTCATCTTGAGGGTATTCGCTCGTCTTCTTAAGTTGGGAACTGTCCGTACTCGAGGTTGTTCTGCGACCTTCACTCTCCATCAATGAGGATATCTGTCCGTGTCCTGCTAATTCGCCTGCTTCTCCGCCTTTACTCTCCCCCGAGGTCAGTCTGCTGCTTGCTTCAGTTTGGCCACCCTGCGCTGGTGTCTAATGTTCGTAGCATTGTCGCACTACTGACGATCACGTCACTCGGAGGGGGATGAGGAAGATGCGGTGAGGGTGTGAGGGTGGGTGTAAGCACAAGGGTGGACGATCCGGGACAACGCTACGGCTGGGCTATGTTACAGTTGATAAGCGAAACAAACAGAGAGAGAGGGAAGCACAGTTTCCCATTTTGGACGATGTTCAAGATGGCACCTTATCTAGACCGACTGCGGGGTGCGCATGCCGGACGCCTGCCGCCTCGCGGGGCCCATGGCGAGCTGGGTGCGGATCTCAGCGACGGACATGTGGCCGAGACGCTCGGCGGAGGGCGCGTTTGGGCCGAGGGGCCAGCTGTTGCCGCTGAAGAGGACATCGTCGATGTTGGTGGGCGGCTGGGCAGTTATCGCCTCGAGCTCCTTGGCGATGATCTCGCGGCAGAAGTAGCCGAGATTGAGGTCGTTCTTGTCGTATCCGAAGGGGTTCTCAATCTCCTCGGCAATCGAGGCGTAGCCGAAGACAATGTAGGTAACTATCACCACGGCAGGAATGGTGACCCACTCGAACTTGGCCTCGATGAGCTGGAACGGCAGAGCGAGACAGTAGATCCATGAGACCTCCCAGATGTGGGCGTTGTATGACCAGGGAATAGGGGTGGTGAGGATACGCTCCAGGCTTGCGAGTGCGTCGTTGAGCGAGTTGAGGATGTTGTGGAGCTGGGTAATGGTAGGAACGTCGATGGTCTTGCGCTTCTGCATGACGCTGACCCACGAGCTCATGAACAGGACAACCTCGAGGGGAACATTCTGGCCGACACCAGCACCGCGGCTGAACGCCATCTCACCCGTGTTTTGGCGGCGGGCAATGGGACTCGTAGGGGACTCCCTGCGTCGCTTCCATGCCTTGTGCGGGAACAGGCTGCTCCACTTGAACTTTGGCGCCTGGTTCGAGGGCTTCAGCGTCGGGCGTCCGTTCCACTCGAACGTCTCGGCTTTCTGAATAGACGACTCGGAGACAGTCGTGTCGGTGTGGCAAGGGCGGTTGGCGCTCAGCGACGGCAGTCCGTCCGCGATGTTGACATTGCACGGGTCGGGCAGCGCCGAGGGCAGGTCGAGCGAGGGAATGAAGTTGACTAGGTAGAAGAGATCGTCATACAGGCTGCGGGGTTAGCTTTTTGACACAATGACGCCATCTACTTACATTCCCTCCTCGCCGCGGAGGTAGTGCTTGACAGCAACGGCAAAGGCAAGAGACAGCTGCACAATCGACTTCTTCTCCAGGGTGGCATGGGCCATGTCACGCGCCTGCTCCTGGGGGTCGGTCGGTGGCTCAAGGACCAGGGAGTTGGGGCCTACGTGTGAGCCATGATCCGGAGACTAATCTTCCAGCTGTGAAGCATGACTCTTGTTCACTCACAATGGATCCAAACAATCCTGGCCCAGTTCCTTGCAGACACGGTGATCTGCGACCACAGCTTACGGCCTTCCGAGTACTTCTCGTATGCCGAAGAGGTACTGTGGTGGTGTCAGCAGGCGACATCGGGAGGGACACTATGATAGCAACATGTGGTTGCCGATAATGGCCCCGTGTGGTTGCATGATGAAACGTACCGATAAGAGAGGGTCAAACCGAGCAGCACACCTGTCTGTGTCAGATTTTCGTGTCCACTTTGCCACCGATGACGTTCTGCCATTGTCCTCCCCCGCAGCTCCCGCAGCTCTGTCTACACCAATGCCTACCGAAGCGACGGTATCGATGGCAGCAGAAGACGACTCGTGGGATCTTGGGATGCGTTTGTCATGCGTACCGCTCCACCGGAACAGACCTGATCCACTGATCCCACTGATTCACTCCGGGCCCCCTTTTTCAAAGCGTCCCTGCCTGTGCGCAGCCGCCAAGATCACGGGCCACCAGGCGTTATCACATGCACCCTTTGTCCACCTCGCCAATCCCTTCTTTACACGTTCGTCGTCACGGGCTTGCGGGGTGGTCTCTAGCTCCGCCCGTCCACATCCAACTCACCGAGCACGGTAATCATAGTGGTGGGGATGCTGGCCTTGTGGCCGGTGTGTTCGTTGACCAGGACGACCATGGTGGACCACCCGCCCATGAAGAGCAGGTGGGGCCAGATGCGGAAGATGGCCGTGGCGGCGATGGCATTGAAGAAGTGGATAGCGGTCTTGTGCGGGCGGTGACGGAGAATGTCAAACTCGCGCGTCGAGAAGTGCGGGTCGTCGTCGGAGGACCGGGGCATGGTGAATACAGTCCCTAATGAGATCCGAGGGGGAACCGAGTGGGAACCGAGTTTGTGTCTGGTAAGAAAGCGAAGAGCAAAGGTAGACAGTCACGGCGGCGATGTCAATGGCCAGCAAAGACACAATACAGTCTGAGGAGAGCTGCGCCGGTCCGGATAGAACTGGAAATGGAGGAAGACGAGTTTAGGGAGCGTGGGGAGCACAGAGGCAGACGTGAACGAGCGCTTTTGTAGTAGGTACGATGTGAGGTAGAGACGTCTATGAAGATCAAGAGTCGCAGTGGTGATGATGTCTCTTGCTGCGCGACGAAGGCAACCTGTGGGAGCGAGGGCTGCTTCTTCTCGCTCGACGAGGTCCTTCTCGCTGCTGCTGTGGTGCTCTTGTTGCGTCAGAATGAGCAACGCACGACAAAGCACACTTTTTTAGGACAGGAGAAGCTCTGCGGCTGTACTCGCGTTTCAGAAACAGCGGCTGGCGGATCCTCTGCGGATCCACGCAGCAACAGGGGGAGAAACCAAACGCGTGTCCAGCGTCTCCAGCTTGTCCAAGAATGGCCAGGATAACCACACGACGGCGTAGTCCGGACCGAGTCCATTCGCGACGAGGCGCGGAGGCATGGGGTGGACCTTGAGGGCCTGGAGCACCTCTAGGATCCAGGACCTGGAGAGCACAGCGCGTAGAAATGCATGCCGTTGCGTGCCGTTGGTGGATGGACCAGTTTGTTCACTTTGCCCTTTGTTTGTCCCTTGCCCCCCGGCCCTGTTTGTCCTGTCGCGCTTCCTGCTCACGGGCTCACGGACCCCCTCACGGCCCACGGCGCCCTTGGTCCGGCGCGATCCGGCGATCCGGTGGCCGGCTGGGTGGCCGTTGAAGATCTGGAACAAGGGCCCATTCCCACTCTGCATGCTCTGCTCATTCCTCCACTCCGCTCTCTCCAGGCGTTTCCAACCCAACCCTGCTATCTCTGTCTGGTTTGAGACTGATCGACTGAGCCAAGGAGTTCCATAGTGGAGCACCGGTTCAGAGGCAGTGCTTGTCTCCATTAACCTCGAAAATAGACGCGTAGAGAGGCCCAGTCAACGGGAGAGGGCAAGGGGTTGCGTGGCCGATAGGGACGGTGGGGATGGTGAGCACACAAACGAGGACTGCGCATTGAGGCTGGGTAACAAAAAGCGGGGCTGGGCCCTGTCGCACCCAGCAGTAACTATAGGAGTGGAGTGGTCCTAACGGCCTAACGTCGTTAACGTCACCTCCCTGCAGCTCCGCTCTTTCTCTGTGGCCCTGTGGGGCACAGAATTCCTGCAGGCATGCAGGAGCAAAAACCTGGATCCGGATCTAGACATGGCTGGCAAGATCGCCGGATCGCCGGATTGCAACAATTGCACGGGAGTGCGGCATGGTTTAGCTCACTGTGCGCCTGCTTGGCACTGCATCCACTGGTTAACCTTTTTTTAGAGTAGAGCGCACATGGCGGAGAGTGTATATCCGTTCCTTTCCAGATCTCGGTATCTGTATCTTCTCTGGCTATAGGCTGCAGATCTGCTGAGATGACGACGAACGGCGAAGAGAGGAACAGATATCCAGATAGCCTCTCAGCGGTCGCGGCCGTCGCGAAGCACTCTTCTTCTGCTGGTGTTGTTGTTCGGCGTTGTCCGTTGATCATCCGTTGTCTATGGTGTATGGTGTGTGGGAACGCTTTGGCAAAGGGGGGGTGACGGTGGTTGACTCGTTTCAAACTGGATTGGCTCTGCTGCATTCTGCTGTGTATGCCTGTCTTCCTCTGTACGCGACAAGTCTTCCTTCACTCCTCTCTCTCTCTCTCGTCACCACACACACACACACTCCATTCCATTCAGTGTGCTTCTTGTCTTCCCTCTGCCCATGCCCCCCCCCCCCCCCCCATAGCGAGATCGCGAGCACGTTGGACCCACTACTGTTTCTTCCTTTCTTCTTTGGGTTGTTGCCATGATCTGTTCTCGTCTCTCCATTCTTCTCATCTCTGTTCTCGTCGCCGTGAGCTCAACCTCTGTCTCTCGTTCTCTCAAGTTCATTAACAAAACACTGCGGTGCCTGCCGTTACTAGCCTACTCACCATCTTCCCGCGTTTATGTCCAGCCTGACAACCACTAGCTGTTAGCTGACCACTCCTGTCCTGTCCCATAGTCTCCGCTCCCAGTAGTTTCCGGCATGCGGAAACGACGATCCATCAACGCAAAGTTTGACCCCTTTGTACGTTCCATCCGGGGCCCGCCTTCCTTCCGCCCTCCAGAAGAGGCAGTCGCCAGCAGCAGCAACAAGGCCGCTCGGCAGGTCAAGAAGGATGCGCTCTACAGCTCGCTTGGTCTTGCCAGACCACCAGTCGGCCTGACCGCGGCACAAGGTACCGGGCAGCTTGCGAGGGGCAATCAACCTGTGCAAGTCGTGAATGGCCGTTCATTGGCGGTACGTGCTGTGCAAACTTGGATGTCACCTCATGTCATGGCACTAACTTGATGAGCGTGAACAGAGTCGTAAACCACTCCCGCGCAAGGGGTCGTTGCCGCAACGCGCCCAGCAGATTCTCAACAGCATTTTTGCGTCACCCGAGACACCCCCGTCGTCTGATGATCCGCCAACTCAACCCCTGTCGTTCCAACTATCTCGCGGTCTGGACTCTTCATGGCCAGTCAATACCAACATTGGGTCAGGACATGACTATGCCGCGGAACCGACATCTGGTGATCAATTCCCTGGTGCACCCAGTGGCGGCCCTCTGTCTCAACATCCGCTGCACTGGAATCACAACATGGCGTACCATGCACAGCCTTTCTTCCCGGCCCTGCCCCAATCGCTTCCGCTCGAGTATCAACACGCTGCTTACGGCCACATTGCCCCTCACGGCCACAACATCTCAGCCTTCTCGCACCACGGGTACTACCCATACGCGCCGCGGCGCGTTCCCAAAGCTTATTATTCCCACATCGATCCGTCGCCATTCGAAGTCGATTTCTACGAACATGCCGAGAACTTGTACGAGTATGAGCCGAGTTTGCCGCGCGTGCCCCGTGCCCCGGTGTTTCTGACGCGGCCCCAGAAAGAGGAAGCGGAAGACGACGGCAGCGCGGAGATCCCGATCTCGGCTGGACCTTGCACCTGTGCTGGTTGTCCGTCACGCTCGGACGTGTATCCCGTGGTGGAAAGTCCTTCAGAGACCCGGAGCTGGCGTCCAGGTCACAATCACAAGAGACACCTCGACCGTCGGCCGCTGGAAGAGGTCATGGTCGAGGATATGGAAATGGAAACTGAGATGGGAATAGAGGAGATGGAGGATGTGGACGCGATGGAGACCGGTGAAGCTATCCCGGAACGCACCGAATTGGACAACAATGAGGAACCCATGGCGATCGAGGAAGAACTTCTTCCGGACGATGTTTGGGCGAGCAACGAGGGCAACGAGGATGGATACCTCGCGACAAGCACCAGCGCTGCGATCAATGAGGACGTTCCCATGGACGACCACCAAAGTCAACCTTCCCCCTCCAGGCACTTCGCCCCAGACGGGCGCGACAGAACTAGTGACAGGACTAGTGCCTCCAAGGCCACCGCAAGGCGATCAAAGCGAGGTCAGAGCGATACCGACACCGCCAACAGGCGGCCTATGGACAGACCTCGAATGGAGGCCCCTGGGTCTCAATCACTCCATGAGGCCCCAGCGACCCAGCGTTCAACAGCAACGAGCATCTCTCGAGGCCTCGATGAAGAGGCAGACCGCCATACTATGGCCTCGCCCTCAGCATCGCACTTCTCGCCGAGGAGCGAGGACGACGGGAGTCTGTATGTCGACAGTGGACGTGCGAGCTCAAGCTCGGGGGCGACAGGACCGCCAGAACGCGTGTCAAACACCTGTGCGCATTTGGTTCCCAGGAGCACGAACCGTGCGCGCCGCCACGAGCCTGCCTCAAGTCCACCAAATGCACCCCGCACACGCAAGCCCCGCGCGCACGCACGGCCTCGACATGGGGGCAAGCGCGCTCGGGCACGTCGCACCCCGCCTTCGACGAGCTCTACCACCACCCCAGTGCCCACTGCTCGCGTGCGGCAAAGGCCCTGTCCGACCACCAACTCGCAGCCCTCGCACCCGCATTTCTCCCCCGACGAGGATCCATCGCAGTCCGCCGCCCCGTGGTCGCGCTCGCATCGCAATGTCGTCGAGATGCTGGAACACGCAGCCGAAACTCCCCAGTACTCGCCCCCCGCCTCCGACTTGAGCGACGACCGCTGCAGGCTGAGTCCTGTCCCAGTCGGATATCCCGCGAGCGCAGCGACGATGGCCAGCAGTGTGGTGGACGTGAGTTAGACCCCCCTTGCAGAACTCACACACAGCCTCCGAGCCTGGTACCCGTCGAGATGGCGCTCTCGAGCACGACAGAGGAATTCTCAGAGGAGGAGGGCGACGAGGTGCTCCGTACGCCGCTTCCGGGGATCCGGGCGCGGACACTACAGCGCGCGTCGGAGAAGGCGTGGGCGCTCGCCGCGCTCCATTCGGGACGGTACGACGAGCCCGTGGAGCGCGGAACGCCCGCGCCCCCGTCTCCTGCCCTCGCGCCCGTCGATGCGGCCGTGAACCTCCCCGACGACATCGAGTCCATCTCGCTCTTCTCGGACCAGGAGGAGGAATACCCCGTCGTGCCACTGTTCGAGCCGCCGCCGCTCTCTCTCGAAGACCCGATCGAGGAGAGCTTCGAACTCGGAGACCATGGGTTCGAGGACCTGCAGTCCAGGTCGTCTGCGCCCTCTGTCGACAAGGTCGTCAAACGTGTGCGCTGGGCGGACGAGCTCGAGGACTACGAACCCTCCCGTCCGCGTCCCCGGGCTCCGCGCTTCGCCGATCCCGGGTTCACCATCTGGCGTGATACCTACTAGTCGAGGGGCGACGAGCAACGTACTATATAAGACATTTCTGAAAAGGTGGTAGTTCCGTGTCCTGTCCGTATCCCACGCCACTCCGTTGTCATTACATTTCACATGCATGTTGATATCTCTGTACATGCTTACACCGACCTGGTCTGTCCCAGGTGTGGCTCTCGGATCCTTGGGACCTAGGTCCCTATACCTGCTCCTCCTCCTCATGCCGCTCAGATCGTCTTCTTCGGCTCGGTAGAGGCCGTGACAATCTGGCTCTCAATGCTGGCCACGCCGTACTTGCGCAGGCGCTCAATGAATACGGAGCCACCAGCGGTCGCGGGGGTAAGGACGCCGCCGATCTGCGCGAGCGGGGGGAGCTGGGAGCCCTTGGGCGGGGGGAGGACGAGGGTGAGGGCAATCTCGGCGAGAAGCCTGGCCGTGTGCGAGTAGCCCGGGTCGCCCTTGCCCGAGTACTGCGTGACGACGGTGAGGGGCTTGTCGCCGTCGCTCTCGGCCACGTTCGTGACACGCGTCCAGCCCTTCTTGCAGACCTCGGGCGAGGGGCCCTGGCCAGGCTGCGGGATCCAGCGTTCGACAAGGTTGCGCACAAACCTGCTCGAAATGTACAGGCCCGAGGTGATGAGGAGGAAGACGCTCATCAACCACGCCTTGATCCACGATGTGCACGCGGTCGAGCCACTGCGGTAGAGCGCCTCGCTGAACACTGTGTGGGGGCCGTGGCGCGGCTCAGCGTCCACTGCGGCGGTAGAGAATTGCACGTTCGAGAGGTGCGACATTGCCGGGCCGTCGATCTTGGAGAGGAACCAGGAGCGACGGAACGTCGGGCGGTTGGTCGAGCCGCCGACGAAGAACGCGCCGTACGGCGGCACGCCGGGGAGACCAGGAGGAGGCGTGTAGACGAGCTTCATCGGAGACTGGGTATGCTGGACGTTGGCTAAGGATTAGTCGACCGCCTCTAAGAACAGTGTAACCCACCCCTGACAAGCGACCACTCGTCTATCTCGAGCGGCTCGCCGCTCTCGGCAAACTCCTTGACGCTGGCAATAGTGCCGCCGGACAGACCGCCCGAGATGTCATAGTAGTTTGTCGTCGACTTGAACGCGACATCGCGCCCCTCCTGCGCCTGGAGTGTCTTCAGAGCGTGGTAAATTGAGATATCACTGCAGTGTTAACAACAACGCCGAATCAGTCGACGCACCCAGGGATCGCCTCAAAGCCACACATCGGCACGATGCGTGCGCCCGTCTTGCTCGCGGGGTAATCATATTCGGGGATGATCCTGTTTTTGAGCCACCACACCTCGCCTGTGAGGTCGACATAGGCCTTGCCGTGCTTGGTGCACGCGCTGCGAGTCAGCAGAGTTCAGGCGAGTGAGCGGTGCTCTAACTTACGCAACAAGGGCCTCGGCGTTGTGCTTCGAGTACGGGCCTGGGGTGAGCAGAGTTCTGGCGGAGAGTGTGTTTGTGCTTCTGCGTCGGAGCCTGCAGCGCAGTCGTTTTTCCACGTTTCTGGCATCCTGATGGAAGATGTGACGCCATACAGCCACACTGCCCTCGGACCGGTTCCTAGCTGCCCCACTGTTCGGCCCTCTGCCCTTCGCCGGATCGCCGGGCGCCACGACGTCATCTCATCCTTCCATCATGCCACGACACTGTCAACTCACCAGCGAGGTTAATCACGACATCGGCGCGCTGGACGAGCTTTTCGACCGCGGGCGTGTCGTCAAGTGCGAGCGCGACAATCTTGCGCGTGCTGCCCGGCAACAGCGCGTTTGCGGCCTCGAGACGGCCAGAGTTGCGGCCCGCGAGCACGAGGTCAAACTTGTCCGCGTCGGGGTGCGTCGCGAGGTACGGGAGCAGGTGCTGCGTTGCGGTGTAGGATGTTGCGCCGTAGACGACGACTGTGGGCTTTTTGTCGGCCATTGTGGGGTGAAGGGAGATGGGGGAGTGGGGGGAGTGGAACGTGGGGATGTGGGATGTTGGAAAGATGAGCTCTTGAACGGGCGCTGGAGAGTCTAAGCCACGGGCTGCTGAGAGGAGATGTGCTGTGTGCGTTCTTGCCGCGATCTGATGGTCGCGCAGAGACTGATGAGAGGACAGTGGATGAAAAATGAGTGGGAGAGATGGGAGTGTGGGTGTAGGGGGGTGTATTAAAAGGAGGTGGGAAAAGCAGGGCCTGCGGAGTGGGAGTATCGCTTGTGGGAGACGATGACGATATCCCATCTGAAAAAAGAGAAATCAATGGACTGTAAAGGGGCGCCGCCCGGCCGGAGGGGGGCGTGGCGCAGCGCCCGGAGAAAATGACAAGAACGCACGTTGTGTCGCAACTTTTGGGTGCTGCCCTGTCGCCTGTCCGCCATGTGTCGGAACAGTGCGATCCGCGCGTATCCGCGATGCCCGATGGCCTGAAAGTGCGACTGTGCGATGCTACTAGAATCCTAGGAGAGAACTGGAAGCGCTGGAAACTCAGTCATCAGTCAGTGGTAGATCTTGTGTTCCACATGCATGTCAAGCACCCTTCCAGTCGCGATCCAGGTAATCCAGGTGATCCAGTAGTTTGTCGCGTCGCATCCGTGCATCTCTTGGTCTGCTGATCGCCCTTGGTATCTCCGCCCTGTCTCCAATCTCCCACCCAGTGCCAAGAATACACAATACACAGAAACCATCTCTTGGCTCTCGAGAATATCATTTCCAGCAGAAATCATCGCTGATACACGCTGATACCACGTCCGACACTGAGGAACACAGTACAGCACAACACATGCAGTCCACGCCCCAGATCTAGGTCGGCCTGGCAGGCAGTACTCCCGCCTCCGGCCTGTCGTATTCCCTCCGTCCATACTCGGAGATCATCTCGCGTCTCGTCTACCCCGGCGCCGGGTAGGCCTGCGAGCCTGCGGGCTTGCGTACTGCATCATCTCGCGTTCTCCTCTTGCGTCCCTTATCGCTCGCGTTTGAGATTGGCGATATCTCTCGAGGCACTCTAATTCTTGACTTTTGATCTCACTTGCTGAATTTCGAGTACTAACAGCACTGCCTCACCATGCCAACAGTGTCAAGCATCAAAGCGACAGCGTCTACCCATGACATGGTCGCGGGCGCGGGTGGTCCAGATGCCCAGATCCAGATCCAACAAGGGGACAAGTGTGGACCACTGTGCGTAGACTTACACATGACGCGGCGAGCCCACCATCGTCCTCAGGCAGTATGAGAACCTTGGTATCCGAGTCCATGAGAATCAAATGTCCTGGTATATCTGTCCCACGATGTGAGTCAGGTGGAACCAGCGATGTGGCCCACAACACTCACAGTATAAGTACCTAGCACATGGGAGCACGGTCCCCCCATTCGAACCATGTCCACGCTCCTCGTCCTCGTCCTCGCCCTCGCCGCATTCTTCCTCTACTTGCGCCAGGACTCCTCCTCCTCCCGGGAAGTACACGACGACGAGCCCTCCGAATCCCCCTTCCCCTCCCCCTCCGAGTTCCCCTCCGCCTCTCCCTCCGAGCCCGCATCAACAAAGTCATGGAGCATCATGTCCTCCAAGTCCGCCAAGAGCGCCAGTTCCAAGAGCTCCAAAAGCTCCAAAAGCTCAGATGAAGCCCCGAAACGCAGGTGGTTCTGGCAACGTGACCGCTCTCCGGGGGACCGCGAGGCGCTCGCGCACTACGCCGCCCAGCTACGCGCCTACGACAAGAACAGGAAGAAGAGCGAACAGGGCCTCAAGACAGCCGCGTGGTTTGCCGAGGCGGAGCGTCGCAAGGCCGAGATCCTCGCTGCTGCTGCCGAGGAACGCGATGCGCAGATTGCCATGGTCGTCCAGAAAGCCGCCGACGACGCATGCCGCGCAAAACCATTCGTACCAGAGGCGAGGCGCGTGGCCCCTCCCCCTCCTCCACCCCAGGCATCGCTGATCCGCGCGCGAGAGCGCGCCTCCCAGACCGAAGCGGACCGCGTGAGGGAGCGCGAACGCCAGCGAGACCGCGAGAGGGAGCGCGAGAGGGAGCGCGAGCGCGAAAAGCGCCAGCGCCAGCGTCGCCAGGATAGGAACGACCAGCGCCCGCTCCCCACGCCGCCGACGACGCCCAAGTCGGCCACCTCGCGTTCGTCCAGTGCGAGCAGTGCGAGCAGCCCAAGCAGTCCAAGCAGTCCAAGCGCCAAGACACCCTCTGCGCCCTCTGCGCCCCGAGTACCCCAAGTCGAGCCCCGAGTACCCCAAGTCGCCACAGTCCCCAAAGTCCCAAACCTTCCCACCTCCAAAGCGGCACCAGGCTCCAGGATCCCAATGCCCAAGCCGGCGCGCGATCCCGCGCCGCCCCTCCCTGCCCGCCCGGCGCACCGACGCGCCGAGACAGCCCCCGCACCCCCGTACCGTCCCGAGCCAGAGGGATACCCGCACGCGTTTTCCGAGCCGCCCTCCCCTCTCGCCCAGCATGGGGGCTTTCCGCACTACCACCCGCCCACGCCCCCAACTCCGCCCGCGACCGAGTGGTCGCCCGCCCTCCCCCCGCGCCCGAACTACACGTACCTCACCTCGTCGCCGGCGCGCCCGCCCCCGCCCACCGTGCCGTACTACAACCAGCCGTACCTCTACCTTCCTGGCCGCTCGCGCCCTTCTGGCTTCGCCGCGACGGGGTACGAGCCCTCCTGGTCTGCGGCTACGGGGTATGAGCCTGGTGCTGCGTCCGAGGGTGGCGCGTTCTCCGAGCCTTCGACCCCTCAGCCGCGCAATGAGCCGTTTGCGGATGGTTACTCGTACTATGATGAGACGGTGCCGAGCCTCCGTAACGAGCTTGAGCGGCAGGGTCTTTCCTGGCGCCAGTGATAAGAGGAATGGATACTGAACCCGGCGCACGCAGGGATCCGGAAGGAATGGAACTGACACAGGTGGCGAGCAAACCACTTGGTAGCCACTTGTTAGCAATGATCAGTAGTCATGGGCACTGGTATCATCGTCGACAGACAGTAAGAACACACCGCATGCACCTCGTTTCAACAGCCGGCCTCTCGCTTCCCTCCCCGCAGCCTCATAAGTACATATGTGATGCGCTACAGCAACTACTCAGCGGGGTTCTTGAGAGCGGCCTTGAGCGCCTGCATGTTAGTCTCCTCCAGGTCAGGCTACCCACAGTCTCGAGCGCGTCAATGTCGGTCGCGTTCGTGGCGTCAATCTTCTTCATGCGTTTGCCGAGGGCCTCCATAATCTCAAACACCTCCTGTCGCGTGCGGTCGTCGTGGACAAACGTAACTGACACACCCTTGCGACCGAAACGGCCGGTACGACCTGCTGTCAGCTCAAAGTCATCATCTCCGTACATACCGATACGGTGGATGTAGGTCTCAATGTCAGGGCGGTAGCCTCCCTCAGGACCCAGGTCGGGGATATCGTAGTTGACGACCATGTTGACCTGCTGGATGTCGATACCACGGGCAATGACGTTCGTGGTGATGAGGACCTTGGTCTTGCCCTCACGGAACCCGTCCAAGATGGCATCGCGTTCGTGAGTCATCTTGTCTCCGTGAAGCGTGGCCACCGTGTGACCGTCCTCCGTGAGCCTCCTCGAAATCTCATCCGCAGTGATCTTTTTCTGTCCTGTTAGTCTGTTGACTCCAGCCGCGTTCTCACCCTGCAGAAGACAATGCTTTGGCCAATCGTGAGGATATCGTACAGCGCCGAGAGGGCGGTGTACTTGCCCTCCTCGTCCGAGCACTCGAGGTAGAGCTGTTTGATGGCGTCGACAGTGACGTCCTCCTTCTTGAGGTAGATCTGGTTGGCTTCAGGCGCGAAAAGCGAAGCAAACTCCTGGACTGCCTCGGGGAAGGTGGCCGAAAACAGCACATTCTGGACACCCTTCGGGAGCATCTTCTTGATGCGGAACGTCTGGTCACCAAGACCTTGCAGCTGGATCATCTCGTCGGCCTCGTCGAGAACAAACACGCGGATCTGCTTGGGGTCAAAGATCGAAGTGCCACGGCTCAGCATGTCGGTAATGGTACCAGGCGTTCCGATGAGAATCTGCCGGTCAATCTTCACGCCACGCTTCCACGATCCGGGAACGGCGAGGAACGACTTGATGTCGGTAAACTGGCCCAGGCGGTCGACGACCTCCTGGATCTGGCGGGCAAGCTCACGCGAGGGAGCCAGGCAGATGGCCTGCGGGGTCATGAGAGCGGGGTCAACACGGCTGAGCATGTTGAGAGTAAAGGCCGCGGTCTTGCCTGTTCCAGACTGGCTCTGGCCGATGAGGTTTTGGGGACTAGGCGTTAGACGGGTTCAAGCAATAGCAAGTGCTACTCACGGGTTGGAAAGAAGCAGAGGAAGCGCCTTCTCCTGGATCTTCGAAGGGTGCTTGAAGTTGCAAGCGTAGATTCCCTTCAGAAGGTTGTCATGGCTAATGTGAGCGGGCTGTCTTGCGCAGACAATATGGGTACGCGGTCAACAACTCACATAGGGAGTTGCTCAAACTTCTTGACCGAATAGAGCGGCGAGTTGGGGTCCGCCTGCTGATCGGCGAGCTTGACCTGGGGGTTAGGTGAAGACCATCAGCCAAGCATACCTGGACCTGGAAGTCGTTCGAGACCAGTCCGGACGCGTTGTCCATGTCGATCGACTGGACGGATTTTTCGGTATCGTCTGAAGTCAGCTAATAACGACAGCAAATAGCTCACGAGTCATCTTGCCCTTCTCCTCAGTGGTGGTTTCTGTCTTTGCTGGTGCGGCCGGTGCGGGCGCCTCTGGAGTAGCAGAGGTGGCGGGAGCAGGGGAACGATCGGCCTTGACTCCAGCGAGAGCCTTGCCAAATATCGGCGCGTTGGGGTTCAAGCGCGGGCGCGAGGAAGACGCTGTGTCTGCGGGTTCGGCGTCCGTGGAGAGACCGCCGATTCGGGATGCGAGAGACGCGACTGCAGGTGACTCTTTTGCTGCTTGTGAGCTACGAGTGCGACATGACTGGAGCTCACCAGGTGCTGTTGACGGTTCTGGGCTCTTCGTGGCCTCGGTTGCTTGGGATTAGTAAGGGGTTACTGGGAGGAGAAGCGACGATGAGAATGGACAATGAGGTGATGAAGGAACGCTCAAAATGGAGCCGAGGAAAGTTATAAGAGAGGAGAGGAAGAGGGGAATGGAGAAAGGAAAGTGTGGAGGAAGAGAGAATGTGTGTGGGTGTGGAAGAGAGAGCGAGGGGGAATGACTGGACCTCCCACAAACAGTGACAGGGGGACGAGGGGGAGGGAAGGCGGCAAACGATCAGGATACCAGGTCTCGAGGTCTGTGCGAGCGCGAGGGAAGACAGAGAGGGAAGACACTCTTGCGCTTCTGTGCCGCCATAGTACAGAGCACACTGTGTTGTCTGTGGTTGCCATGCACGGAGCGCAGCAGACTATCTTCTCCTAGTCCAGTCACCAAATCTCCGACGATCAAAGATTCTCTCCATCCATCTCCTGATCCTCCTGATCTCCTGATTTCCTGCCAACCCCACTGCCTTGGCCTCGAGGCCGCCAGCCGCCAGCTCCTCCCTCTCTCAATCCTCGCACTCTTCCGATTCCCATGAACGAGCCTCAAGCATCCCGCCACCGCAAATCGCTGGTCCCCAGTCCGATCCATTCCAAGTCGCCAAGTCGGCTGTCAACAACTGGTCAACTGGTACTCACCAAATCCACCAAGCCGTTTCCGCAGGTCCTCGGCGCCGTCTGCGTCCGTGTCGTCGACCTCGTCGGCCCACTCCTTGACCATCGTGGCGGGTGCTGGTAGGGGTTTGGGGGGTTGGGGGGTTGGGGTAGGTGACGCCAGCGGGCTTGCGGCTTGGGCTGGCTGTGGCTAGGGATAGGGCCGTGGTTCCGGGGGTCCGTGCGCGACGAGGGGCGCAGGGGTCGTGCGCGTGTCTGCTTAGGGGTTCTGCGCGTCTGAGGGGCTGTCTGCCGCGTGCTTTGCGCGCTAGTCTGCGTGTGGATCGTCGGATGGGATGTTGGATGTACGCGAGAAGCACGGCGATCGAGTTGACGTGAGTTGTGGTGGACCGCACTATTCAGATCGGCACCAGAGGCGGCGGCACCAGCGCCGAACCTGGCCCGGGTTTTGGGCACATTGAGACCTCCACCATCGGGCCCAGTGTCGATAACTCTTTTAACTCTCCACCGTTGTTCCATCCACCCTGTCGCCATCGAGACGTGTACGGATTCATCAAAGCGTGACTACGGCTACATCTACTAACTGGGACACGACCTCTTTGCGGAACGAGGTCTCAAACAATATAACATTATCTATGGGGACGCAAGATTGGGGGAGTGATACACACTAGGAGCACGGTCTTCTCGCGCATCCCTGCCTTCTACTCACACCGACCTCCTATCCGCGCGCGCGGCGTCCACTCCGGCATCCAGCGAGCTACTTCTGCGTGCTGAGAAAATCGCATACAGGGCAAGCTCCAACCGTGCCGTTCGTGACCGGCCCCGTCAGGGCAGTCTCCTTGACGTTGCAGAAGCCGACATTGGCGTTGTTGCAGAACGCCGCTGGGAGTGCGCCCGCAAGCTTGGAATTGCTGGCCAGGTTGAGTGAGTTCAACTTGGGCGGTAAGTTGCCCATCAACTGCGCGAAGTCGTTGTTCTGGAGATATCTGTGAGTTAGCCCATCGAAGTCTTCCGAACTCACAGAGCAGTGATGTTGGAGAGCGACGCAAAGTCGGGCATCTGACCAGTGAGACGATTGTCCGAAAGGTCCCTGCTGTGAGTTTACGTCAAGCGATCTTCAACTCACAAGAAGTTGACCGATGGCGAGATGCGCTTCAGATCGAGTGATGTGAGACGCTGGCCGGCATAAGTGCTGAGGGGCGTCAGCTGTGTAACAAAACCCGAACCTACAAGGTGTCTAGCTTCAACATGGACACGTCGGGCAGCGTGTCACTTAACAAGCTGTTGTTGCTGAAAGATAATTGGTTGAGGTTTGGGAAGAATGACCAGTTCATTCCAGCGACATCGCCCTTAAGTGCGGTATTGGCGATCTGGAGACTGGTAAGTCTGCTCAGCGTCTGTATCGCGACAGTAGGAAAGTCGCCGCGTGGGTGAGACCCGTTGCCCTTGATGCTGATTTGTGTGAGCCCCGGGAGGTTACCGATGGAAGCGGGGAGGCTTGCGGGGAATACCGGCGGGTTGCTGATCGTTAGGGTGTTACTGACGTTTCACTTACAGGTTAGTGACGCGGCCTCGAGTGTCGCACTGAATGCCGGCCCAGGGTGTGACTGTGCTGCACACGTTTATGCTCTTCCCCCATCCAGCCACAGGTTCTGTCAAGACTGCAGCAAAATCCATGAGGGCGCAAAACTGAAGTGCTCGGCCGGCCGTCAAGCTCGCTTCCGGGGCGTCGCTCGCATAGCCGTTGGGAACAGTGACGAGAACTGGGACGCACTCGGCGCAGTTGAACGCGTTGGGGTCTCCAGCTATGCTGAACTCCTGCAAGCATAGAGGGACCGTTTTCGGGGTTGGCTTGGGGTTAGGACTGGCCGAACTGGCCGGACTAGTTGTGCTGGAGACAGGTGGACTGACTGTGTTGGGCACCGATGAACTGGATGAGGTGGGGCCAGGTGAGCCACTTGGTGTCCCCAACTTTGGAGCGTCGGACTTTGAGGGGTCCGACTTTGGAGCGCCCGTTCCAGGAGATTTTGTCTCCACCGGAGCTCCAGCGCTGCTCTTTCGGGGGATGAGGCCAACACACAGACCGATAACAATCGCGAGAACGACAAGGATGAGAAGCACAAGGCAGAGCTGTCATCAGCGCGAGTTTCACAATTGTTCCTCTTCTGCTGATGTACTCACTATGCGCTTCTTGCGATTCTTCTCATGATTCTCATCATGATTCTTGTTCTTTTTCCGCGCACCGCGGATTCTGCTGTTCACGCGACCACCCATGGCCCAGTCGCGCTCGGGACGCTGCGGAGACTCGGACCACACGGACACCTGGTCGTCGGGAGGCGTGGCACCGACCGCTCCGGATCGATTCCGGCCCCAGCCGCTTTCCGGATCCGGTTCTTGAATGCGCACCGTCTTCTTGCGCGGCATGGGCATGGGCATGGC
Source organism: Apiotrichum sp. Y4204 (assembly GCA_025531455.1). Lineage (NCBI taxonomy): Eukaryota > Fungi > Basidiomycota > Tremellomycetes > Trichosporonales > Trichosporonaceae > Apiotrichum > Apiotrichum sp. Y4204. The sequence continues at coordinate 420,265 of JAMYHL010000032.1, forward strand.
TTTGATGGAGTTGACGACCTGCTGGGACTTGCGCTTCGCCGCGCGCGCCGCGGACGCCACTGTGCCCGCGAATGATGTCGGCGGTGAAGGCGGAACCGGCGCCGGTGGCCGGGGAGTGAGCAGCAGCTCCTGCATCACCACCGCGCCAATGTCCCCAGGCTGCGACGGCGCCACGCGCGCCTTCTCGGGGTCGGTTTCGCGCGGCGTCCATGTTGGGAAGCGGGCACCCCCGCTGGTGGTACCGACTACCGGGACGGGGACGGCGTCTGCCTTCTTTGGCTCGTCCTGCGGGACAGGCGTATTGTGACCAGGGTGTGGGTGTTGGTCAGGGGGAGGGTGCTTGTGGACTACCACATTGGGGTACTGGCTCGGCGCGCGCCCGAGAAGAATCTCGGCCTCTAGCCTTGCCTTTTTCCTAATCGGGTCCTCGGTGTCCACAATAACTCGGGGGCGCAAGGACTTGAAGTTGACATTGGCAGAAGCACCGGTCTCGATCTCCGAGTCGCGCACCCCTCGGGCGGGGTACTTTGCCTTTACGGACGCAATGTCAATCGGCGGCGGGGGCGGGCGGCGGTTTCCGCGCGGCGAGGCGGGCGACGAGGTGGACGAGGAGCCCGGTGTATTTGCCAACGCGGGGATGGCGAGCAAATTACGGATGGGCGGCTCGGTGTCGAGGGGCGACACTGGGTCCGCCGGGTCGCAGTAGGCGTCGATGTTGATGGGGTAGAGCAAGTCGGTCATGGGCCTGGCGTTGGGCGCGACGTACGGCACAAAGTCGTCGTCGCGGCCGTGGAGGGCAGGAATCGGGTCCATGAGTGCAGTACTTGCGCGCCAGGACTTGTGCCGCGAGGCCGAGTGGGTCTTTGGTGTGCGCGAGACGGAGGGCAGGCCGTGCGCGGCGAGAGGGTAGGGATAGCTGATTTCGAGGCGGGGCGGCGCCGGCTTCGGTGGCGGCGGGGAAGAGGGCTGTTGCTGGGTGGCGGAGAAGCGGGAGAAACGCGTCTTGAAGCGTGTCGGTCCGTCGTGCATGTTGGGAATGGGGGATGGAGAGGATGAGCAAGTGGTGGGTCGTGGGTGTGTTGATTAAGTGGCGAGAAGGCGAGGATGGCTAGAGGCTTGAGGCTCGCCGCTCGAGACGGGGACAGAGGCAGGTTGGAGAACAATAACACCGAAGGATGGGCGAGGACGAGGTAAACAACTCTGACGGTGGGAAGAGTCTGGATGGGATGCTCGATGCACAGGATGCGCGCGACCACTGTGATCGCCGGGTGCACGGGTGGCGACAACGAACAACACCAGACAAACACAAACACACAGCGATGCGCACCGCGGGCGCGAGGACAGGCCCCAAACCCCCGGTGTCGCGGTGCACACGCGCACTCGCACTTCGCACTGCGCGGAGATACGAGATGCTGAGACAAGACACACATAAGAACAAGGATGGACGGATGGACGGATGGACGGGTGGACGGAGGGATTCATGGACTTTGATACTTGACACAAGACACAAAACTCAATTACACAATCGCTGGGATTGCGACACACACTGCGACGCGTACGGCATTGCCACAGTGGCCACAGCTAGGTGGTCTGGACTCGCTGATCGCTGGTCTTGGATGTTGGATCAGACTCGCGAGCTCGCGAGCTCGCGCGATGTCGCCATGAATCATGAGGTATAAAGCATTGATCGCGCTCGGTCCTCCATGATATTATGGTATGCCCATCAGTTGGCCATCAGTGAGCATCGCCGTTCTGGCATCAGACATCAGGTATCAGGTATCAGACATTAGACATCAGACATTATACGTCAGACATAGAAGAGCAGCAGTATTCTCTATCCAACTCCCCTCCCCTCTGAGACTGCTGACGCACGCAAGCGCAGCACAGCATCGCAGTGAGAATACCATGTGAGTACCGCTTTGTCGCAAGTGTCTAGGTGGGTTGAGAGATTCCGAGTTTATTGTTCGTCGGTCACTTGTTGTCTCGTCTTTCCTGTGTAGCATGTACTTGTACTTGTCCCACCTCGCCAGCAAGGCACGGCTGATGCCCCGAGATGCGAGACTGCGGGGCGCCGGTGCGTGGTGCGGAGCGGGCACGTGCACAAGAGACATTCGACATTCCTCGCGATGATGCATACCTGCATACCGCAATAGTCTGCAAACTCCTTTCGTGGTAATCGCCGCTCGTCAAAAGTATTCATTCACGACTTCTGCACCCTCATCCACGGGGACTGCGAATGATTCTATCGAAAAAAGATAATCAGATTATGGAAATGGAGAAGAAACAGAATCGAGAATTATCACGGGCGCGAACGAGGTGTACGAATGGTGCTCGGGCATGACGCGTTCGCCGGCATCGCACATCCGCATCCGCACTCCACCTCCACGCCGCGGCATCCGCATCCTCACCGCGCACGCCCCTTGACGCTCCCCTTGCTCTTTACGCTCCCGCCCGTCGCCTTCTTCTTCTTCTTCTTCGGCAGCACGTCGTCAAAGTTGCCAGAGTTGCGGATCAGCCCTCGGCGCGCCTTGCTGTACTCGTCCGTCATCGGGCTCTCCTCGTCGCTCGAGTCGTCGCGCACGCGCCCGATCCGCGTGTCCCACACGGTGTTCGAGCGCGTCGGCGGCGGCGAGTCGTCCCGCGGTGGCGGGGCGCGCGGTGGTGAGGCGCGCGACGGCGAATGCGCCGCAACAGCTGCGTCTGCAAACGCGCGTTCCCGTGCGCGCTCGCGCTCGCGCTCGTCTTCCTGGCCTGTCGGCGTGTCCGGGAGGTTCATGCGAACCGACTTGCGGCGGACAACACGCGCCCCTGCGTCGCCGCCATCGAGGACTACGGGAGACACTGTCGGGATCGGCGGCAGGAAGCCGTCTGGGCCGGTGTGGGATGCCGATGGCGTGTCGAGAACCATCGGCGAGTCGCGTGGCACATCCAGGCGCGGAGCGGCCCCACCGCGGTCGTTGTCCACAACCTTGTAGTTGCCCAGCTCTGTCACGTCGTCGTCATCCGACTCCGAGTCGTTGACGTCGTTGGCGTCCTCGGCCGCCGACTCGTAAATGCTCGCCTCGTCGCCGCCGGACCGCCCAGAGTTGAAGCTCTGGCGAGACCGCACATCGGGGCGGGTGGCCATCGACTGAGGCTCGGGTTCAGGATCGGGAGGAAGCTCCACGGGACCAGGTGCACTGATGTTGTACAGCGTGGTGATCTGAGGCGCAGGAGCAAGCGACAGGGGCGAAGGGCTAGTCGGGCGCATCGCCGACTTGAGCGGCGGGGAGCGCATCTTGGAGGGAGGCAGAGGCGACACTGCATTGCGGGGAGGCTCCTCCGCGACAGGTGATGGGAGAAGGTCCTCCGCCCTTGGCGCTGCGGAGCGCCGCTTACCCTCAGCCTTGGCCGACCGTATCGACTTGTTGGTGCGCGTGCTGTTCGAGCGCGAGATGGAGTCTGAGGGGCGGAGCTCGTCGTCGTAGCGGCGAGGAAGGCTGGCGATGGTCATCATCTGGGAGGTGGTGTTCTGCTCCCGTGGGACAATCGAAGTGCCAGGCGCCTTGGCCAATTCAAGGTGGGGGTTGAGTCCAGACTGTGGTGCCTTGGGTACGTCAGGCATAGTAGGCGGCAGGGGCTCAGCCGAAGTCAACATCGGGTTGTTGGCCTTGGCCTTTGCACTGCGCGAGCTCGCGCTCTTTGACCGGGGAAGGGTGCTGCCGTTTGCCTTTGAGGAGATGGTCGTTGCGCTCTTGCTCGACTTCATGGTGTTGGAACGAGCAACAGACGGCAACGAAGTCGAAGGCGGGATGGACGGCGAGAAGGGGCGGCGGGCGACGACGGTGCTCTGCGACACCACAGTCGACTTGGACTTTGTCGACGCAGAACGCTTCACGCTAGGGCGAGGGGTCTTCTCGCGGCCCACGTCCGACACATTCCAGCCGCCAAAGTCCCTGCCAATGTTCGACACAGACACCAGGTTCATGTTGTTGTCCTCGTCCGAACTCGAGTCGTCTCCACGGCGGCGGCGAACGGTGCTCGCCCGCTTAACGTTTGTGTCTGTGCGAGTCTGCCACGCCCCCTTGTGCGGTGATACACGTCCAGAACGGCCAGGCTGTCGCTTGGGACCCTTGAAGAAGCGAGCGATGGAGGAGAAGAAACCGCCGTGCTTGCGAATGGTGTGCGTGCTCGATGTCTCCGACATTTCTTCGTTACTGCGTTCGTGAATGCGATTACTAGAAACGGTGCGACGCAAGGGGGACCGGTTCGAGTTATACGGAGCCAGAGCACCAATATCACTAGTCGCTCGGCGTGATGACGTCTGCCTCGCCACCTCCTGCGGACTGTGAGCAGTGCCGTTCGGCGACGACTTTTTGGCCGCTCCATTCATAATGGAGTTCGTCTTCACTGTCGGTGTGGGCTGGTTCGTGTGCATGACGAGCGTGCCTTGCGGCTCGTCATCGGAGCTGCCGTCCTCATCCTCCTCGGCAATGCTCCCAGTGAGCGAGTCAGGAACACGCATGCCGGGCACTTGTCTGCTCGCAGGACGCCGAGATTGCGTAAACGAAGATGTTGGAGCCTCCTCATACCCCACCTGCGACGCCGACTGTGAGGGAGCAATGGAGCCGTTCGATTCCAATTCGTATGCGCCGTGAGGGAGCTCCGGAAGTTTGTCGAGGTCCGCAAGGCCACGCCGTGCCTGCGTGATCCACATGTGGCCGACAGCCTCCATCGCACGGAACCGCTCTTCGAGACCACGATACATGACTTTATTGCGCTCGTGCTCGATCCGAACTTCCAGGCTGCGTAGGTGCTCCTCGCATCCAAGCAGCTCCGCCTGTGCCTCGGCCAGCTTGCCAGCACGCTTCGATTCGCGTCCACCGACTGACGTATTGGAATTGTCCGAGAAGACGGACGCCTGGGAGGACATTACGGTCGAGTCGCGCGCCATGCTGTCCAACATTCCCTTTATGTCCGACTTGGTAGGGCGCTGTTTCGTGGATTTGATGAGACGAGTGACGAGAATCTCACGGTCGCGCTTGACGCGAGTTACCTCCTCCTCGAGAAGATGAATCTGCTTCAAATCGCGCCGAAAGTCCTCGAGACTGCTGACATAGGCCGCCCATCCGGGCGAGCTCGTGTCAACCATCGACCCATTGGCCGAGTGGTCATGTGTCGATGAAACCGGACCCTCGAACGCGGCATGGCGGACAGCTCGCCGGACGGAGAGGAGTACTCCAGGCGATGAGGTGACATACGCGAGAAGGGACGAGGTCGAGGTGTGCGAGTGTGATAGGAGGCTCAGCAGCGATGTGGTGAGATGCTTTTGCGAATCACTTCATGTCAGTTTGCGAAATTTCAGAGTATGGACCCACAGGTAATTATTCAACAACCGATCACTGCTGCTCCGATGAGCGCTGTGATTAACTAAGAGAGAGTCCATGGCGGACAGCGATTACGACCGCGATGGTAAACGAAAGACGGAATATGAGGTAGTAGCGTCTGCGGTTGATAAAACACAAGAAAATGGGTTTCCAAGAATGATTTGTTGTTGGAACGATGCGGCCGCCGAGGGACACGAGAGGCACAAGCGACAGAGCCAAAGGAGCGACAAAAGGGGTCGGGTGGCTTGAAAGTGGGAGACGATGGATCGAGAGTGACGGTGGCGGCGGAGGATTGAGACCTGAAAACGTGGTGGGTGGTGGTGGTGGTGGTGGTTGCAGCACACAAAAGCACGCTGAGAGTCGATGGAAATGGTAAGAGGAATGGAGCAATGAGAAAGAGAAAAAGGATGAAAAAGGAGAGCAGGATGTTGATCGCGATGGAAGCGATGGAGAGGGAGGGGACACGGATCGAGAGATCGAGAGGGAGATGTTCCTTGCCGCTCTTGCTGATGCTTTTGCTGGCTTGCTCGTTTCTCTCCTTTCCGGTTCGTGTGGAATGTGTATGTCGAAATAATATGATGGGTATGCAGCAGAGCAGAGGGGAGGGAGAGGAGAAGCTCAGAGTGGGGTGAGATGTGACAATCAGAGCGCTGGATTCGGGTGTGGAGCCGTGCCAACCTGGGACATTGGAGGGGGGAGGGAGGGAGCAAATAAACGAATGATGAGCCCTGCCTAGTTACGTCATTTATGCAGCAACAGAGCAATGGGCAGCCATTTTTTATTTATTTTTCCGTGCTGGTGTTTGGCTGTGTGTTTGGCTGTGTGTACGTGTGTTTGGCTGCCCAGGCTACCCGGCCGCCCGGATATGCGCTAAAAAGATGATCTGTTGGTGATTGATCTCCTTTTTTCCCCTCTTGTGCCTTTCAACGACGTCATCAATCGCTTGATCGCCGTCATCATCGCCGTCACTCAATCCCGTCCCATATGGGCTTTGGCTGCTCCCTGGTCGCGCTGGTTTGTGTACCCTGCTTTTCTAGCTCCGAGGCCCGAGGACGGAGGAGCTGGAGAAGCTTCTTCGATTGCCCTCGGCGCCCGTGACATCCCAAGATATTCTAGCATATGGATAGTGGGATTGGTGGGATTGGATGGAGCTTCGATGAGCATCAGCGCATTAGCACTACATAATCTCCTGTCATCGCGTACACACCCTCCGGTGGCCGGTGGGCCCACGTGGAGACTGGACCGCGCGGAGTGGCAACGTGCAAAACGCTGTTCCTCGGCCCTCGCTTCACGTCCGGTCGTTATGTGGGGTCACAATGACAACAACATGACATCGTTGTGCACCTTGGCCAGAAGCGAGGTTAGTTAGGACCAGACCAATGGTAACAGGTGACGGTTGGCAGAGTTACTGTAGCTGCCTCCACCGAATGTGGCCCATCTGATAAGCAAACCACTTGACGCGGGAGTCGTCAAGCACGCTAGTCCGAAAACCAACTCGGCGGTCCGACCATGTCTCCGTCGACCAGCACTGACAACCTGACCACCAACAATGCCAACGCGCTGCTGTTGATTGTTGATTCATTGTTTTGGTGATCGCAACTGCAATGGTGCCAAGTCTCAGGGCATCCCGAGCACGGGATGTCTGAGATCTCACAGGGGGATCTGTGTGATCTGCGTGATGATCCCATATCGGCCATATCCCACAATCCTTTGATTCGCGCGATCGTCGTGTGGTTCCCACGCTGAAAGGGTGCCTGATTAGCTCGTGGGAGACATGCGAAAATTGAATGGTGACCATGTGGTTATCAGCTGCCTTCTCATTCTCTTAACTCCACGTCATATCTGTTGCTGCGGGGTATGCCACCGTCAGGGGGACGTGTATCGTGGAAGGCAAGTGTCGTCGTCGGTCGCGATGTCCACGACGTGACGGAGGAGGCGGAGGCTGTCATTCATCTCGAGACAAGTCGGTCAGTCCACTCCAACCCACTATCACTCTCTTATTCTCTTCACCCCGCCTTGACTTGCTCGCGCCGCTCCCCGCAGGAGCCCACGCCCAACTCTTGGACTCCCGGGAACTTCCTCCTTGCATTCGACGACCCTCCCTTCCCTTCCGCCATGCCGCCAAAGAAGGCTTCGGCCTCAACGCCCGCGGCGGCTGCATCGCCAGCAACAGCCCAGCCCGTGATCGTCCCGCGAGCGATTGCTGAGGAGGAGGCGGTCCAGGACGCGCCGAAGCAAAAGTACGCGTGGCCGCTCCCGCACTTCTCTACCAGCTCGATCGACAACACCCAGTCGCTCCTTCGCTTTGTTATTCTCGCTTTCATCGCAGGCGCCGCCGTCGCCAGCCGTCTCTTCGCGGTCATTCGCTTTGAGAGTGTCATCCACGAGTTCGACCCGTGGTTCAACTAGTGCGTGACGAGCTGTTTGTAGTTCTGAACAAGCTGACACCGCAGCCGTGCAACCCGCATCCTTGTCGAGAAGGGATTCTATGTTCGTTGATAACTAGGCGCAAAAGGACAGCACTGATACCGTACAGGAGTTCTGGAACTGGTTCGACCCAACGGCATGGTACCCCCTCGGCCGTACCGTCGGTGGCACCGTCTACCCCGGTCTCATGGTGACTGCTGGCCTCATCTGGAGCTTCTTCCAGTGGATCAACATGCCGGTTGACATCCGCAATGTCTGTGTGCTGCTCGCGCCTGGATTCGCGGGTCTCACTGCGCTCATGACTTACTTGTAGGTGCTAGAACTCTTGCATGGGACAGCAGCTCACTCCAGCTTCACTGTTGAGATGTCGACGCCGTCGGCCGGTCTTCTTGCCGCTGCCTTCATCGGTATTGTCCCAGGTTACATCTCGCGTTCCGTCGCGGGTTCCTACGACAACGAGGCCATTGCCATCTTCCTACTTATGGGCACCTTCTTCCTCTGGATCAAGGCGCTCAAGACTGGTTCGGCGTTCTGGGGCACCGCCGCCGCCCTCTTCTACGGCTGGATGGTCGCCGCCTGGGGTGGTTATGTGTTCATCACCAACATGGTTCCCCTCCACGTCTTCGTCCTCATCCTCATGGGCCGTTACAACAACCGCATGTACGTTGCGTACTCGTCGTGGTATGTCCTCGGCACCGTCGCGTCGATGCAGGTGCCCTTCGTCGAGTTCCTCCCCATCCGTACTTCGGAGGGTATGGCTGCTCTCGGCACATTTGGTCTGATCCAGCTCGTCGCGTTCGTCGAGACCGTCCGCCGTCTCGTGCCCGGCAAGCAGTTCCAGTTCCTGCTTCGCATGTTTGTGGCTATTGTGTTCGTTGTTTCCCTCGTCGCCCTTGTCGTCCTCACCTTCTCGGGCTGGATTGCCCCTTGGACCGGCCGTTTCTACTCTCTCTGGGACACTGGCTACGCCAAGGTTCACATGCCGATCATCGCCTCGGTGTCGGAGCACCAGCCGACTGCCTGGCCCGCGTACTTCTTCGACGTCCACATGCTCATCTGGATGTTCCCTGCCGGTATCTTCTGGATGTTCAAGGAGCTCCGTGACGAGCACGTCTTTGTCATCATCTACGCCGTCTTCGCGTCCTACTTCTCCGGTGTCATGGTCCGTCTCATGCTCGTCCTCACCCCGGTTATGTGCGTCACCTCCGCCATTGCCATTTCAAAGCTCCTCGACGTCTACCTCGACCCTACTCTCCCTCAGCAGGAGGAGGAGGAGGTCCCTACCTCCAAGAAGGCCAAGAAGACTGCCGCCAACAAGCAGCAGCCCACGTTCCAGTTCACCGGTCTGCTGTCGGGTAAGAAGTCGAAGGGCATCTTTGGCTACGACTCGCGTGCCGCCGTCGTCGTCACGATGCTCCTCTTCCTCTCCATGTTCGTCCACCACTGCACCTACGTCACGTCGTCGGCGTACTCGTCGCCCTCGGTCGTCCTCTCGTCGCGCAACCCCGACGGCAGCAACAACATTATTGATGACTTCCGCGAGGCGTACTACTGGCTCCGCCAGAACACCGAAAAGGACGCCGTCGTCATGTCCTGGTGGGACTACGGCTACCAGATCGCAGGCATGGCTGACCGCCCGACCCTGGTTGACAACAACACGTGGAACAACAGTGAGCATCCCTACCTACTTTTTTTACTGACCGCAGCCCACATCGCGACGGTCGGCAAGGCCATGTCCGGCAGCGAGGACATTGCGTACCCGATTCTGCGCCGGCACGATGTCGACTATGTGCTCGTCATCTTTGGCGGCCTGCTCGGCTACTCTGGCGACGACATCAACAAGTTCCTCTGGATGGTGCGCATTGCGCAGGGCGAGTGGCCCGACGAGGTCAACGAGCCAGACTACTTTACTCCGCGCGGCGAGTATGCCGTCGACGACCGCGCGTCCCAGACCATGCGCAACTGCCTCATGTACAAGATGAGCTACCACCGGTAAGATACACAGATTTCTCTTCAGAATCTGCTCTGACACACAGCTTCCCGGAGCTGTACGGCGGACACCCGGCGCAGGACCGCGTGCGCGGCCAGACGATCCCGGCCAAGGGCACGCACGAGGACCTCGAGACGATCGAGGAGGCGTTCACCTCTGAGAACTGGATTGTGCGCATCTACGCCGTGCGCAAGGAGGACGCGTTTGGGCGCGAGCACAAGGCCGCGCGCGCGTTCGAAAAGGGCCAGAAGCTCAAGCGCTCCGCGTCCGCTGCCGCGCCGAACGGCAGCCCAAGCGGTAAGGGCGGAAGGAGGTAGATTCCCCTTTTTCCCCCATCTGGAGTGAGCAGTAGATAAAAGCGCTCGCGCGTAGAATGCATGCAGTAGACTAAACATCAAAGTCGGAACTTTTCATGACATGGACAATGAATACAGGCATTGCAATACAAAAGCGGCACCACGCACTCCACATGCACATCCCGCACACTCCACTACTCCTCATCCGAGCTGAGCGAGCATACCTGCGCCGGCTCCAGGTCTAACTTTGGGGAAGTCGGCAAGGACGGCACGGACTGCGGCGGCGACGTCGGCGTCGGGGTGCGCGCGCGAATCACGCTCGTCGTCGCGAAGAACGCCATCGCCTCTTCCACGAGCTGCGTGTGCGCGCGCTCGCGCTCCTCCCTTTCGATCTCCGACTTGGTCGGCGACGGCGTGGCGTGTTTCGCGGGTTTGGTCTTTGCGCGTTTCCGGGCGGCCGATTTCTTGGTCTTTGCCCTCGCCTTCGTGCTGCTCGCGCTCGGCACGGCGCCGTATAGCAGTTCGCGCTCGGCCGTGTCGGAACCCTCACTCTCGCTCTCGGACGTGATCCCGTCATCGGAGTGGACGGCACTTTTCCGCCGTTTCTTGGCGCCGAGGCGGAGCAGTTCCGCGACAGACCTGAATCCGTCGGGAGCGCCGTCGGGGATCTCGAGGCGCGGCGCGCGCTTTGTCTTGGCGCGACTGACCTGTTCTTGGGTTGCAGAGGGCAGCGCGCGCTTCTTCTTGTGGTCGGACGGATCCCACGGGTCGATCTCCATCCGCTGTTCCGTACATGTCGGCAGCGGACCCGGAGGGAGGAGGCGCTCGACGTCCTCGAAGAGCTCGAGGTTGCGGCTATGCAGAATCTCCTCCTGGATATCACGATGCGTCTGCTGCGCCGTGTCCCAGTTCATGTCCTCGCGGTTCTGCGACATGAGAACGTGCACATACCCGTCGCGCTTGCGGCCTGTTCGTCCGATACGTTGCAACTGAGTTGGTCAGGGCAGGACACGTTCACCAACGCACGAGTTTGATTGACTGTTTCGGCATGTCGTAGATGACGACAAAGTCGACTTCGCCAATGTCGAGACCCTCCTCACCAATAGAAGTGGAGACCAGGACGTTGTACTTGCCCTCCTTGAACTCTTGGACAGTCTGGAATGAGCTAACGTGAGGCAGTAATTAGCTAACCTTTTTCTGCTCCTTCTGGTTGAAGCCTTTGTCCCGCTCCTGTTTACCCTGTGACTGACCCACAAACTTGGTGGCGCGCAGCAGCTCGGGATGGTCGTTGAGCATGTCCACGATGTCCAGGACACAGTGGCGGAAGGAGCAGAACACCATTGCACGGGTGTCGTTCTTGATCCCATGTACGCGTTCGTCTTCCTGCGCTTGGGCAAAGTATGCTAATAGCTGGAGATCAGGCAAGACCTCCTCCTGGCACTCACAAGCTCGAGCGTCTTGTGCATCTTTGGATGCCTGTCCGCGGGTGTCTTGCCGTCTTGCCGCCGCTCAATGGCATTTATCTCGCCTTCGACATCCCCAAGAATCCGCTGGAACTCAAGGTTGTTCCGCATCGCAAACGCACCGCCAGGCGAATTGCCCTTCTTGCCCTCGGACGTCGTGTGGCCCGCTATCTCCAGCAAGCTGGTGTGGAACATGCCAAGCGAGAACTCCAGCTGCTGTATCAGAACACAGACTTCTCTCTGCAACTCACAAGATACGCCATGGCGCGGGCCATCTTCTCCAGCTGGCTGAGCGGGCCTTGCGCCCACATAAGACCTTTTTCCCGCCCCCTGAGGATTTCCATGCGCCTCGCAGTGAGCCGGAAGGTTCGCAGGCGCTTGGCATCTAAGTCCCTTTCGGTGAGGACATTCTTTTCCACAAGCTTCTGAATGAAAGGCTAATGGGTGTCAATGCAGGCCGCCGAATCTGTACCCACCTTCATGAGTGTAGCCCACCGGTCACGCAGCTCTGCGATAAGCGACCCGGGTGGAACCACATGTCTTTCCGTGATCTGCTGTCAGCGGGTCGAAACGGCATGGCACCCTACTTTCTCATTCATGTACTTCTTGATGTCCGGCGCCTCTGCCTCTCGAATCTCGATACGGCTAATGTGCAAGGCGTCAACGACGCCCTGAACCTTGGGGACGTCGCCACCCGGTGTGGCCGTGAGCGCAAGGACGCGAAAGTACGGATGATGGGCCGTAATGTACGCCAGAATCGTAGTGTACGCGTATGAGCCGGAGGCTTTATGCGCCTCATCTGATGGGTCAGTATACACCCAAGTCGTTACCCACCGAAAACGGCCAGAACAATATCTCGTGGGTCCACAGCACCGCGCTTCAGGTCGTTGTCCAGAGTCTGGGGTGTGCAGTAGAAGACACGGCGCTCTTCCCACTGTAATGTCAGCTGGCACCTCCTGACAAACACACCATTCGCTCGCGTTCTTTTGCCGACACACTGGCCCCAGTCATCACAGCTGCGTCGCTGGACGGAATACCACACGTTAGCTGACAGGCCTCAATCTGCTGGTTGACGAGCGGCTTGGTCGGCGCAAGAAAGACGATCTTTCCAGTTGGAAACCAACGGTAAACTGTGGTCAGCTCCAGTGCGAGAAGGCGGGTTAGCTCACAGTTCAACATGACCACGCCGGCCACAAACGTCTTCCCGAGACCGGTGGGAAGCGCTACGAGGCAGTTGTCCGTAAAGCACGCGCGGATAATCTCATACTGGTAGTCGCGTTTCGGGTGGTTCGTGGGATAGAGGTAGTCTTTGATAGTGACAGGATTGTAGATATGTCGTTGAGGTTCATACGGCTTGTCTGAGGGTTAGAACCACACGCAGCTAGGAAACCCACTCATATCGACCGGGGGCGGAGGTTCCAGTCCAAACGGATCCTCGTCCTCGTCATCAAACTCCTCATCCTCTTCCTCGTCCTCGTCGTTGCGCCTCCGTCTTCCCTTCTTCTTTCGCTTCTCAGCATCAAGCCGGCGTCCACTAGCCGCAAACACCGTCCGATCCCACCGCTTGCCCTTGGTGTACATCGGCTCGCGGCGGAAATTTAAGTGCGTCTGTAACCCGCTGCTCGTTGAGCGAGAAAACGTGCGTTTGATACCACGATTCACGGTGGGTAACCGCGGCGGTGGACGACCCGTCAAGGTCCCAGTTGACGCCGTTGCAGCGACTTCGTCAATCTGGGCGAGCGCTTCAGCGCTAAAGCTGGCATCATCAAAATCGTCAGAGCTAGGCACCACTATCGGTTCGGGGGGAGGTAGTCGGACGCCGAGGACGGCTGCACGCCTAGAGGACGCGCCAGAGGACTCTGGGTGTGAGATTCCTTCGTTGGTGGCGCGGCCTGGTGGGCGGAACGGGGGGTTTGCGGGATTGCGCGTAGTAGTAGTGACTGATGCTGCGGGAATGACTGTGTGGTTTACGGTACTAGGCCCGGCGTTACTTGAACTGGTGGTGGAAGGACGCTCAGAGTTGGCGGGTGTGGCCTGTACCGCACGCGTTTCAATGTCGTCCACGGCGCGCAGGAACGACTCGTCGGCAAAGTCGTCAAAGCCAAATTCGTCGTCGGACATGGTGTAGGTCAAAATTGAGTAGATTTAGGGCAAGAGTATCATTATGGGAAGTAGAGGTGAGAGGAGGTGGGAAGGAGGATGAGGAGATCGATGTCGACAATATTATTGCGACGCGTCGAGGATTGCTTGTCATGACACTGTCTGGTTGAGTGGACTGTCTCGGATTCAGGGAAACACGAAAACAAATGTCACGTGATTTAATACAAAATCAGTCGCCACCGTGCTATTCACGGTCTACCTCTGTTAATCTGACAATCTAATGTGATTACAATTTGAGACATTCCGATGGCCTCTTGAGCATGGACTCCCCGGGGCGCGTCGTCGTCGACGAACAGATCAACGCCTCTGCCCCTTCTCTCCACTCTTCTTCTTCACACTCTTCTCAACAAAGCATCTTATAAGATGGGTAAGTTGTTGATACTTACTGGGACGTGGTGACAGAAACCCGGAATTCCCCCGCTTGTGCAGCACATCTGCCGCAGCTGGCGAGTGCTCTTTACACAGCTGCTGACACCAGGTCTCCTGACCATTATCCGGAAGAACAAGGCCAAGGCGCGCGAGATGCGCGTCCTCTTCCTGTGAGTGCTGAGCCGCATATCCCCATCTCAGGCTTCCATGCTGACAATCGCGCGTCCGTGTATCTGAATATTGCATTCCTGTGATAACTATATCTGCCTCGACTAAACCATATCGTATCCCCTCAGTGGCCTCGACAACGCAGGGAAGACGACTATCCTCAAGAAGGTCACGGGTGGAGACATCAGCTCCATCTCCCCGACACTCGGGTTCAACATCATGTCTCTCATGTGGGGCGAGTACACTCTCAACGTCTGTGCGTACGCGTGATGGAGGCACTCTGTCGACCTCGACGCGTTGTCCGACGCTGACCTTTCAGGGGACGTGGGAGGACAGCGCACGCTGCGCCCATACTGGCGGAATTACTTCGAGTCGACAGACGCGGTCGTGTGGGTGGTGGACAGCTCTGATGCCCTGCGTCTTGAGGACGGTGCCGCCGAGCTGAGGGCTCTACTGGAAGAAGAGGTGGGTTTGTGATCCGGTGTTAACCCACTTGCTTACGCCAGCGTCTCGCAGGTGCAACGTTGCTTGTGTTTGCCAACAAGCAGGATCTTGCTGGCTCTTTGTCGCATGAGCAGATCCGTGATGTGAGCTGACGACTCCCTGATTTGAAGCTGACATGCAGGCTCTTGGTCTTCAATCTATCGCCTCACACAAATGGCGCATTGTCCCGTGCTCGGCCATCACGGGCGACGGCCTGCACGAGGGACTGGATTGGGTTGTTGGAGAAGTCGCAGGGCGCCTGTATTGGAGCGGACGGAAGACGGAGGCCGGTGCGATCGCCGAGTCTACGGCGCTGGACCCGACACCACCTGCTCCGCCAGCGCCAGAGCCCGCAACTCCCTCTCCTGTCTCTGCCATCCATGCTTAGGCTTAGTGCGTGTACAACAGTAATACATTGTGAATTGTGTATGATGCTAATGCCAAAGATTATGCGTAGATATATGATGTTAATGCCGATGTTGTATGCTGTCATGTGTGGCTCTCCGGGAAATCACGCGGCGACCGCGGCACGGGCACGCAAGAGCTCAAGGCGACGCTGCGGGGAATCCGTGTTCCACATTTCGCGGCCCTTGGCGACACTCAGGCGGAGGGCGCGTTGAGCGTTCTGCTCGGAAGAGGACAAGTCGTAAAGGTTGGCAGGTCGGTCGTATGGGCGCTGTTCAGGCGAGTGGTTGGGGGAAGGGAATGGAGAGGTGAGAGATGGCAGACCGTACTGCTCGACTACAAAAGAGGCGGAGACGCTGGCGTACAGCGCCGCCTCGTAGGGGTTGCCATCAGTGAGCTTGAGGCCGGCAATGTACCCGCCGATAAAGGCATTGCCAGCACCAGTCACGTCCCGGACACGCAACGAGTCATGGGCCCAGTACGACGGTGTCCAGCGGAGGCCTCCAAGGCGCGTGCCAACGCATGCGCCGTGAGGGCCACACCGGATGAGAACGATACCGTTACCGTCGTGACCGACACCGACCGTGTGAAGGAGGTGCTCGACAGCCTGCTCGACCGCCGCGCGCACGCCACACGACGACTCGGGCGCCGTGATGCCGTAGAACGCGAGGAGTTCCTCGTGGTTCGGGCTGCGGTGTGAGCGGAATCCGGGAAGCTGACACCGCTACTCACGACAGGATATCGACGTGCTGGGTGGCACGCTCAAAGTTGTCCTTCTCACCCGGGTGGCATGATGACGGCACGGGCTCAAACGCAATCTTGGGCCGCCAAGTTGAGCCAGTCGCCTGCACTTGGGCGAGCATCTGGAGCAAGTCGGCGGAACCGTACGGAGGGGCGACGTGGAGGAACGCAGCTCCGCCCAGCGGTCCTTGTGCGAGAGCTGCCAACTCCTCGCCGGTACGCATAGCGGGCCTGACGATGGGTTCATACCTGACCGTCAGTGATCAAGTCGCGTAGCGATGCACCGATCACGATCGGTATCCGCCTCCGAATTGGTACTCACGTCCTGACGTCGCCGTCGTACCCGATCCTTGAGCGTGGGAAACTCGCGCCAGGTGTCGAGTTGAATACCCACATGTCTGGGCCGAAGCGGTCAATCTCGGCTTCGAGGCCCGGGAGGTCGTCTGCGTCGTCGCGGTCGACGACGGCGCGCATCTCATTGGACGCGAGCCATACCCTCGCGCCGATGAGGGCGTAGAGCGCGCCGCCGCCGAGGACGGTGGCTGGCCTCTCGCGCGGGCGGGCGGGGCTGTCGAGAGAGAGAGCACGGGGCGGGTAGGCGGTGCGCAGGGGGCTGGTGGGGAAGGCGTCGAAGGAGTATCGCGTTGGGGTGGTCACGAACGACTCGGGGACAGAGGAGGCAGACGACGCGAGGCTGGGGGAGGGCGGCTGCGAGGCAATGTGCAAGGCCGCGAGAGAGAGCTCGTCTGGAGTCGGTGATGGCGGCTCGAAAATGTCGAGGAGGACGGTGCCTGTTGTCAGAGGGTGACCTCTTCTGTCGTGTTATGGCAACGTACCGATCGAAGCGAGGGTGAATGGGACGTGGGCGGGGGCGGACAGGCGCTCCGGCTCGTCTGTGTACATGGGGCTGCTCGGCGTGTCGAGCATCGCGCCCATCAATGGGCGGGGGAGAGTGAGTGCGGACAGGATGGCGGTGGGACGCGGTGCGTCCTGTCGGTGTCAATGTTGAGGAATGTGGTTTGGGAAGGGCGATGTGCGGCCTGGCAGATAAGGCCACGGTGTGGGGTGGAGGTGCAGACGTTGCCGAGAGTGGTTTCAGTGCTGTACTCCAAGCCAGGTGCCGGCTGCGTGTAAGTGGCTGATTGTCGTCTAAGCGCCTAAGGGGATCGCTTGTTGTGCTCGGGTATGATAACGCGAGCTGATGGGAAGAGCAAGTGGAGTTTTCTGGCAGTAAGAAAAGTGGGAAGGGAACACGTCGGGATGGTGCGGCCATCGGGGTTTTTAATAACAATGCTCTTGTCGCTCGTTTGCAGCTGATTTTTCCACCGACAACCGGGCGGCGTTGCTCGTGCATATGCATCCACTCTGGCGCTCGTATCGGGCTGCAGCGGTGCAGACCGCCGCCGTCCCTGAGAGTCCGATGGTGCCATACATAGCTTTGATAACCTTTTGGAGCGGTATGGCGGCTCTGCGGTCGTAGAGGGTGGTGCTATTACTGGCGGACAACTCACAATGTTCGTCGTTCCTTAGCCCACTTCCCAGACCTCAGATTGCGGGCTCCACCACCCATTCGGTGCCGGGCGCGCTGCCGGAGGGCATGCCGGGGCGTGCCGCTTCATGCGCAAACTGTACCTGTATTCCAGGACTGCCCGTACCTCACCAGTCAGCAGGACACGGCGTCTGGCCACTATCACCTCTTATCTCCTGCTTGCACCACTCGGGTCCCCGGTGCGAAAGGCGCCAGAGCCGCCTTTCCTCCGCCGGGCGGTTCTCACCCACCAACCGTCGCCGCCCGAGCCGCAGGCCGCACGCCGCACGCCGCACGCCGCAGGTACCGCATGCGGTGACCTGCCATTGCCGCTTCTCGCCGGAAGCCGCACACCTGTCCAGCCAGATAGGACGGTGGCGGCGCGACCCTGGACGGACCGCGGGTGGTCCGTAATCTCCATCAAACCTCCCTTTGAAGCTTTCAAGCCTCGCGCCACGGGTCCCAGCACGAAAGCGCATGAGGACGCTCCACACCAGTACTAGTCCTCACGATGCTCACCGCCGCACCTCAGCCGCTGCTCCACAAGGCTACATCGGCTACTCGCCGCCGGCCACAGGCACCAACGGCCTGCTGTCATGCCGGGCCGCGGCATGGATCCTGATATCCAGCAATGTTGACAGGTGACAGTTCCGACCGAATGTGGTCTGGCGAGCTGCAAGCTGGCATGTTGCATCTTGCGGTACTGATGATTCGCGTACCCGCAGCTCGCGTACTTGGGCATCTCGCGTAGATGCGCGATGGTATACCGGGTCATATGCTCCTGATCTCGTGACAGCGGGTCCTCAAGCGACATCTCTCGTGCACCTCAAGCGACACTCAAAACAAATACATGCTGTCACATGCACGGGTTAATCACCCTCTACACCCACTGCCGCTGAGTGTGCCGCATGACTTCGGATGCTTCTTCGTGTTCGAGAACAACGTCACCCGTCTGGGACACGCTGGACACTGGTGATCGGGGGTCGGAGCCGCCGACCGCCGTAGTCTCGGCGCTGGCTTCACGCTCCGTGATCGGGAGAGGGTGATGCGTTCCTGCACTTTTCGGATGAGGTTGCGATTGGCCTCGTCGTTCAGGTCAGCAGTCGACCGTAACCTCGCTCGTCTCCACAGTCAGGACGGAATTGTGTGCCGGAGCTGCGACACCGTGAAGGTGGGACTCAAAGGCGGAGCATATTTTCGGAGCACTTTTCCACCAGTCATTCGTCCGGGCAGGTCTGACCCGACAACACGATCAGATCTGATCGCACCCACCCAGTTTTGCGCCAATACGACGACGAACGGCGAATTGATGACTGCATTGTCCGCCATTGCATTGTGTCAACGTCACCTAGCCTCGCAACAAGCAACGGCGAGACGGAGAGACAATACATCGCGAGCACACCAGCAGTATTGCTGCCACACCGAGCCAGTCACGCGTTCCGCTGTTCGGGCACTGGCTGGCAATAGAGTTGCTCCACCCTCGCCGTACGCAACAGCAAACACCGGGCCCGTGATCGACGCCCTAAGCGTCCACTTCCGAACTTCCGAAGCTCGACCGCGTCGCGTACGTCGCGGTAGGCATGAACCAAGGACAACGTCGGGTGTCGGTCCGGCGCGAGCGATGCGAGCACTTTGCTATGGAATCCTGTTCCTTGACCCGTGTCGGAATCCTCGCCTCACGGCTTTGTGGGTTCGCGGCCTCACGGCTTCACGGCGCGTCCTCAGGCGCGCGGCCGTTGGCCGGATCAGCGACGCTCCGAAGCCCTTCAGGCGCCCAATGGCAGTTGCACAAGTCACCGAGTGCTAAATAAATGCTTTTCTGCACGTTAATCGTAACCGTATCGTAATCCGAGGGCACCGGAATGAATTAGGACCAGAAGTCGGAGCTGGGACACTGACTGCAGATCCAAACTTTTTTTCAGATTAGCCAGATTATAGAATCGAGAAATGAGAACTTTAACGACAACAAACATCAAGCTTCTAGCCTCGTTGCTGCTTCATCCGGAAGGCCGGAATCGGCCACGGCTCGATACCAGTCGCACATGTCGGTCGGTACTTGACTTTTGTCTGGTCTGCAGATCTGGCCACCAGGCGACTGTTCTTGTCATCACTTGTGGTCATGCCATATGGGACCTCGCTGGTGAGTATTTTCGCTTTCATCGCCATCATCGCCACGGTTATTGCGGTGCACCTGCTCAGTCCACAACGTTCAGCCGAGACCGCCGCGAGGCGTTCAATGCATTGTCGCGCCGAGAAGCGGCACTATCACATATGTACAAGGGCAGAGCATGACTAGGTCTCTTTGGAACAATAGCGCTCGGCGAGACCAGAGCCGGACGGGTGGAGCGCGGCTGGTGGTGACTGACCTGGAGCACGTGCACGTCCAGCCTTAGTGGCGCAGTGGCGGCGTGCTGGCTGTCCGTGCACGCGCCGAGCGGTCGAGCAGATACGTATGCAGGCGGCACAATAGATCCATCGAGTACCGCAGAACCCACTATGAGCACCACTAGATGGTTATGTCGCCGCTAGTTGCAGCTCCACTGACCGACAAAGTTTGTCGTGATACTCCGGCTCAGCAATGATATATTCTCAGCGCCACAGCAAGTGGATGGTGGACGGCCAGAAGGAGGTCAGGCCAAGATCCAAGCTCACTACCTCCGACACCCACATGTCAATATACATGACGAAAGTCGGCGCCGAGCCATCGTGACCCAATCACGCAGCCCGCTATCCCCGCCTATTTTCGACCACACACCCTCCTCCATTGGCCGGCGCCGCCAAGCCAGCACAGCCCACTGGCCAGCATGCGGTCCCACTCTGATAGCTAGGACCCACTGTGATAATCGTCCGACGCCAGAAACATGTCCGTCCGAAGGCCTGGATCGCGATATCGTGCCTCCTATCAGATCGGATCCATGCGCTCATTCCTAGAATCGGGATCGGGATCGGAGGTGCGAGGAGGACGAGGGGAACGCCAGGGATGGCGTCAGCAGTCTGACATACGTTCTGTCCCCTTGCGCATTCCTTTCCCTCCATCGGCATCCTCGGGGCTTTGCGGGTCGTTCTCGACACGTCCTGCAAGCCATCGCCGCCGCTCTGACGAGCCTTTGCGCCGAAACCGGAGGTCGGCTCGAAGCGTGCAAAAAGTTTCGTTTGTGTTGAGAATGCGACTCTGAATTGCATGGGGATTCGTACTGTACAATACGCTTTATATATGCTATGATCTTGCAGTGCGCTACATAAACGTGCGTGCTCGCTATCGTATGCTTCTTGCGCACTGGCCTCTGGTGCGAGCGCACTGTTCCTCGTACGACGCTTCGCTGTACGCTCGGACATCGCACGTTCGTAGGAAGTACGCTCTACACGCCTAATCGTAACACTCCCCTCACTGAGATTGTGGGTTCGAGCCAATTGAAGTG